>CM073593.1:22780000-23150000 GCA_037074705.1 Zhengitettix transpicula | reverse complement strand
TAATGATTGTGTTTAGCAAAATTAACTTGTACCGTGATGATACAAATCATAATAAAATTGGTTTAACATTTATACTGAACTTGTATCCTGTTTAATTTTTTGTACTTATCAATTGCAATAACTTCATAAAAATTGAATTCTTTTTCATTAATTATATCTGTTTTAACCATTTACACCAACTTTTTAAATAATCAAATGAATTAAGAAAAATAAGTTTCCAGTTGTCAAAGAAAACAAACACATGATCATCTAGTGAGTGATAAGATTCAAGTCAATAATTTTCACTAATTGTCCAAAATTGTATGATCTTACCATTATATTACATGTAGAAAATATTTTGTATGCTGAACCCAGTCAGTCAGAAATTACAATTTCTTTTAACAGTTAACTGATCCCTCATGTCATACTGCATACATTAATAACATATGAGTACCTGATTGGGACAGGAAATTGAATATAATTATTATAATTTAAAAAGAATTATTTATAGAAATCCAGAAAATATCATTATGATCACTCAGTTTCTCATAAATTTTTCTTCATAGCATGAATGTATATCTATATTTTATTTTATGTTAGTGACAGAAACATAAAAAACTAATTTAACTTTCAATCCTGCATCAGGAAAATGTGGGATGGTACACAGTTGATTGATTCACTTTCAATATTGATTAATTAGATACAGTTTGCAAAATAATATAAACATTGAATTTTTTAACCGTTTCACACTCAGGTAAGTTCCTACACACACACACTCTTTACTTTACTAACTAATTATGTATATGCTTTCAAATAATGCAGCCACTACATGTATATATCATGTTATATATTTATAGTTTGTAACACTAAAGTGTAGTTTGGAACATGAAGCAAAATTTATCTATGTTCATATCAGTATCTATGGTTAATAATTGAAATAATGTCCTTATGCCCAATTTATTTATTGTAATTTCATGTACCTGTCATGGGCAAACTGCCGATTTGTAGATTAAATAAATGTGTACATATACAATTTGTTTTGATTTTTTTAAAATACATGCTAGATACTACTATCAAAAGGCTGCCTTTTTTATAATACTTATAAAAATTTATGGAATATACATTATAGCAATACTGGGCACCGAAGAAGATATCCAATAATCATAAGAATATTCAAGCTTTTGAAGGCAGGCATGATGTGGAAGGGAGAAGCAGGGTAGCCAAGTGTTAACTAGAGTCCAGCGGGCTATAGTTCAAGGGTCCTTGATACTTGTCCCCTGCTTTTATGATGGCGGGATATTAATTCCATGAAGATGAAGAAAGCAAAATAAAATTAAGACACATTTATTGTACTTCAAAGTTTTAAATTCAATCACAATACAATAGCAATAGAAGTTTTTTACTTATTGCATAACATATGTTTGACAGTATACAAATAAGTTTACATTACACTGAAAAGTCTGGTACTGAAAATCAATGTTTCAATTAGACCCAAGTCATATTATTGTGAATGAATAGAAAAATGTCATTAGTCACAAAACATAAACTGTTACCAAGTATGAAATTGCCCCAAATTAAATAAAACTAATCATACTCTTGAACAGCAAAACTAAGAACCTATAATTTTGTATCGAGGAAACAATGATCCCGTTTACTTGTTGTATGAATAACACAAAAATTAATCATAGCTATCATTGAAGATAACACAATATGATTTTAATTGAGAAATATTTGATTCTTCAAAGGATATATTTCATCCTTAAATATATGGTTACATTATGTAAATTTAAATTTCATTTCAACAAATACATGTTTGGACTGAAACCATATTATTATAAGAACAATGTTACAGAAACATAAATGACATTTTTCTTTTATATATATTTAAATAAATATTTTAAATTAAGTACTATGGAATGACAAATTGCTTGAATGTCTTATGCAAGAGTTTCAAAAAGTAAGTAGCACATTACATGAAGAAACAAATAGAGCAATAAAAAATTGGAGTGTAAAAATATGTTATAAAATTTTTATTGCTTAAATTTTCGTTGTATCAATAGCAATTTATGATAAACACCAAAATTTTCCCTCCAATACATAAAAAAAAGGTCACTATGGTGTTTGATTCATCAGTAATTTTTTTATTAATTTGTTTTTTATATAAAAAAGACTTGTTTGGAAATTGTTCTTTAGGAAATAACTCTAAAGGTCACGTCGACCAGTAACAGCATCATAACGTGCTTGCAGAAACTTGAACACTGATTCCATACTGGACCATGATGTCATCTCATGTTTGATATGCCCTGGAAAATAATATAACTCTTTTACAAAGGCCACTCACAAAATTAATACACCCAACAGAGATATAAAATTATTTAAAACATATATCATAGCAAATATGTCAAAAAGAGTTTTCATTCAAAAATAACTTGTACTACATGAGGAAGACAAAAATTTCTTATTTCTACGAGGACTGATTGGATGAAGGTTACGTCACAATACTTGGAATATTTGTTTTAAGTGTTTAAGTTTTGTCTACCAAGACGAAAATATTTCATTAAATTATCTGCATGAATTTAATGTCAAAATATAAACATTTCAATAATTATTCAAAATCCTGAAAATGTTCGTTTTCTTATGACAATGCTAGAAAAATGTATGAGAAATAATGTTGTAACTGTCATACTGACAAAAGAAATAAGCATAAACAGAATATACTATGTACGACTGTATTCATGTGTAACACTATTCACAAAAAGAACCTTGAAAAGTATTGGAAAAAATGTTAATTGAAATTCGGCCAAATTTATACAGTATACAATAAGATTTATACAATAATTTCAAATAAATCAAGGCATAAATTGAAAAAAAATATACGTAGTGCATTTCTTTTATTGAAAGAGTTTCTGTAAAGAAAAGGTAAATGTACATAATTCCCGCATAAAAATTCAACATTAGATCACAACTTTGTGCCATATATATAATGAAGTAAAAGGATATGTTGAAATCTAAATTACTCATAATTGAGATTAATAAAGTTAAGTTTTATTCAAATGTAATTTTCTGTTTCGAATTATGACTAACCAAAATAATTCTGTTACATATTTAGTCATTCAAATCAAACTCTAAGAATATCTATATGACTGAATTCAACTTTGTGACCACTTTTAACTTGTCTCCTACTTTTATATTTCATCTCACAAGTAGAAATTACTGGCCTTTCAAGGAATCTACTTATCCCAATCATATATTAGACTGGAATTTTGAATTAATTTAACATTCGTTAGTTCAAATATTTTTTAATTAACCACCACACGAGTGAATATCAACTGGCACTGAGCATGTTACTTACTGTTTATAGAAATTACATCGAAAACTAATTTGACACTCTGATACGTGCCTTTTGAACTATTCTCAAACTTGTCCTTGTCTGACATTCTTCGATGTGGACTTAACTTAAACTAACCCGAGAATGTTGATACTGAACCAGATTTCCCCTGAAGAACAATGTCGGTCATTTTCACATAAATTTTATAACCTCACTCTACCCCCATTCCCTTCCCGTTAGGGGTTATAAACCACATTGTGGGTGGCTTTATTGGTTTCAACAAGACTGAAAACTATCATAAATACCTTTGATAATTAATTAGAACACAATTGCATTTTTTAAAAAAGATTTTTCTTATAAAAATATAATTCGGAACAACTGTAGGTTTGTTCACAGAAAGACAATTTAATTTATGAGGATTTCAAACAACGTTTCTCTCAGGCACACCAGTTTCTTACTGTTTCTGTGAAGATAAGTAAACTAAAAACGGAAATATATGGAATTAGCACCAATTAAAATACAAAGAGCCATGCTATTCCAAGCACTTACTACTTTTATTGAATCATAATTCTTGTTCTGACTTCACATGATTACTGTTGCGCAAAACGGACATATATGAGCATATGATAAGATTTATGGGAGCGTTATCTACGAGCGGGCGTGCACAGCACGTGGGTGGCACCTTTTGAGGGGGCGGCAAAAACGACAATTTAATCATCGAATCTAGTTTCATCATTTTCAGCTTTGTTTTATATTATTGATTTTTGAACATATAGTAATCACAATAAAAATTTTTATACACTCCCATAAGGAACCAAATAAAAATACATTTCTACTAGTCTAGTCAGGATACGGGAGGGTGTTTGGCACTCGGGCGCTGAAACAGCCAAAGACAAGCCTGCTCATAGTTACGTTTTCGATGAGATAATGAAATGCACTTGCAAGTATGAGTTTAATAATAAAAAATTTCAATTATCAGTTGCGTAAAGGCCCATCAATAATAACTTAACAACCAAAATCGCACAATTTCGACGCGTTTTAATTTACAATATAATAAAATTAACATTAGTGTAGTAAATTCTATGTTAATTTTCCTGGTAAGATCATTTACCGCCAGCAAACAGATTATTTCAAGGTGCGCGAAGATAAAAAGATATTCACGATATTGCACATCTGTTCGGCGAGGAATGTAAAACTGTAATGAATTAAAGTACTCAATTAGTATAAAAGTAATTACAACCACAAATACTGTAAACTGAACCTTAGCGCTCAAAGTAGGATGAAGCAGATGATTCCAGGATATATACCGTTCCGGCAGCGAAATTATTTGCCCAGCTGAACCTCGGTGGCCGGGGTGCAGGCTTCAAACCTGTAGCTGATTAACGTCAGAGTGGTTCGATTCCACCTGTTGGGCGAGTGACATCCCGAAAATTCGGGGGAAAATAATAATAATTTATGTATATATTAATGTAATTATTGTGTTGATAAGAGCACATTGGAGTTATGCCAAATCGTTCATTTCATACGTGGTCATGCAAATTTACGTGTTACTTGCCATAACTCGCTTTTTTTTCTAGTTCGAGCGTCAACACAAACCATAATAGTGCAATTTTGTACGGCCTTTCCACGTCATATATTTCCAGTTTTCTTATAAATAGAATTTCTTAGCTTTAAGCTCCTTTTTTTTTCTCTCTCTCTCCCCCACTCCACATTTCTTCTGTAGTAATGCTTAGTACATTTTTTTTCGTTCCATTTGCCACATTGTAGCCAATATTGGATTCATCATTTACGGCTCTATTTTTTTTTTAATTTTATATATATGGTGACTGGTTTTCATCAATTTTAACTTGTCATTGGCGGCAGATGCTTATGTGCTACAGCACAAATTAAGTTATGAAGAATTAATTTTTATTTATGAACCTTCATAATAATTGTGTTTTTACAGAGCTTCGATTTCGAAGACTTTTATCTGTCCACCTGACTGGTCATGTCTGTGCTACTTAAATGTTGTAGCGTACGATTTATGTATGTAAAGAGAAATGCGCATGCGCATTATTCGGTTTCGCCCTATCAAACCTAGCTCTACAAACTGCATCTTTTCTGTGCTACGGACCAGTCAGCACGTGAGTGTTTGCAACGAAATAAAAATAAATTTGAACTATTCATTAATTAAAAATGTTATTTTTAAGTAGTTTATGCCACTCATGTAATGTTAAAATGAGCCCTGGAAGATGAAAAATAATTTCTGGCAAGATGGTGGTATTTTTTTATTTTTCAGAAACCTCCAGAGAGGAACATCTGTACAAAGAAAAACGTAGGTCAATCTTTTTCATGACTTGACATGGATTGCCGCCCGCAATATATTTAGCACGCCTGCGGAAGATTTGTAGAAGTTTTGAACATAAATTCTATCTGCGAATTAAGTTACTTATTACTTAATTGATTATTAATTAAGCCATCCAAATGAGTGGTTAGATCCAGACAGACAAGACGAACTTGCGGACGATCTGCGTCCCAGCAGTGCATAATGCTGCGGGTTTTTGTGTTTCGTTTTTTCTTTCGTTCCATGCTGAATATCTTCCGAAGACAGAAACCAGTCGGCTTTGTAAAAGATTCTGAGAGACATTATAATTAATCCGACGGTCATCCATGACAGTAGCCGTTCAGACACTACACAGTAAAGTATTTTTCTCTCCAAGTAAATCCGGAGTTAAAAACGTTCCGTTGAATTTACATTGTAGTACTTAAAATTATAAATAAATGCAACATGTTAAATAACTTTATTAAAAATATTATCAATTAAAAAATACATCCCATATTATTGTGGGCCGAACTATATATTACATTATATATATATATATATATATATAACTGCCTTCAATTCTTCAACGTATTTGGTATTGAATGTTGGCTGTAAACTTGATGCCTCATCCATTCGTTAATGAACATAAACAGTGAAATCATCTGCAAACCTAGCCCTAAAGACTCAGTACTACTGACTAGAAACCTTAACTCCGCAAAACTCAGAATTATCGCAAATAGACTAGCTGGCGTACAATTGGATTCTATTTTAGATGTTAATAAAACTAAGAATGCTAATGATATGTTCGAAACTTTTCTAAATTATTTCTTATTAGTCATTAACGAGACAGCTCCACTTAAATTAAAGAATAGACCCAATATCAAAGTAAAAAATTGGATAATAAGACTAGTTTCTCGCGAAAGGCTCTGCCAAATGAATAAATTTAAAAATATTAATTCATCGCCACAATTCTTGACTTTCTTACGATCTTATAGACGTATCTACAGGGAAGTGCTTGTAGCTGCTAAAAAATTACATACATTGGAGTATATAGCAAACTCAAATAGCAAAATAAAAGCAACTTGGGAGGTGATTAAAAATATCTCAGGTAAAGTCAATTATAACGCGACAGATATAAAGCTTGTCGATGACGGTAAAACTTTCACCAACAGAGACGCTGCGGGTATATTTAATTCATATTTTGTTAACGTGTCGGATCAGTTTTCAAACAATAAGTCATAAACTGCTACAAAACGCCGTACCGAGTGTTCAGAATTACATTTTCCTTCAACCGGTTACCAATATCGAAATAATAAACGTAATAAGAAAGTTAAAATGTACCCAATCTGCGGATATATATGGCATCTCAAGCAAAGTTGTGAACTACTGTGCCGACGTCATAGCTACTCCCCTTCAAATCATATTCAACGCGTGTCTTTCTACCGGCATTTTTCCCGACTCAACTTAAAGCTGCAAAAGTTATTCCGATCTTCAAAAAGGGTTCGACCACCGACGCATCAAATTACAGACCAATTTCTCTACTTCCGATATTTTCAAAAATACTAGAAAAAATTCTACACATAAAGTAGCTCTATCAACCATCCAAATCCCACCATTGAGCTATTCTACAGTAACCCACCCCCTCCTTCACAAAATCGCAGACTAAAACGTAAACTCCCAATTGACATCATCCTCCCCCTAAATCACTCTGGAATTACCTAACTCTAGCCCTCCTACCAACTGGCACTACCATACTCCCTATAATATCCGCTCTTCCCATCTGCCCCATAACCTCCTTAACGCTTCAAACATGTAGTTTCCCCAATGACCAGATTGATCGCTAACATCATGCCGGTTATATGTTAATATGCGGTAAACAAGTTAATCTGCTTCTCTCGTCTCTTACTTGGAATGACAAGGGTCACATCCGAGACCACAAGTTTACATGTGAAATATTTATAAATTGTAAATACCTTGTTATTTGTTAATTTTTACAATTGTAAATACTGTTGTTATTATTATTATCACAACTATAAAGTCTCCGGACTAAAAGTTAACTTTAATAAATAAAAATAAAAAAACACAAAGCTACTTGAATTCTTGACGAAGTATAAAGTTATTACTCCCGGTCAACACGGCTTCCTCAAACAAAAATCCACGAGCACTGCTATGTACGAGTTCAGTCAAAGTATACAAAATTCCCTTGATGAAAAACTGAAAGTAGCCGGAATTTTTGCTGATCTCTCAAAGGCATTTGATCTTGTACATCACATCATACTTCTCCAAAAATTAGAATATCATGGGATCAGAGGCAACGCTTTGGCACTCTTTGAATCTTATCTCAACAATCGGAAACAGAAGGTAGCCTAAAAAAACAAAGCTGGTGAGGTGCACTTGTCAGAATGGGAAGGCATTTCTTGTGGCGTGCCTCAGGGCTCAATATTAGGTCCACTGATTTTTCTTTTGTATATTAACGATCTTCCAGAATATATGGAACCTATAAAATCTGTCTTATACGCAGATGACACTAATTTGTTAATTACTGACATTGATTTAAATAATCTCAATGCGAAGATTGAGACTGCATCTAGAAACCTAAATACTTGGTTCGCCGCCAATAAATTAACGCTCAATGTAAAGAAAACTAAGTTATTTCGTTTTACAACAGAAACCAACAACATCGTAACGGATAAGTTCTCAGATCATGCGACTTTCCTCGGCGTGCGCAAACTTAGTTCTGTTTGTTACTCATTGAGACTATTGATGCAACAAGTTGATACCAAAACTGATTAACTAGTCTATTTTGCCTACTTTCATTCACGTATGTGTTACGGTATTGCAAACTGGAGCAATTGTTCTCGTAGTGTGGATGTTTTCAAGCTGCAAAAACGAGCCATTATCAGGTTCAGATGCTAGAGAAAGCTGCAGACCTCTGTTCAAAAGACTTCATATTCTGACTCTACCTAGCACTTACATATTAGAAATACTTAAATTTGTTAAACGCAACATGAACCTTTTTGCAAGTAACGGGGACAATCATGGCTACGACACAAGAAACCGTTCTGTTCTCAGGTCTGACAAGCACAGCCTCAGTCTCTACGAGTCTAGCGTTAATTATTCCGGTATCGGACTATTTAACAGCCTTCTGAACATGTAAAGAACATCGACAACTACAACGCATTCGTCAAGGAGTGTAAAACTTTCCTTGTAAATGAAACTTATTACTCCGTACACGAATTTTTGAATTGGTCTCACAATCGTTGAACTGCCTTGCCTACAAAATTGCCGAATATTCTATAAATATGTAAACAATTTGTCCAGTTTTCCCCTTTTTGTTCTTTTTTCCTTCCTCTGCTTTCTGTTTTAGTAAATATCTATGACGACATCCCTCCGTACCTAGCGACAGGAGATGAATACCAGGAAGTGATTAGTGTCGTGTGCGTTTCCTAAAGATAGTGTGTATGATTGTAGTGACTAGACAAATGAAAACAGATATGAATTTTTGTGTGTGTTTTTGTGTATTATATGTTTATATGTAATTTATCTACTGTACATTTGTGACGAATCCTATTTTCTCTTTAGAGGGCTAATGGTGAATAAATCTATCTATCTACAATCTTATATTTTTGGTTCTAATAAAGTCCCTTTCTATACACAATAAAAATGTAAATGCGTGAAAATATTGTAATCAATACGGTGGTAGTGACAAAATGACAGCAAATAGTTAAGTTAATACGACGCATACCTTAATATAAGTTTTCTTGTGTATTACTAAAGTAGGAATCCAGATATATATTGCTGAAATTAATGTTATTATATTTACCAGCAGAAACTCTCCTGATCTCATTCTCAGGTGTAAAGATTGGGCAATCCAGTGGCTCGACTTCGGAAACCCAATTACACGAAATCTGAAACAAGTAATACTTAGAAATATGTGAAAAAGAAAATGTTTGGAAAGGAAGTGTAGGTTTTTACATCAATTCCTCAGAGATAGGTGATGAAGTTTGATATGCGGAAACAATATCTCATGTCTCAGATTTGTGTGAATTCTTACATTCCAATTTACGTTCACAATTCGTTTTCAATTTATTAGGTTAAGCCGTTGAGTATTCAACACTTTTCTCGTGGAGCCATTTAACAATTCAAAATATTATTCTTTAAATGTATATCCCTAATAAGATAAACAAACAGGAATTATTATGAAAGAAGAAGCAATTTATTAATACAACGTAGACTGTGGCATAAAAAATTTACCCGACCTTTTAGTCCCAAAGAAACTTTAATTCACACATTGAAATGTTTCAATAAATAAGTGTACATACTGAATGTGAAGAATTTTTACAGCATGTGCAGAAATAAAACATTTTTATATGAAAATAGTTCTGGACTTTAAAGTAAGATACATGTACTTATTTTAAAAGACTATTGTACAATGAGTACAAACGATAACCGAAGAAGTATAGAGAATGGAGGACAATCTTATTAAGAGAATTATAATCAAATACGTTCCCACAGACAGATGTTGAGTGGTCAAAGAAATATATTCACACATGGACTTGTTTAATGAGCAACGCATTTAGTCATTGCGGGTGAGTATAATTAGATGCGCTACGAAATGCGATATGGAAACCTATGGACTGAAGTTGTAAGGCTTTAACTTACCAGAGTCTGCACGTGTTGTAATCTACAATTACCTACCTTCTGCCTAAATGCTCTTTATAGGCGGTTATATGTCAGCAATATGAGACAAAGCAATATCAAAGGAAAGAACCCATAATAAGGATGAATCTGTAAAGCAAACTTTAATTTCGAAGAACTCCGGATAAAGCCAAATGTTCCTCTCTGGCGTCAATAACATCCAAATTTTACAAGTGGATTACAATATTGTGTACAATGTGTAGTGCTATTACATAAAAATAATGAATTCATTAACAAATTAATGTAATTACTTATTAAAGTGACTTGACAATTCTTTAACAATTTCTTTTAAAAAACAAAGTACAAATTATTTCACAAATTAAAAACTACAATTTTCTATACAAAGTGCGATCCACCGTTTTAATTCAAAACAATAATTGCCTTACAGCTTTTTTTATATGAAAAATTACTGGTTTCGAATAACTATAATATAAAATATAAATTGTACCCCATTTCATAAGAAATGTAATTAATGAATAATTGCGGGGTTTGTTTACACAACCATCCACAATCTAGTGGAAGTTTTCCGGATGATTTGCAACTTCGAGAGAACACGAGGGTGTCGCAATCCTTTTAACCCTAGTTTTTTATACGGCGTTCCCCCACCTTGCTAAACGTCAATCTAGTGGAAGTTTTCCGGATGATTTGCAACTTCGAGAGAACACGAGGGTGTCGCAATCCTTTTAACCCTAGTTTTTTATACGGCGTTCCCCCACCTTGCTAAACGTCATTTCCTTTACCCCACGTGGTCCAGAAAATAAAGGTTTTTTGACCAACAGTGGGTTTTCCGGTCTCGTTATAGTTTTGGTAGCTAAATTAACCAATTCCTTTCCAAATGTTTGTAGGATTTACGACGTTGAGCACTTTTCTTCTACCTTTAACGCCAATTTGTAAAATTTTGTCGAAAAAATTACTCGATCGAACCAGAAATGAAGTCCAATAAATACACAAAGTCACGAATATGGTAAGGAGTTGGAAGATAAGAACATAAAACAGCTGTAAATAATTCATTTGTATTTTAATTATATTAAGTACATTCTTGAGATGGTGGGCGGGAAGAGTAAAACCCGTCCAAGGGGTCCTTAGAAACCAAGTTCATTTAAAAGCTAAAGTTTTGTCAGTCGTCATAGTTTAGTAGAGCATTGGAAGTTGGCGAATGCCGGAATTTAACTGATCAGAATACGGGTTTGTGCTGACTCGATAGAGTTAATGAGGAGTGTGTATGTGTGTCAATAACAAGTCTAGACAAGATTTGAATCAGACACTGTATTTCGCAGTCTCAGACGGCACTATTAATATGGTACTTCTTAAGTAGAGTATTTGTTAAGTCAACACACATCACACAGACCGCACAAATTCGCTGTGAATTCTGAGAACTTGACCACAACTCTAGTCTATATCCCGTCCCAGTGAAGATATTTTGGAGGACGAGCGCTTAAGCTAAGGGTCGCTTAATAAAGTGGCTATGTAGGGAGACGGACTGGGCACTCGCACGTGGAACGGGGCCAGTTGAGCTTGTCTGAGCAGCGTTGGAACAATGCTTCGACGTGTGCTAACGAACGGTGGAGGCGCTAAATCAAGCAGAACAGCTAGCCCTTACAATGGCCCAGCTGCCGCCGCGCGGTTACGACTGGGCGTCTCTCCCCACTACCGCGATTTATGGCAAAGTGTTACGAAACGGTGTTACTACATCATCTCCGGCACTCAAGTACATTAAAGGTCGCCAGGGCCAACAAAAACTTCCAAGACATTATTTATTGATTATAACAAAGAATCGTACAATGTTTTGGATCTGATCTCCCATGGTGCCAGGATTTATGTAACAGCCCTGTTTGCTAAGATTCGGTGGATAATCCGTGGAAGCTCAGAGCGGCAATATCAACATATTATTACGTTGAAGCGAGAACGGTGGCGGAGATTTCCGAACCGGTTTCGTACCTCGTCACCCACCCACTATACGGTTTCCTACATTGGCAAATTATTTTTCTTTGACGCCAACGACCAGTTCTGAATCACCGACACCGGACGTCACCGCTCGTAAAAATATGCTTCCAACGTCGCTCTGACATCGTTTATTATTTTACATATTGCCATTGAAAAATATAACACAATGCTAGTCATGGGACAAAATTACTCTAACACGTTACGAAAACGAGCAACAAGAATATTGCAAGGCGGAAAGATGTGGGCAAATTGTAAGCCACTTTACAAAACACGACCTTCCCTAACGCTTCTATACGCATATAATAATATAAAAATTTATTAAACTCAATTAAAACGGTACTAATATATTAGAAATTGGGCATTTATTTGGAAGGGTTCCAAGTTATTTTAAGAACGTTAACAATATTAAAACGGAAGATTCACAGCGGTTTTTACCATATTGACGACTTCCTATCCGCCAGAACGTCACATGTATATTATCTTTTTGTATTCTAAAGAACTTGTCTCTAAGACATCATTGAATAAATACTGGGAAAAGAAAACCAATCGATTTCGCGACTCACCACAAAGAACATTTCTTAGTGGTACAATCTGAAGTTGGTAGTGAATCTTATCCTTGCAACTAAAAAAGGTAAATTTAGAACAGAAATAAGACTGTAAGAACACTAATGAAATGCATTCCGGTAGACGAAGATTACTTATAAAAAGTTGTAGTAAATAACTAGATTAATAAAAAATTATCAGATTTCCAAGTAGGTCATCTCCGTAAAACAGCGACGTTTCGACGGCTTGCTCTGCAATATTCTTCTAGGGTAGAAGATGGCAGTGCTAGCTGTCGAAACGTCGCTGTTCTCCTGGGTGTAAACCCGAGAAACCTTTACTAATTCTTTCACCGGGAAAACATTCCATATTTTATAACTAAGCTGATTCGATACTGGTCGAAATATACTCGGAAATAATAATAAACGTAAAAGTCATGACATTTGATACAATTGAAAAGTTAAAAAAAAAGCTACATTATCATGTAACACTTGTATTGTTAAACTATATTATTTTTAGTTCTGCATTACAGAAGTCCTTTAATTCTGTGCCACCAATCTCGCTCTTCTAGATTTCGCTATATCCTTTTCTTTTGCAAATTATTCTAAACGAAGTTTTCTCTGCACAACACATTTCTGCTTCTCCTACTCGTGCAGTCTTGAATTCCTATACGCAAAACGTTCCTCTGTACTGAAATGAAATTAAACAATAATTTCCTTTGCGAGAGTCGAGGTTCGATTCATAAATTTGTACCAATAAAAATAATTCCAATGCGAGCTCCACTATTTTCAAAGCAAGATTATCAAGGACAGGAGAAACGAAGAACGCATTAAATATTGTGCAGCACGGCTTTAGAACCATAATTTCCGACATAAAAATATATGTCGGGTAGAGCTTTCTAAACTTGTAATGGTACTCTTTAATATTGAATTAAATGGTGGGGGGGGGGATGCACAAAATCTAAGTGTCGCCCGAATGATCCAAGCTGGCAGACTTCGGCGGTGAAGGCTGAGAGGCACAAGGAATCAGAAAATCCACGTCAGAACGTCGGATTATTGATCTTAGACAAAGGCTACATTCGTAGTCCGAAGATGATAACAGCAGTTTAACCCTAAGAGTATGAATTTAAATTATTAAAACGTGAATGATGGAATTGAAACTTTGGTAGGGGCATCGAACAGGGCTGCAAGGGAAGGATAGCATCCGGAAAGAGTCTAGTCTTAATCTTGAAGCAACACGCGTGCACCTAATAAAATAGCAAAGTACCACGAGGGAGTCCTGGTGGATTTTTGAGACTGATAGTTAACGGACGGGGTGCTGAGTGAAAAGCAGTATAACTTGAGATTAGGTATACTCAGCTACGATATTATGAGTAAAATGCAAATGGTCCCTGCATCCGCAGGACGGGAAGTCTTCTAAAATCTAACCACCGCTCACGAAAAACTGCAATCAGCCGAGCAATGCAGCGCGAAATTTTGTCCGAGAGATATGACATCATTGCCAAATCGCCAGTTACATTAATTTTGATTCACCCCCCCCCCTCCATAGCCCTGGGGCCCTAGTTAACCCTTGGCTACCTTCCTCTACCCTTCCGCACCCTCCCTTTCAAATCCATTCCTATGCTATTTAAGGAGAGTTGCCAACACGTGGATTACCCTAATGTAGCCTGTTACTCTAAAAAAAATAACCACGAGAGAATAATTATCAACTGTTCCAAAATTATATTGAATAAAAATAAAACCATATTAAAGAAGGGCCGAGGACGTCTATAACTGAAACCGAAACGTGAGGCTACGGTGATTAAAAATTTAAAAATATATACAAATTGTATATATGGATCATTATTTGGAAATGAAACGGAAAATTGGGGGGTACAACAGCGAAGACTGTTATCTTTATAAATGTGTCGTTACAGAATAATAATAATTGAAAACAATTAAGGATGTTGGATTTGAAAAGGCGTGTGAAAATAAGACGTTTGCTCAGGAAAGAACAATTCAAATGATTAACTGCAAAAAGGTGGCAGGTAGATGAAATAAATAATAACTATTTCTGCTTAATGGTATCCGTAATTTTAAAAAATCTTGTTATATATTTTATTTTAAGCTGTACAGTAACCTCCGATAAGAGTTACTTAAAGGCGGATAATAAAATGAGTAAAGGTACAGCCATTGAATTGAACACAAATATACGCTCAACGAGAAATAATATTCACTTACTATGTAAAGTTGTGCAGTGAGGACGTTCTAGGAACGCTTTGCGAAGAACGAACTAGTCAATAGGCTCAATCGAAAGAAACATGGAGAACCCTCGAAATACAATGAGTTACAATTATCGAGATAGGGAAGAAAGAATTGGGAAAATCAGATCTGAAAAGCCCCTCGGAGCACCAGCAACGTAGTTTATGGGCAGTAGGAGTAGGGGAAAGAGAGCCGTGAAGAGCCCTTGGAGCCACAAGTGAGCCGAAATGTAGCAGGCCCCGTGCTAGACACTCGGTCTCGTATCTGAAGGCTGCCACTGAAAGGGTGTAAATGCATCGTGTCCTCAGTGTTGAAGTGGCGGTCCATTTGCCGCACTCATCTCGCAAACGAGAACAAAGATCACACGGAGATGCAGCAGCACCTAAATTGTCACATCTTCAGAAAGAAGGTGGTCTCAGATCATTCAGCCTCGACCTGTGCCTGTAGTCACTGAACCTAAAAGATCACAAAATCAAACATCTAATATATGTTTTACTTCCTTTTTAAAAAAACAAAATAATGGTGTCAGGAAGCCGAAATCTATCGCTGACGTGATTCATTTCGTCAATAATGGAATAAATCTGATCTATTATAACGAAGCATGAGCAGGTCATGGACAAAACAGGATGAAGTAAATTGTCATGCATCACAATGAAGGAACAGGACCAGGCTTCTGGTACTAAACGGCCACAAATTTAAAATACCAGACATGGGGAAAAACAAATTTATTAATATGTCGATAAGATCTGAAAACACCAAATTAGACAAAACACAAAGAAGCGGAAATGTTAACCTATTCTAAGTTTCACCAGTTAAAAGTGTTATTATTGGAAATGTGAATTTGAAGTTTTAATGAAGTCAAGGCACAATATTTGCTTGTTAAAATATAGAATAAGTTTATAAAATCAGTCAAAGAGAACGGAGGATTAAAAATTGTTTTAAAAATCGGTAGGATCTGATTAGCTATTGCTTTCACAAAGACATTCGCCATTAGCTGTAGATGATAGAACTACTAAAATGGAAACGCATCCAAAACGAGTTGTTCCAGAAACGGGAGTAAAAAAGTAATGAGACTAAAAACAGCTGTCTGTAAATTACAGTAATCATAATAATTAGTTGTCACTCGGTAGCTATTATGAAGAAAAAATTAATTCAGCCGGATCAAAGTAGAAACTTGTCCCAAACTAAAACCACACATCTAAGTCAGGATGTACATGATTAGATAATTTTCTCAATTCGTGTTCAGTTTACACTTTCCTTGGTATTTTTCTGCATAAATAGTTAAAATTATTCACTTTTTAAAGTAATATTATAGATTTTTTATTAATTTAATTACCATTATTTTAAAATAAGGTAATTACTTTACGCACATGATGTTTTTGTAAACAACCAAAAGTGATCAAACTACGGCACATAATAACATTTATAAGTGGTACAACGAGTTCAAAGAGGGCCAAGAACGCGTTGAAGACGAACCGCGCTCTGGACGACCATCCACGTCTACCGACGAGGGCCACGTCCAAAAAATCAAAGATTTGGTGCTTGAAATTCGTCGATGGACAATTAGAGATCTCGCCGATAGTGTTGGAATATCATTCGACTCAGCCCAAACCATTTTGAAGAATGTTCTCAAACGCGTCAAGTCTCGATTGGTGCCCAAATCGCTCAATTTTTTGAAGAAAAAAAAGCGTCGCGTTAATGTGTGTGAAACTTTGCCGTCTGACTATCAGGACCACTTGAAATGCATCATTACTGTAGACGAGACTTGGATTTACGCATACGACCCTGAAACCACCGACCAATCCAGCGAATATCGTGCAAAAGGTGAAGCAAGACCGAAAACACCATGGCAAAGTCGATCGAAAATCATCGTGGTGTGGTGCACTATGAATGAATTCCTTCCGCAGGGGCAAACGGTCAACAAAGAATATTATTTGAGCGTTATGCGTCGTTTTTGCCAAAAACTAGACTCATATCGTTCCGCAACCTCCGTATTCGCCTGATTTAGTTCCGTGCGACTTCTGGCTATTCAAAAAACTCAAAAAGGCCAATGCGGGGACGCCGTTTTGACACGATTGAGGAGATAAAAACCGAATCGAAGAAGGCCTTGAAGGCTATACCGGAAAAAGACTATTCCGACTGTTTCGAGGACTGGAAAATGCGTCGGAAAAAGTGCGTTTTATCGGACGGGGATTACTTTGAAGGGGTTGAAATTGATTTGGAAGAATAAATAAAGAATTTATATTTTATAAATAAATTCACCTTACTTTTTGTTCACAGTGGTATTTTACAAATGGGTTTCAAACAAAAAAATATTTACTAATGGAAAAGCAAAGAGGCTGCATGTATGGGAATGACCATATTATTCAATGCTAAAAAATACTGGGATAAATATTGGCAAATGAATAAAAAACCAAATATCCATAAATTCAGTAAAGAATATTACTTTAATTGATATTACATATTAGGGCATGAATATGAAGAAAATTTCTGTAAAATTATTCGAAACAGGTGTAGCTCCTGGCAGGAATACCAATACTTAATTAAAGGCCAACGGGTTACACATGACAATAATTAAAATTCATCCCGGGATTGATCGCTATAAGCTAACCCTGCGTTTCTTTCGTGCTTCTTGCATTCTCGGTGCGTCGTGGGACAGAACAGGGGTTGGCCTGTGGGAGACGGCAATTTGCAAAAAACCCTTGCGCGGAACTGTAGCGTCTCCAAGCATTGTCATGCGACACAAAGGGATCATACGGATGCGATTTACGCTAAATGAGGTCTGGTCTCTGGGCGCTGAAGGCCTTCCTTCAAGGAGGGGAGGGAAAAGAATAACAGAAAACAGGCGAAATTACTTCCGTCTGAGATGGATCCCCGGAGAGAGATGCGCGCTCTGTTTAATGGATCCATTACCTGATGCGGACCACGAATTTGCTTCCCATCGCCGTTCTAAATCAATTACGGCGCTAATGCTGGCCGAGGGAAGAAGAACGAACTTGTTGCAGGTTCACAAATTGCTCGCCCATGAGTGGCGAGCAGCAGTTTTGCCAACTCGAAAAATGTCGTTGGCTGAGCACAAAAAGAATTCTACATACCGTATCGATTGTGGTTAAGAAATGATTGCTTGGAACGTACTACGGACCTAAAGTCAAATAGAAGAACCGAATAGTGTATCGTGTATTCATCAAAATGCATTTGCACCGAAATAAGGCACCCATACCTAACAGCTAGAGTATTATTACCGATTATTGTTATACAAATTTGCAAGTTACGACTTAAAAGAAAACTTCCTCACATTACGTTTCCCTTAAAATAATGCTGTATTCGTAATACAACCGAAATAATCGACAGACTATCTTCCTGTTCTAAACCGAAGAGGTTCTCTTCCGGCTTGGGTAAGCACATCATTCGGATAGTTCGTCGTCTTTGCGTGCATGTAACCCCGGTATGGGTCAAATTTCTATATGTACGATTCCGACAGTAACATAGGTGAAGATATGGAGTAAACTTAAACAAAACATTAATAAAAATTTTAATTTTTTTTAAATGGTTGGAATATATTTGAAGGCAAGAAAATTAATAATGCATTCGTTATACTTAGATTTACGAGATTGACGTTTTATTACTTCACTTTAGAAATATTATTAAATGGAAAATATTGGGTGTGTGGCGCAACATTTTCTTCACATTCCGTAAAGTTTCTTCGACGCATAAATTATATCAAGTTAAGCCTCGTAAGCATTTATCCTTTTTTGTTATTCCTGAAGTCTTTGGCGTAAACATTCAGAGTAATGTTAAAATAATTTATTTGTTAAGGTAACATCGATAATAAATATTGAATAACTAATTATGGAAATATTAAAGAAAGAATGTTGTGCTGCCAAATGGTATGAAAACGGGGTAAGTTCATTTCGGTAAGGACAAACAGCTAATATTTAACACCGGCATGTACTGAATAGGATGAATAATATTTCCCCCTTCAAAAAATTTCATGACTAAAGGACATGGTTTAATAGATACATTGCGGTATAATCCCTATCACGTCAAACTATAGTGTGTGGCAAGTATAGAAAAATTCGACATTGATTTTCGGCGTAACGTCCAAACACGGGCGATTATTTCCAATGTGATCAAATTCTACTCATGACCATGGATTTTGAGGCAGACACGGTAATTTAAAATTTGCAAAGAAGAAAAGTCTCTAGCATTCTGGCTGTATTGAGAAAAAATTCCTGAAATTATATGTGAGGAATACAAAAGCGCGACAGATGGAAATCCGGTTAGATTACGGATATATAATTCATTTTATTTCACTTCAGTACAGATATTCGCCAGGGTTGAAAACTTGGCAAGTTTCGACACCTTGTCGAAAACGCCCGTTAGTCGCGTAAGATGTGAAATTTGCAGCGATTGAGAACCGATAAATAAAACCATTAAGTTCAGCGTCTATGATCTGGTTTTTCTGAGAATGAAAGTGGGGAGTGGAGCGTAAAGCAACTTCAGACTGTCATAGTGCTCAACCGCGAAAAATTTATTAATAATTTACACCGGGAAAGCTTACATTTATTAAGTCAAGGAAGATCAACCAAGGCAGACAGAGTTAGGACTGTTTGCATGGCCGTCGAGGAGTGCAAATTATTCCCAGATCGGGTATCGGGGAGAAACGGCGAATGAGGTACTGTAGTTGTTGAGGAAATTAGTTACCGAAACGTGATCCGGAGACTCCATACAAGAGAATCTGACGAGCACGGTAACTTGCAAGTTTTCTAAATTTCTGACGGGCCGTGGAATGGGAAGGGGGATTGAACCTGAGGTTAAAGAGAGATCTGACTGTTTCTCATAACTCATAATAGCGGTAACAGATATTCTCCAAGCGAAATAATCAAGAAAAGAGTACTTGTATTCTGATTTCGGATAACTGACAAAAATTTCTTAAGTTGCATGAAAATGCGTGATGTATGAAATCGACACTCGATTAAGGCGAATACAAACGAACTAGTGACGAGTCGCATTATTTCCAACGAAAACTGACAAGATGAAACAAGTTAGTAAGGCATTTACTGAGGCACGAAGACTGGCAAACACTAGATCCCGTGTGGATTGTACGAATAAAAGGGGTTAACACCAAATTAGACGGATTTTCGCATAGACAGAAGAGACAAGCCCGTAACATTCGGAAAGACCCGGGAGATATTTGCACGTGGCTTACTTTTTCCTAAAATCTCCTTTAACATGGCGTTTAATATTTTAAAAGTCAGGGACCAAGGGTCGCTTCCGCTTGCTTGCACAATGGGCACTTGTAGCCCAGCTGTTGAACAGACAGCGATACGGAGCCCCGCGGCGGGACTCGAGCGGCGCAGCTGCGATCCGGCTAATCAACACAGACTCCCGCGGCGCGGCGAACGGTTGAGAAGAGGTAACCAGAAAACAGGCTCCACGAGGAACACAGCTTCAATCTACTGTGTAACTCAGCCAATTCTACGCCGCATGCACAAGAAACCTCTGTTCAGCGTCATCAGCTAAAGTGTGCAAGGTAAAGATTTATCTAACCAAGCCTTAAAATACAGACAGTAATAACTTTTTAAAATTTGCTGATAATGACACTTTGTCAAAGGAGAAGAGAGGTTGATAAACAGGACTAAATGAATATGCAAATAGACAAAACAAAACCTGAAGCACAAGGCAGAAACAATTTTGTTATTCTAAGAGTAAGATTTAAAGTACAGGCACAGCATAACAATCATAGGTAGTAGGATACGAGACAATTCTTCAACAAAAGAAAAAACATTAATTTGAAGCAAAGATAATAATTGTATTGTTACAGTGCAATATCAAATATTAATACTGTGTGTTCAATAGGAGTACCAAAATGTCAACTACAAATAAAACTGAAACAAGTGTTTGAAATAACATGTTACTGAAGACAGCCAATTAGGTATTACCAATATATGCAGCATGTAAAGCTGACATTTTCATATGATGTGTTCAAGTTTATTCTACATTGGTACCCTTAATACTGTAACGCATGTATTTTAATTTAATTTTGTTTTATTTTCGGAAATGTTGTTTGCTGTAGTTTGGTGGATTCTTTTGTTTCCCCAACTCGAGACGCCGAACTGTCACATCTCAGGTACCTGCACGTGGCTATGTTAATACCAAGATAGTGTACATCAGCCCATGGGAAAATCCCATGCGGCTAAGAACAACAAAAGCCTGTGACAATAAGGGTGGGAAAACGTCCAGCTTCGGGGTAGGAGAGATTTTAGGACATTTGGAATAAAGACGTTGACGAGAGTGGTTGGAAAGACGTGGAAACAGTTGGAAGAAGAACGTTGAGAACAGTTGTGGAGAGAAGTTGGAAGGACGTGGAAAGAGTTGGCAGAAAGAAGGGGATAACATTTGGTGATAGGATCCCGAAGTGTATGCTTATCCGAGTAGGGAAAAAGAATATAGTAAATACACCTGCCCATCAACTGGTTGTACGAGGTCATCCGCTGAATATTGGAGAACAAGGACTGAGACGCTCCATCCAGCTGCAGGATTCAGTAAGGGAAAATCCGGGATCTCCAACTACAGTGGACAACAGGAATCAGGCAGTACATTTTTGGTGCAGGCAGCTATTCTCTGCTACATAATCCACAGGTGCCTATGATAAGAGTTTTTTTCGTGCTATACTAATAAAACAATTTTAAATGGTCAATAATTTTTTTTGCTTTAATATAAAATACCCAGCCCAATAAAATAATTCATTACAATACATGAAAGGGACGCAACTCAGAAAACACAGCTGTTTAAGTTTATAAATTCAAAATATGTAAAATAAATTGAGCAAATACAGAAATTTTAACATTATTTACTGTCAATATCAATTATGGTTTGTGATGACTGGCCATGGGTATATAAAGCTTTAAGAAGTTAAACATACAACTCTGCAGTTAATCTGGTACGAGATTGATGTGGGACGAGAGGCAGGTAATGTTTTCTCTCATTTTGTAGGCTGCTATTTGTGGAGGTTTTTAGTGCTTTGAAGAATAGGACAGACATGGCATGTTACTACTACAACATTGGCAGGTAATGTTTTCTCTCATTTTGTAGGCAGATATTTGTGAAGCATTGTGGAGGTTTTTAGTGCTTTGAAGAATAGGACAGACATGGCACTTGTTACTACCACAACATTGGCAACCTGGCTTAGGTGGGAGTGTGAGGGTGAGGCCCACAAGGGTGGACGAGGATGTTGCGGAGGTTGAGAGGGTGTCTGACGGCAACCCTTGGGCAGATGGGGAGGATGTTTTTTATATCTGGGTTTGATTTCAGTTCAGTGTAGGCCAGACAGAGAATGAAGTTGAGATTTTGTAGTCCAGGAAAATAGATTGTGTTTAAAGATTAACTACATTTTTTAAATTGGACAAGGGTGGGTTTTAGTAGTTGTGTCAAGAATATTTGTATTTGGGGAAGGTCTGTAGAGTATTTTCTACTTATGAAGATGATGAGGATCTGGTAGGCGTAGATGGCCAGACTGTTACATGTGGATCAAATGCAAGCTACTTTAAGAGTTAAGCTGCGTGGGAAGGAGCATTTGATGTTTTTAGGATGACAACTGGTGAAGTGCAGGTATTGTAAGGTGTCAGTAGATATAATGATTGATGGTGATTATGTCAGGACTAAAGGTGTACATAAACATCAAGAAAGGTTATTTTGATGGGGAAGTAGTTCCAAATGAAGTTAACAGGGAATTTGATATTTATGTTTTGCAGAAAATCAGAAAGGGCATCTGGCCCATGGGTGAATAGTAATAAGATATCATTTATGAACTTGAACCAGGTTAAAGAGAGGAAGTAAAGTGGTTGGCACCTACCAGGTGCACATGGCTATGCCACTTACCTGATGGTAGATGTCTTGGAAAGAAACATAATTCATGGTAAGGACAAACTGGATGAGGACAATTACAAAGTTTGTGGTCAGGAAGGAATTTGGTGGCCAGTGAGTCGCAAAATATTGAAGTGCTGACAGGTCATTAGCATGAGTGATGTTAGTGTAAAGGGAGACAATATTGGCAGTAACCAGTAGGGTGGAAGTGGTTTTGAGAGTTCATGGAGGTAGCAGAGGAAATTGCTTATATATTTGGAGACAGAAAGTAGTTTTTATACTATTGGTAGGAGGGATTAATCCACCAAAGCATAAATCCTTTTCAGTGGGAGTATTGTACCAAACTGTGTTATTTATAAAATATAAAATGTGATTATGAGTGTGAATACATAATAATACAATTAATAAATAGCATACATTTCCACCAGCACCCACATTATGTAGTGAAAGAATTCACTATATTCTAGCCCTTAGAAATCTCTGTAGTAGCACATACATATAAAGTAGAAAATGTGTATAAAATTAGAATAAATGTATTCAAAATAAAAGTGATATGTTAATGGTCTTTTTATATGATAATTTATAAACCAATAACAACACTGTTATGTACTTACCGCTAACTATAACAAAAATTAAATATTTTATCTGTTAACATACAAAGCAACTATCTCAATTGCTCGATAGCAAGAATATAATTTTTAGATGATATGTTCTTATTGTTCTTATATTTTTTAACATAATTATGTACTTGAGTCTCCTTGTAATAGAAACAAATACAATTATTTTAAAAAACTGGCTTGTTTGATAAGTCCAGCCCAAGTTGATTATCCTATGATTATATTAAGGGTGAAGAATTTGAAAAATCAACTGTGGAGTCAAGCATCCTTTTCATTATTATAAAGTATTAAAGGCACAGACTGCACTGGAGCATTATTTACATGTTTTGCAAAGTGCAAATTCTCATGAGACCTACAGCTTTGAATGGAAATTTGCACATTGTTTGAGCCACAGAATTTTTCAAAGCCCACTTAAAGAGTCATTCAATAATCACCCAGCATGCTCAAGTTCACCATCTGGCTAATCAACACCTCCCCTCTGCACACAATAAGCCCTTATCTCAGCATGCCATCACTTCTCCAAAGCACTGCAGGGGAAAAATATACATCTACCGCAACATTCAAATATATCCCTGCATCTCCCATTCTCATAAAACAGTTAATGGGAAATTGATTTCAAGCATGCAAAGATCATTACTTAATTTAACAAATAGAAAAACATGTACTTAGAAATAAATAAACTTAGACCCTTCATTTACATATCTTTTTTCATATTTTTATTTCAGGTAAGAATTAATCAGTTTCTCACATGTCTTCATAATAAGTAGGTGAAAAAACATACAAATCAAAATTAAAAAGGAAAATTCAAAATAGTAATTTAATCACAAATGTAATGAAATAAAGGAATGTAAAACAACTTATTTTATTTTGTATTATATGTAGAACATAGATCAACTTAATTGTTTAAATCAGTTTTGAGAACCACAAAAACACATCATAATTAAGTTGGATAATCCATGTTTGATCAGTTTATCACTTATGAATTTGTAATATAAATGTATTTCTCATTAATTAATTCTAGTTAATAAAATGTATACAAATTTTTTGGGTTACATTACCTTTTGCAGGAATTGTATAACTTTGGATGGAGTACGCTGGGCATGCAGACTATGCACCGAGTCAGTTAAACCAACAGCGAAGACACGATCTCTAAAACTTGAGAAGTGCTTCATAGCCTGAATAGAAGAAAAATATGTTCATACAGAAATAATACTAATTGATAAATTAAAATATTGTAATAATACAGAAAATTCATTATAAAATTTACTTTAAGATATCATCTGATTATATAACTAAATTAAAACTACATTATAAAGTAAAAATTCATTAGGTTTGGAATCTCATCTATTGGTCTTGAAACTACTTCTGAAGTTTCCAGTCCTGTCTTAAGTTATTTTTTTAATAAACCACTACTTGGCAGATGCTTCCCTGATAGTTTAAAGCATGCAACACTGACACCAATATATAAGAAAGGTAATGCAGATATTTTAGGAAACTACGGTCCAGTTTCACTTTAGCCAACATTCTCTTAAATCCTAGTGAAAGTAGTCTATAACTGGATTATTAATCATTTAAACAAACACAACTAGTTCACTACCTCTCAATTTGTCTACAGGAAGGAGTATTTAACAGAATGGATAATTTTTTCTGTCTTACTCATATGATATTCGAATCACTAATCAAAACACGGTATCCTGATAGAATTTTCTGTTACCTTTCCAAAGCAATTGATTGCATTCATAATTGATTTCTGCTAAAAAGGCCATTGCTTTCGTAAGTATTTATATAAATCAAAAAGATCAAAAGTCGCAGAAGAGAATCATTTCAAACCTCCTATCTTTCATAGGACACAATTCTAGGATCATTGCTCTTTTTTATTTACATAAATGACTTGTCAAACATAATTGTTACATTTTCTGAGGTTATACTGATACAAAAATTTTAATAATATATATTACTAGCTGGGTGCCCGACGTTGCCCAAGATGTAGTTTATCCATAACCCTCGATTTGACTACAATCTAGGTAGCTTTTGCATAATTTTTATGTAACGCAACTCAACCCCTATCCCTAAATTCTTCCGAAGGAGGTTAACTGATTGACCCTGAAGTAGTTTCATTCAACAAATACATCGCTGTTTGAACATGCGTGAAAATTTCCACCCCCATTGCAGTGGGTTAAAAAATAATGCAATTATACACAGAATATATTAAAAAATATTATTAGTGTGATTAACCCTGCTAAATATTTATTGGGCGCAAATATGGATAGGTTAACATTTTTTAACATTTCTACCCCCTCCCACGTCCGCCCAGCCCCACTCACCCTCACTCGTCTTTACGCATTACCCAGGTTGTCATAAATGAATTCAGCAACATCCATAACCTCAATTTGTCTCGAATCTCTTGTTTTCGCGTTATTTTCTGGTAACTCACCTCCACACCTACCCGTGCTCCCCTCCCATACCAAAAGTTTTAAAATTATACACAAAAAAAGTTGTAGAAATACCATCAATCTAATTAATGCTAAAAATAATGATTAAAATCAAGTATGAACCTCGATTGCAAGTTTCAAAATGTCCATCCCCAACCACTCCGTCCCTGGGCGTTAAATAGCCAATTGACTGTCATAATTAAACTCAGTGCTACCCATAATCCTGGATTTGATTCCAATCTTGATTGTTTTTGTTATTTTTACGTAATGCCACTCCACCCCCACCCCTAAGGGCAGCACCCCTACCAATCCTGAAAGGGGTTAAAATTATACACGGAGACCACATAGAGAAATGTTAATAATCTCATTGATCCTCGCGCATTGCCCAGATTGTCATAAAAAACTCAGCGACATCCATTACCTTCGATTTGACTCGAATCTTGTTTATTTTGTTATTTTCTAGTAACAACCCTCCACCCCACCCCTAAGGGTTCTCCTTTCCCGTTCTGTTGGGGGTTCAAATTATGCTCAGACATTGGTAGAAACACTATCAATCTACCTAAAAATATTTATGCGACTCAAATATGAGTGTTTTAGTATGTTGTAATATTTCAACAACCATCCTCCCCAACACCTAAGCGTGATCCCCTCTCAATGCGAAAGGGGTTCAAATTTTACACACATAACATCGGTGTAAAAACTATCAATCTTATTAACCTTTGAAAATATTTGTTCAACACTAATATCCGCAGCAATTGTAAGTTTCAAAATTTCCACCTCTGCCCCTGGGGGTTAAATCATGAATTGATTGTCTTAATTAAACTCAGTGACATCCATAACCCTGGATTTGATTCCAATATTGATTGTTTCTTGCGTTATTTTTATGTAATGCCACTCACCCACACCCCTAAGGGTCGCTCCCCTCCCAATCCCAAAACGGGTTGAAATTATACACAGAGACCATATAGAGAAATTTTAATAATCTAATTGTTCCCAAAATATATTCATTCAACACAAAATACAGCCTGTTAATTTATTTTAAAATTCTACCCACCGCCTACCTCCACCCAACCCCTCCAAACACAGCCTAACCCTGCACGATGCCCAGATCGTCATAAATAAACTCAGCAACATCCATTATATTTGACTCGAAAGTCGGTTGTTTTCACATTATTTACTTGTAACCAACCCCCACCCCTAAGCATGCTCCTCCCTCATGCCACAAGGGTTTAAAATTTTACACACATAACATGGATAGAAATACTATAAATTTAATTAACCCCGAAAAATATTTATTCCACACAAATATCGACCATTTTACATGTTTGAAATCATACCATTCTTTTGTGATTAAAAAGAAGTGTTGTAAGCAATGTAAAAAAATTGTGTAAAATATATATTTTTTGTTCTTCCAACTAGATCAATATTGTATCATACTACAATAATTCTCAGTCTTATATCATTTGGCAGAAACTGATAGTTTACCTGACAATGGTGATGAGTTATACTGTTCTGGCCAATTTCTTTCACACTTTCTTGGGGGTGTGTACAAGGATACAGAGCCAGATCCTTAGAATTGCCCGACACAAGTAAATATAAGGACAAAGATAGTAGCTATCAAAAATGAGAATTCAGTTGAAACCACATCCCTGTTTTCAATTAATTAATTGTGAATGTTTCTGTTGCCAAAGCATTACATTGAAACAAGGACATCAGCCCAGCCCATAGACTCTGAAGCCATGTAACACAGCATTTTGAAAACATCCTAGATGCACAATTTTCTTCATTTAGTGAGAGAATTTAAATGCCAGAAAACTGACAAACAGGAAATGTTATGTTTTGGAGAAGAGTTTGAATGGTTGAAGGAGAGAGGGCTAAGAGGATTTAGCTGAAAAAAGGCAGTTTATGTAGATATTTGATAGGCAGCTGTTAATGTCAGTTTGAGAGAATACAGTTATAATAAAAGAAATCAGTTGATATGAAGGTGTCACATAAAGCAGCTGTATTATTATTATTAAACTAAATAAATCTCTCTTTGTCTACCCTCCTCCAATAATTTTTTACTTCCATACTTACAAGATCCACTGTGCAGACACCACCATAGCTATGGGCAACTATGGCTATATGCTGAGCTTTTGCATCACGAACATAATTTTTCCAGACGTAATCTACGTGTTGCAGAGGATCTTGGCTTCCCTACAAATATTAAATAATTGTATCAACTTAAAAAAAATGAAGCACAAATTTAACATTTTATAAAAAGACAGTTTGTATACAAGTGCAGACCATATGGAAGCTCAAAAGAAAACTAATGGATAATTTTAAGTGGTACATAGTGGATCCTTTGGTTCCAAACTTCATTCATTACTGGACTCTAATTGTATCCCTAATTATTCATAATTTGAATTGATACATGTAAACACAATAAATTTGTACCAGTCTCAGAAACGCAGAACATCCTTTTGTTGTTGAGCATTTATTTCATTGAATAGCATGGAACAACACCACATGTATAGTATTACAAACATCTGATTCATGTTAGACTTTTAATTCTTTTCAGTGGATCTTTTCAGCAGGGTCTTCCCAGATAAAAAAAAACAATCTAAGGACAATTGTTAAAGATTTTTTGCAAAATTTTCTTGAAGAGGGGCATGTTAATTGCACTATTTACCACAATTTTGCTATGGTAGTGCTTCTCAATAAAATTAATATAATGTAGGTTGCTGTAGGGGTCCTTCCAAAACTCTTGAAGGATTAAAATCGTGTAATTATTGTCTTAGAAATCCTGGTCTTACAGGGTGCAGCCACTAGTGCAAACTCACTAAAAGAAAATTTTTGGAAAATTTCTCTCCATAGGGCACTATTAAAGAAGGATAGTAGTGGCAGGAGATAAATATAGATTCTATATTTGAGCCTTCATACTAACAAGTCCTAATATTTTCCTGTATTATTGGTTCAAAAAGAAACAGGACTGTAAATAATTGGAATTTAGAAAGAGCAGCATACATTCATAAATCAAAGTTGTGTTAAAAACCAGAAGAAAATTTTGTTCCGAATAGTTGTTCATAACCAAAGGGTCCATTGTAGAGTACAACAATATACTGACAGTCAAAATAGGTTATAAAGAATTTCAGTCAGGGGAGCATTTGTTGAGTATCTAGGAAGGAATATTAGAGGAACACTGAAGCTAGTGAAAACTGTTACAAAATTTACAGTAGAGGGAAGAATTAATAAAGATAAGTATTACAGTAAATTAATAAACTGATGCAGGAATATGATTTAAAAGTTTCCCAAAATGGTACAGAGGAGATGCACAACACCTATATGACATTAATCATCATTCATAGATGTAATTAAGACTACTGTATACTATGAAACCATATGAAACTTTTTTAATTTAACCAAAAAAATATAGATTATATTCTTCATTCTGACTAGATTTAATAAGAAATATTTTGTCTACCTTTATATATACTTTTTTTCCACCAATAATTCTATAGTTGTCATTTGAATTCAAAACCATAACTGCGTAGCCAAGCTTCCTTGCCTTTTCAATATAAGGTATTTGAGTTCCAGACTTCAAACCATCATTTATAATTAAGCTGTAACAAATAAATTTAAACTTAGTACAAGATAGGTAATTTTAAATCAAAACTATCTAGTTATTATAATGATAATTGAATTAACACATGTAAATTAAAACAATATAAATTAACTAACACCAAAGTATAAATTTATATATTTGGTCACTCTGTCCATAAATAAAATTTAAAGTAACAATTTAAATAGACACATTTTTTGAAATTTTTTTATATAAAACTGAATACCACATAAAGTAAGATCCATTCAAAAGAAACTGGAAACTTGTATAACCTGAATATACCTCAAAAATTTACTTTAAAAATGCATTCAACACAGATGCTTGTGTAAGCTTCTCTAATCGTCCTGATTCTAAAAAATTTTGATCAATTTACATACAGTCCATTATTCATTCACGTCCAAGAGTTAGGCCAGGGAAGAACTGAATTTGTGAATTACCATACTGAACAAAACTACACACAAAAATGAGCAAGTAGATTATGCTTTAACGGAATATTAAGGACCCATAAAACAATTCAGTGTTAAGTGTATATACTTCTGTTTGAATTGTAATAACAATAAAACCTCATTTTAAATAATCACAGAACTTGAGCTTGTATAGGAAATATTTCTTCTACAGTTTATAATAATAGTGTCTTTAAAAAGTGATTCAAAACTTTGCTCACCTCCTAGCCCATTGACCAGCACGAACAACACCACTTCCATGGATAAGTATGAGTAGTTTGTCTGGATTCTTAAGAACATCATTGGTGACAAAAATTGATGTATTGGGATCATTGCCATTTTGAGGAACTGTTAGTCTATGCAGCTTTAAATCATTTTCAAGGAGTTCATAAATATAATCAGTTATAACCTACACAACATAAAAATGTATAAGTATAAAATCACTTAATAGTATAGAAATATAGCATTAGCATACTCTTGAGATAAATATTTAAATTTTAAATGAAGTTATATTTCCTACATTTAACCAAATCAAAATATTGTTGAAAGGATTACATAAATAAATTAAATAATTTTCTTTTCTTGCATCAACAAAAGAACACAGCCTAAACACATGAAACAGATATAAATAAATGAAATATTTTGTCTTTATGGATAGAAAATACAATGATTTTCTATTGATGGACATTTTAAATAAATTTAACTAAAATACAGAATAGTTTAGAAGTGTTCAGAATGTCGGCATAATACTCACTTCACCCAAAGATTCATAATGTTTCTGGCAAAAGTCAGGATCATCACTAACTTTAAAGTCAAACGTTTCACTGCCGGGCTGCCCACTGTTAGGGTCTATTTTTCTAAGCTGACCATCTGAAAGTATTAAATGTCTGAATTAATTCTCATACTTTATCATAACAAAACAACTTCTAATAATAATAAAAACAAATGCACATTTTGTGTTTGTGTAACACAATCTTAAACACATGGAACAATTTTAACCAAACTTCATACACATGCAACTTACAATTTAAGTACAACACCCCAAAAATAATGTGAAAACTATCAATATTAGTTTTCAGGATCAGTGAGATTAATAGTGTCACTCTTGATATAGCTAAATTATAATTTCAATCTCTAAAAGCAAGGAAGAAAGCAGCCCTGGTGCTGAGGATGTAAAGGGCAGATATAAATATGCTAATATACTATGGAAACAACTGAGATTGATGTCAAATCCATGGGGAGTCTGAACTGAATACTGACATTTACCATACCAGTTAAGTATAATGGGTGGAGGGGTTGGGGCAGCAGAAAATGGTCCATCTCACTGACATTAAGTGTTGCCAAGATGAGCAATGACATTCCTGATGCCAGTTAACTTGAAATTAAGCCCACATTGAGAAGGTTGGAGAGATTGTTAGAGCAAGAAACGGCTAAAAGATTAGAGTCAGATTAATTCATTTGTGATAAATAAATACCCAATCAATCAGGCAGTAATAATTATAATATTAAGTCAAGCACACAAATATTACATATGGGAAAAAGGTGGGAATGTGCTTTAAAGAAAGCATATGCTTGGGCATAGAAAGATGCTCCAAAGAAAGCATATGTTCATGGTGTGGCAGAAAAGGAAGAAGAAAGAAAGACTGAAAATATCTGACAAGGCCAGGAATCAAACCCAGGTACATTTACTCTATACGCAAACTGCTCCACTGCCGAGCTACGCTGCCAATCGACATCCATGACAAATATAGTCAGTCTTATTGCAGGTGTAGAGGGAGTCATGCTTACTTTAGAACGTATTCCCACATTTGTCCCATATTTCTATCTTTCCTCACTATCCAATTATCAAACATGATGACTTTGTCACTGATATATATTTATATATATATACACACACACACACACACACAAATGTTAAGGATTTTAATGAATAAGTGACAAAGTCACATTTGATAATTGGATAATGGAAAAGATATTACATTTGTATTTCACATTTTACCTTCTGCTCAGCCCAACTGGGCCAACTGTTGACTTCAGGTAAGTCAGTTACACTGTCTCTCTTTCCGATCCAAAAACTGGACACAATTTCAACCAACATTGTAGTTTTCATAAGTTGTTCAAATAAATCTTTGAGTAACAACTAATCATTTGTTCAATAAGTATTCTCAAGATAACTTTGATTTATTTGTTCTTGTTTCATAAATCACATGACTGTACTATGCATACACTTCTATATTGAATAGAAAGTGAACTAGATATTACTACAATAATAATATTTTTAACAAAATAAAATAGAAGTAAATACACACATTGGAGTAGAAAGCAAATCTTGGAAGTCTTTGATAGTGTTCAGCTGGGTCAAATAATGGAAAGTCAAATGCAAAAATAGTGTTAAAAATGTTTTACTTCATTTTGTTTAATACAAACTTCACACTTGTTTCAACAAACAAACATTTATCTCAATCATCACACAGACACTCAGTGGAATCAACATTACTTCAGCACCCATCAAAGTGCTTGTGATAATAGTATAGCAAAAGTTGTAAAGCAAACATACATGTAACATCATCCACAAAAAATTGGCATCCACATAGTCTTGACAGTTTCCTAAAACAACAATCCTCAGCTAATGGTTTAAAAATTGTGGTAATCTCTTAAGCAAACAATATGCAAAAATTCCTAGCAGAATTTGATATGGAATACTACGAGTACACACTGAGATAGTCCACTTATCTCTTAGCAAACTATATTTTCAATACTAGTATGTTTTGACTGTAAAACACAAGTGACAACTAACCACTGTCACAGAGTACTTCAAGGCCTTATTGAAGAAGTATTTCATATTAATAATAATAACAATGTTCATGTGATCTCCTTACTACTTAATAAACACAGCGAAAATTGTAATAAGCAGAAATGAAAGAAAATTAAACGAAAAAAGAAGAAAATAGAAATATAACATGGGTTTCAACAACCAAAAGAACAGAGTTGTAGTACTAATACAAGCTGCAAAAAATAAAAATATAAGTGTTGTTTGCATATTATCTTTATTTACTATTTCAAAAAGTTGACAATTGAAAAAAAAAATAGATGCACCAGTGACTATTTTATTTTAGATACGCAGTTTAATTTTCTTTCGCACTAATAATTTATAAAAGATGTAATTAAGCAACAACAATAATTGAAAGTTGGCAGTCGATTTTTCATAATTGAATGTTAAAATTGACAAAATTAACTTTTATACTGTGGTCGTCGCAAAGGTAATTAATATTGAAATGAATGATTGCAAACTAATTGTCAAAGCAACACAATTTGAGGTTAATGGTTGGTTAAAAAATTTATTAGTATATAAGTATATGGTATAAAAATTTTGTCTTTAGTGGCGCAAATTTTACCGATTGTTACATTACATTTTCTGTGACTAAAATTCTGGAGTTCTTGATTAAATTAATGATATTTCATTATATATCTAGTTTCAATTCACTCGTGATTGTTTTATTGACCGATAAATAAACAATAACAAAGATACACACGCCTATATATATATTGTTTACAATTCATGTATGTATTATGAGAACTATATCAATTGGAATACAGCGGCGAAATTAGCAAAACTTTCACATCAGACACGAGAAATTCTATTAGATTGAAACAGTTAAATACCTTCATTAAAAGCGTATCCAAATCCTTCCAATGTGTTCGGAAACACATGGTTTGCTGAAGCCATAGTCGCCGACAAAACCTGTAAACCAACAAGCGTGAGTAAGGTTAAGAAAGACGTCTTGTTTTAACTGAAGCTGACGAATCATAGCAAAGGGCGGTAACATCAACAGAAATCTTATCTGATAGGTAATTCCCCGAGACGATGCGCTATTAAAATAAGAATCAGCGACAAATATACAGATTTCAGCTTATAACCTTGAAATGAGTAGCCAAAATTATTTGTCCAACTGAAATAGGCCAAACACATAGTTCTCGACTCTTAAATATTCCCAATCCGGATTTTACAAAATATCTTAAAGCATACATCAAAAGCTGTTAATTAAATTTGGTTTTATTCTACATAAAAAAAGTTTGCAAAGCTACACTATCAACAGTTGTATATTGGTGCAATGATGTAGAAGATATACTCGCGGCCACAAAGTAGAACTACTGCAAAGTGTGATATTAAGATTTAAATTATCACTGTAGAGATACTTTTTCATACGCTATTGGGACGTTCGAAGACCCAAGAATGTACAAATGTAACATATTTTAAGAATCTTATAAAGAACTTGTCGAGACCAATGTTATTTCTACGGCAGTAGACTTCAAAAGTTGTCGTGTACTTTTATTTAGGATAATTTTTTTTCCTAACACGTTCATTCTGTCCTTTATTTTGTCTGTAGCTATTAAACAAATTACATCTGAAATTTGCAATTTTTTCAAAACACAATGCATATTTAAATATTACTTTGCAACTATGTATGAATAAATGAAAACTTAGGTGAAAGCATGAAGCCGTCCAACATTTGCTCATGTGCATCGAGAAAGCACAAGTATGAAATGAAGGTCAGTAATATGTGTGCATGTATAAATACAATAAAAGTACAGTTATTGTACAATGAATGTACAAACATAAAGTTGATCTGGTATTACATTAGTAAGCGTTAAACATAATTATTCATAAATAGACCGTATGGGTAGAAAAAGTCCCTCAATTTGTCGTATATGAATAGCAGTTATTTTTTTAAAAAAATCAATTCATTAATAATTCAGTAACTGGTAATCTGCATTCGCTTTTCTGCCTCCGAAAGATCAGGCGGTGTAATTGTTAAGGCACAAAGGCCAGCGCCAGTATTGTTGGCGTGGCGCAGGCCGTGCACCCTCCAGAATGTTCTAGATCCAGTTTGAAAGCTATGGTGTTTTATTATATCCTGCTGCTTCTGCGTTTCACCCCAAATATTATTAATTATAATTTTTTAACTGAACTAAAGAATTATTAAGTAATTTAACGTAATTCGTAAGTACGTAAAACATTTTAAAGTAAAGGAACAATACCTTCTGTTTTCCCATTGTCGTTCCTCCCTTATTGTTACGCTAGCCCTTCGGCTCTCCCATTGTCGTCGCTTTTGAGCGTTGTCAACTGACCAGTGCAGTTGTGTTTCTCTAGGCTTATTTTAGCATCTGACGAAAGGAACTGTATTGTCTACAAGAATAAAAACAACTCAAAACTACAAAAAAAATGTTAGTTCCTTATTGTACTTAATTGTTTTGGTTGTTTATGTGAATAATTTAAAGGAAAACGGGGATTCCTGGAAAGAGGGGAATGAATCAAATAACATGTTGACGCGATTCTTTTATCTAATTCATTATTTCAATTCCTGTACTTAAATACCCAACCATCGCATTTAATCAGAGTCCAAATCTACTTAGTGGAGATCCCCGTTTACGTTACTTGCGTTGCAACTTCGTGGAAGACTATCTAATCAGCAGGATATACTTATACAGAAATGTGTGAGATAAGAAGATGTAGGCATTTCCTTCCCAAAAAAGATGTAACAGGAAGGAATTATCTGGAGTTAAAATGGTACTTGCGATCCAATGTTCTTGTCCTGACATCAATGGTCCTCAACAATAAAGACATAATTTGCAGTGCGTGTGTATACCTCTATAGTTACGAATGTGTCTTGGCTTTTAAATTTCGTGCCCTGGTGGAGCTAAATATCGTTGTATCGACATCATCACATAGAACTTTAAGCTTATTTAAATTTGTTAATAATAATGTTAAAACGAAATTTATAAAAGACAAACTTCAAAAAGAAATTAAATAAAACTAAGTAAATTTGAACTTAAGTTATTCGCCGTTAGAAAAAGACGCTGCATTACAATATTAAAGGCATTCTGTTATTAAAGCTTTTTTCAGGCTAAACCTCAGAACTACAAAATGGTGAAATACTTTGATGAGTAATAATGAAAATATTTCTTCAGTCATTTATTAATTTGTTTCCTTCATGCATTTAAAAATTGATTGTGTGTTTTAATTTTATGAATAGTAAATTTCCAATAGATAAACATGAAAAAGTAGAAAGGGTCTAAGCATCTCAAAGTTTACCCTAATCTGGTCTAAATATATATTTTAGTAATCAGTATACAGAATCAAAAGTACATTTCTGAAAATACTTTTGTTCTGGAAGAGACAGGTCATTTCATTTTTCACAATTCGACAATTACCATGCATTATTATAATCTTTATATTTGTTTATTGTACATGATCACATTTAGCAGTGAATCATGTCCTTTCACTATTACGTTTTCTTTGTTAAATATAATATATTTTTTATATCCTTAATTGTCATACTTGTAAAATAGTAATTTCTAAACTTGAATTTATCAAATGTTGAATGTGTGAATTTAAAATTATCTTCAAAAATAATTATTTATATTTCCATTGAAATGTAATGAATTCTGTCCATTAAATTTTTTGCTCCAACAATATAAAATGATGAAATTTACTTCTTCAAATTATTCTCAATTCAGCAATATTCCTTACCAGGAAAGTATCTTCCAGTTCAATAAATATAATTTCAAGATTTTAAACATTGTACCAGTGTACTCATACAGACTTATGTATACATTAATGCATAATTTAAAATAAAGCATGCATTTTGATTGTTGTCATCTAATTTCAATTAAGAAATAAAGATAAAAACAACATTTATGGCACTCCATATACAGTAAAAAAAAACAATGTTTTATTGACATTACGGATCTTTTATTTTGAACATCATAGTAATTATTAAAAATAAAGTACTGGTCTCTTTAAACATAGAATACAACAAACACCATTCATCAGTTGAGAAGTAACATTTTTGTACAAAATCAGCCTTGCTTGTTACAATGTATCATAATTTTAATTGGATTTCCATCTCCTGAAATAGCTGTTTGAAATGCTTTGATTGTTTCTTCAAGTTTGTAATTGTGTGTAATCAAAGGCTTCACATTTGCTTTTCCAGATGCAACCAGAGCCAAAGCTAAAGGGTAACTGAAACAAAATTATAAAATCAGATTAAGTGATGTTGCTTTTATAATAAATGAAGTAACAATTTAAATATATTTACATTACTGGTTTATAATGCAAAATGAAAGTATCCACAAAATGTAATATTTTTCATAATTATTAAAGGTATATTCATAGAAAACTGATGAATATCTGTGTTACTGTTGTTAAAGACTTGAGAAGTATTCATTTAAACATTTAAAATTGTTTAGTACGTCTCACATTCTAGTGAAATAAATTTTGGTACAAAAAGCTTTTAGTTAATGTTTTGTTCTAAAATAAGCTTAATATGTATATATACACAATAAATTCTGATGTAAAACTTTTAAACAGGATTATAGAAAAAAGAATCCATTTTTATTAAAGACAAAGTGTAAAAACATTTGCTTCAATATTAACTTACAGAAGTATGTGATATTTGTTTCAGCTTTTCATTTATATTTGAAAAATTGTAAACTAACAGAATAAGTCCTTTATTTCACTTATATTAATCACTGCTATAATAAATATTTATAATTTTAATTGGATTAAGAGAAATAAATGTTTACATATAATAAACACATAAATAATGTTTTCAAATAATTGCTTAATCCAGAATATTGATACTCTATTTTATGAGCAAAATACTCACTCATTGCAGTAACGGAATATTCCTCGGATATCAACTTCTCGGAATGTGGCGTTAACAAGTGGCACTGTGACAGTGTTGGAACCCATACCAACAAGGACTAGTACTCCACCAGATCGAGTTGCCTACAATTTAAAGTACGTTTTGATACAATATAATCCTTAATTTCACAATAAATGAAAAAATAAATTTACTAATGATATGAAAATAAAACTAATAGTTTGTATCATCTTATTATTACTTACCTGTATTCCTAAACGAACACTAGCATCAGCTCCACAGCAATCAATTGTTTTATCTGGTGCACATTCTAGTAATCTGTGAATTTCTTTAACCAGGTCCTCTTCTTTTTTTTCCTTAGATATAAGGAGAGTGAAATCTGCACCAAACTGTTTGGCCGCTTCAAGACGATGTGCAACAATATCTGTAATAATTTTGCTTTAAAAATATGTGGTATAATTTTAAATTATTAAATACATATCATTTTTCTAATATAATTTATTTATTTCTTAAATGGGATTTAATAACTGACAAAATTTAATATATTTCACATTAATCTTTTACAAGCATCTTTAAATAATTTAATAATTTTCCAATGTCCTAGCAGCCTAGTATTTAGCATACTGACTGAATTTAAAATATGTCAAAATGAGCAGAGCCGTAGTGAGAGCATGAAGCACCTATGGTATGCGTGTAACTTGCATCTACCCTTAACCAAATAATATATTAAAAATTATATATTAAATCTTCTCTTCCTTTATTTTTTTAAATGCAGTCCCAGACAGTAATTTCGGCGTCATTTTAGTCTAGAATTGTTTTTTAATTAAAATTAGTGTCTTATTAATATAACTATCTATAGTACTTAGTCAATATCCAAGCATATTGTACATAAACAAAATTATAATTCTTTTCCAGTATGTTTTGCTCCACAAAAGAGAGAGAATGTATAAAAATAATCACGACAATTCAACAATACGGCTGATCTTATAAACGGGAAAAGACTAAAAAAGGCTGTAGCACCTTGTCTACATACTACTCAGTCTATATCAGAGCTTGCATTTATATAAGCAGTGTTACTTGCTCAGCCAATCAGAGTGTTGTATCAACATCCCCTGATTTTAAAATGAAAAATTTACATGATTGAAAATAATGAATGAGAAAGTTAGCCAATTTAGACAAAAAAGTGATAACATAAATGCCACACGTTTCTGGGATCCTTGCACCTTTTGTCAGGTGCGAAGAAGAGCCGGCTCTTCCTCACACTTGACAAAAGGGACAAGGATCGCAAAACGTTGTGTGGTATTTATATGATCACTTTTTTGTCTGAATTTTCCCTGACGTTATGATTGGTTTAGCTTTTTGCCTCAAGTGAACACTGGCTATGCATAATAGTGCCTCTGTCTAATTAATCAGGAGACATAAAATGGCCAGTGATTGTTGGTGTGGATTCGTGTAGAGTAGAATGGTCAATTGTGAACTGGGTCGGTATCCTTTGATTGTGCCCCAAACCCAGTTGCAACCATGGTGGGCGCCTTCTTCGCCGACACCCTCCCTTACGAGACTGAATATTAGAAAAGTTATGACATGATAGTCTACATTATACTCAGTTTATGAGGATAAATGGTAGTGAATGTTAAGTGAAATGTTGTAAGAAATACTTTGAATAATGATTTGATATTTAGATATATTTGGTAAAAAAAACTGACTTAGAAATTTTTAGTCAGAACAACCATCACATGAATAATGAAATAGCATGTTTAATATAATAAGAAAGTAAAATTTAAATAAGAAAAATTAGAGAAATACAGTTGGAACCAGAAATGTTCTTTGTTTTAATAGTGTTTTCTTCAATCAAGAAGAAATTATAACGTCAGGCTTTCTTTGTAAGCTACAAGTATTTATCATGTAATTTAACTGAATTTGGAACTAGAAATTAATATAAGAGTTTAGAACTTAACCATTTGGAAGGATGTAATAGATCACATACTAAACAAATCCATATCTTATACATATAATTTAAAAAACAGAGGTATATGTGTGTATGTACATGCAATCTTAAATGCATGGAGGAATTCAACCAAACAGTAGACAAATGCATTACAATCTATGAAAAACAAAACTGAGATCAGACATTAACCATTGGGTTGTGTGAGGAACAGATGGCATTGAAAAATAATGTGAAAACAACATATATTAGTATCAAGTAAATTGAATCTGAATCACTAATATTAATAGCATCTTTTTCAAAGTAGTCTAACCCATAATGGCCAGGGAGGGGAGTACCTAAATGCCCAATAATTTTTCAAAAGCAATGAAGATTGGTGTTGAATCAATCATTGTGGGGTTTGCCGAGTTAAGTAGTAGCATTCACTATGCAAATCAAGTATAAGTCCAGCTCCCATTGGCATGGTAATAGAAGAAAAAATTGTACAAAATAGTCTGCATTAAAGTCTAATCAAAAACTTTTGATATAATTGAGTTGAACAATGACTGTCATTGTGATGCCGTCAACAAATTAGTGTTGAATTAATTCATTTTCTAATCTGAAATAAATACCCAGTTATTTTATTGGGTTAATTATTATAAGAATCTTGGACATATGTTACATACCTGTGATAATAATTTTGCTAGCACCCATGGCTTTTGCAGCTATTAGGTTTACAAGACCAATTGGTCCTGCACCCATGATAAGGACAACTGATCCTAAGGTAATTCCAGCCCGTCGACATGCATGAACTCCAACCGATAAAGGCTCTAAAAGGGCTCCTTCCTCTAAAGACACATGATCTGGAAGTCTGAAACAATAGAGTCAAGCACTTTTGTAATATCTTTTCTTTTACAAACAGTAAATATTCACCTTCCAAACTTATTAATATTGTGTCAATTTGGATGTTACTGTAGTACCTGACCATCAATGTCATTGCAATGTCTTTTTCTGTGTATATAGTCCTAATATATTTTTCTTTTATTCTTTAGTAATATAACATGAGCCTTGCAAATTAAATTTTAATGACAATGGAAAATTAAAAATGGGGTGTTGTAATTTCCAGATTTTGAGAATAAAATAAAAGATAATATACCACTTGATTATTATAAAAATATTAAGATCCTTACATATGAATGTTCAGCAAGCTTAAAATAACGTGAAATACATCATTGTGCAAATGACAAACACATGAAGTCAAATATACCTTGTAATAGATAATAATCTACATATGGCATTATCTACAGAATATAAGCATAGATGCTTTCGTTGGAAGGTCATTTTACAATAATAGTAGTCACTGAACTGAAGTCCAATTTTCTCATATTATTATGGCCAAATTTTTTTTTAACATTTCCCATTTGACTTTGACATGAGTTGTTTGTCAACCTTATTATATTGTCTGTGTACCTTATTAATACCACTTGCACTATTTTTTGCTCTAACTTATAAAATTCTGCAAAAATTATCACTAATTATTTATAATGACCCATTCACTGTTCCTCACAAGATATATCAATGCTAGATTATTAAAGCATCTTCAAACAATAAGCCAAGTAAGATATTGATGATGATTCAGTTTGACAGCCCTATAAAGACTGTGGCCTAATAAGACAGTTGTCTTAGATGATACATTATAGATCAGCAGGGTTAGATATTAAGTGTGTCTTTAATTAATCATATGCCTCTTATTATCTATTTTTTTACACATTTGGAATAGTCACATAAAGTATAGATATGCATTACAAACATTTTTTAGGAATGTAAACTGCTTTTGTTAATAGGATAAGGAAAGAATAATGGAATTTTAAAATATTTAGTGTAAAAATAGTTGTGTAAAAAATTACTTTATTTTATCTGTGAAGAAGTAAAGAACCTAACTCACTTGTAACAGAAGTCTGCAGCATGTTTGTAGTAGCGGCACAGATTGCCATCATCTGGAGGTGTGGCACAAAAGAAGATATCTGGGCACAAATTGTAACGGCCTTCTTTACAGAAGTCACAAACTCTACATGGAACACCAGGCTCAATTGCAACTCGATCACCTTTAACCAACATTTACACTGGATAAAAAATATATTTTCATAACCTTGTTAAGCTACCTTTAATCATACAATCTTATGACAGTAAGACACAGTATTTTACTACTTTTATTACATCAATTTTATCTTATTACCCACTAGATATAATACGTAATAATTCAATACTGTAAACAGGAAACAACTTTCTTAGTGACGAGCAATTTTTGTAACATGTGGAATATAGATTGCAAACTACCACAAGTGAAAAGCCAATCTTTTTTTTTTGTTCGGGAATGAAAAAGAATATTCAGAACTTACTCATGGAAACTTATTTAGGAAATATAACTGTTTAAGTACATCTCTGCTAATTTAGTTTTCAAAACTGATAAAGAGGCTAAAGTTACAAGTTTTTTTTAAAAAATAGATTAAGTAAGGTATAGACAAGTATAGAATTGCATTATCCTTCATTACAGATGGATACAGCTACTTGACTGCAATTCTTGTTGAATTTCATTTGTAAATGTTGCTCAGTTGATCCTGAACTTGTCTGATTTTGAGAAGAATATTAAAGGTAATAGACCAAAATATCTGTAGTAGACCTACAGTTTTCCTTTATGTAGCATGCTTATTTATCTACATTCCAAACATTAATTAAATTCAATGCTTAAATTGCAATTCCAAGCATAACTATCACATCTTTAAGTTGAAACATGCTGTAGAGTTTCCATTTTATTTTTGATGCATGTTCACATCTATTTTGCATACTTACTTTCACTTATTTGTTTGTAATCAACAAACCATCCAATTTAAAGATGGTAACCAATGAATGCACCAATACTGCTCCTACTAGTCATATAAGTACTTACCACAAATATTAAATTTTTATTATAAAAATGTGAAAGTATTATTTAAGGCAAATCTGTTCCTTCAATGGAAGTATGAAAACGTAAAACAACAAGCAAATCACCTCTTCTCTTTTTATCAAACATGTTAAACCTTAATGAATCTATTTCTAAAATTACCAAGGCACTAAGAATAAGATTAGTTAAACAGTTAGAAATGGGTTCTTCAACATATTTTAATATGAAATCATATGATTTTGAAAAAAATCTAATTACATCATCACATACCCACTTTAAGATGTTTGACACCAGGACCCAACTTTGCTACTACACCAGCAGCTTCATGCCCTATTACCATTGGTGCCTTTACTATATATTCTCCTATTCCTCCATGAGTGAGATAATGCACATCAGAACCACAAATACCAACACAGGCCATGCGTAGAAGAACTTCTGAAATATTTAAAAATATTTTTTAATAAAAATAATAACAACACACATCATATTATGTTTATCTAAGCATTAATAATAATATGAGTTAATTGATATGAAATATCTTCAGTTTGCTTTTCGAATCATTTATCGCTTTTAAAAACTACACATAATATTTGTATCTGTTGATACCATCATGTAAACCATGCATCTGTTGTTAACATCTTATAAACCACATACTATATTTGTATCCGTTGATACCATCTTATAAAGTATTTGATTACAAATCTAAACAAATTCATTGTAGAATTTCTATCTACCACTTTTCTGAAGATGTATACACAATTCTGAAAGAGGCCCAATTACAGGTGTTCATCAAATTATGCTGAATTAAATTCAAAGTAGTTAAACCACATTTTTATCCTTTCTTGCTGAGGTACTGCCCCATACTTGCTGCACATACAGAAGTGTTTGATGATTGTCTTTATAAAGTGTTAACTATGGCTGGAAAATTGATTATTCTATTCTGAATTTGGCTATTTTATGTAATGTAGGCCAATTGATTTTTTACAAAACACAAAAGTTCAACTATAATTTAATAAACTGTATTGTTAATGTGACGTCTACCACAAGTTGAAGGAGGCTTCAACCAAGTTTCTATTAGCCATGCATTAAAGCATCCTTCCTATTAACACTTTTTAAAAAATTCTTAATATTAATTGAATGGTCCCATGCTTTATATCTGTCACAGAAAATAAAAAGTTATAATTTTTCAAACAATTTATTTTGCTGCAGAAGATTGACAACGCCATCATCTTTTTTTTTTTCAAAACCAATTTGGATTGGGACACTGGACTATGTTCCAAGAATATATCGTATAAATAGATATATAAACTCTTCAGGATGTAATATCTGAATACATTTATGTTAAGTCGATGTATTTAAATTGATCATATTGTCCGAAAAATGACTGGAACAGATCAAATTATTTTGGACCAATTTTACAATAATTATTTTGGAAAATGAAGTTGATGTTCATTTTGTTTGAAGCTTCTTCCGAAAAAAGAAATATGTTCGATAAATTATACCTTTTATTTCCTGCGACTGATTTAAAAAGATAATTGGGCGATTCATTAATTCATAAATTGACTGGTTGATGAAATTAAAAAATATTTATTTTTAATATGGCTCGTCAATTTTGCTATTGGGGAATCAATTAGTAGAGATTCTTAATGTTTCCATTTCTATCAATTAACCTGGAATCGAGACCTGATCAGCCTTAGGTTCTGTTGAATATCTTTCGCGATAACTCAGAATCCTACAATTATCCTCGACATCGGTCAAAGGTTTTAATGTTCGAAATGTTGGCTTCAAACAAGTAGAAGACAAAATTTCTCATTATGAAACGTTGGTTGAGTTCAGAGCAAAATGTCATGATGCAAGAACTGAATTATAATGTCAGAAAAATGTTTACGACTACGAACGGATTGGAAAAAAAAACAGAGCTGATATTCTAGTTGAACTCTTAAGAAACATCTTTGATAAGCAATTTTATCATGATAATTTGATTGGAATATATTTTCCGAAATCTTTTAATTGCCAGGTGTAAGGAAATATAAGATGTGCTACATAACATTCCAGGCGTTGCAAACTTCCAGATCCAGAGAGTGAATCCAAGGTCAACTCGAACACGGTAACCTAATTTCGAATCCTGTGTGTTAAATCGGTTTCTGATGATAATTCATTAAATGGACTTTAGCTTTGGTCTTCATAAAGTTCAAACTCAAACGGATTAATTTTATTACTTATACGAAAAAACATTCTTATGTAAGAATGAACTTGATATCACCACAGTCTAGACAGCTCTGAAGGATAATCAAAGAAATCAAGAGCATGCTCACTATGAGACTGGTAAAACGGAAGTGTGAAGACAATACGAAATCATTTGATTACAATGTATCCGAGGCTCGAAATGTTTAGTTACAAATGTTACAAACACTTGCTATTGGTGTGGTGAGCAAGTGTATTTGCTGAAACGATAAATTTAGTCTGTATTCGAAGTTTATTTAAAATTTCACGACTTAAAATAAACCTGGATTTTTTATCATTGAAACGTTGACGTTAATGAGATGAAAAATGAAAAACTTAAGAAATGAGTTGGAAAGCTTGCCTTGACATTTAAAGGCTGAAAGAAGAAAAATACATACAAATTTGGATTTGATCAAGGCCAACTTGTGACCGTGTTAGTAAACATACGAGATTCGTCCTTGGGAACGTGTAACGCAAATAACACGGAAAGGTGAGATTTTCAGTAACGTTATCTGCTTTGTTTGCTCCTTCGCTCGTGTTACTGAGGTTTGTTCATGAATTCAATAAAATTATGTAAATGTCTCAGTGGATGGATTTGGTACCTGGTTCAAAAGTAACACTTGAGATAAATCATATTTACTCGCACTGCCTATTATATAAAAAAGACTAAGGAAAATTCGAATACAAATTGGAGGAGAGAGTAAACAAATAGAGGAAAGTAACTGGAATACACTCGGAGAATCACTGAAAATACTAATTTACAATGAGAAAACTTAGTTTCCACCGATAATACTGCACAGATGAAAATTTCCTTTCTTATAGATAAAAAAAATTCACGCATTTAGTGTCCAGTTTCAATCAAAGTTCAGTGTGGATTTTATTGAGCAAAAAATTTAATTTGAACGCACCATATTTAATTTGGTAATAACATCAACCAGAAGGGAATCGTGAAATTATAGTAACGATATGTACAATGTTGAAGTAACCGAGTATTCTATTATTAACACGAGAACTATTTAACAATAAAAAAAACACTAGAATTATTTCATCTACGTTCTGCATTATTTCCAACCTTTTCAATAAAATCATTCATTCGGTATCAAAGAAGTCGGTGTAGCTTTGGCGTGCGGGACAAATTTTGGTATGTGTATTTTATATAATTTATATAATTGACAATGGAGCTATAATTGTAATTCTGTAGCAGTTGCAGCCTAAAAGGAGAATTAGTAACTACATGTGTGTAGGGGTCAGCAAGGCTAAATACGTATCCTCATGGGTTGCAACGGACACTACTTTAGGTACGGTATATGGTAGACAGTAATCTGCAGCTGTTGGTTCAAATCGGGAATGGGAAGGCCCGACTCGCGGGGATGGAGATGACTTCAAGAAGTCGATGATCTTCAGGTAACACTGAAGAGATATTATGAGTGGGTAGAACAATTCTTTCCTTATGCATCTATAAGGACGATACGAGCTGGTTTTTCACCAGAATCCAGAAGTGTCGCTAGATTGAGAGTAGGGGCTTGTAATGGCTTACAATTAAAGGAATTTGGCCCAGAGAGAGATGTTAGACGGCTGTTAGAGCGGACAGATTTATTAATCAGTTATTTAACAGTGCGAGGTACAGTTTTTCAAGAGTCTCAGGAATTTTTAAACCTATCGATCCAAGTTATTCCTCATCCAGTGTTACTACGCAGCCGAATATATATATATATATATATATATATATATATATATTGTAATTCCAATTAATTAGGCCAGTAATTGTTTGGACATAAAATTTGAATTGTTCGATAAATCCATTATAGCGGTCTGATCGAACAAAGCAACAATGGAGAAGCGAGCTCGGCTGCTTTGTCGAAATGTCGTTTGCGCGCACGAAAGTCTGGGTCAGTTTACGTCTACAGCCAGCCAGGAAAGGAGGCACATAAAACAAATTTTTCACCGAGATACCTTGCAGTCTATTTCAAATCAATAAAAATAACAGTATAAGTCTACAAAGAATCTGCAAATCATCAGTTCCAGTAATAAGGCAAATCCGAACAATTTTACACTGAGGGGAAGATGACATCCGATCGCTGACCAAGGAGAGGTTCATCCAAGGCTCCAGAAATTTGTCTGCGTTCTATTCGCCGGTGAGCGTGTAAATTCAGTGAGAACTAGAATATGTGTAAATAACGATTTGCATTTATCGTGTTGTGTAGGGGAAACAAAGAATGGGTACCATACGAACAGTATGTAAGTAACAAAACCAAAACTATGATAATATTGTAAACGCTAATTAAAGGATAGAGTCATATTTCGTTCGTTCGTTCGCTTTCTTCTAGTTTTCTTTAATTGATCGACTTATTTTTAGCAAATAACATTTTGAATTGTTAATTAGTCAAATTCTTCTTTTATCGTGTCCTAATCATCAAACCCAGTATAGACCCTGAAGATATTAAAATTTTAATTGTAATTGTTTTGATTCTTGAAGTCACAATTTGATAATAAATTATATTTTATTTGTAAATTCTTGTTTAATCATTTCATATAATAGAGCCTACCATTTGATTATTACATAAAATGGCTACCACAGCGTGGGGCAAATTAATTAAACGACAAATAATTAGTTGATTATTACAATATATATATATATATATATATATATAAATTCCTTGAATTAATTTATTGTTCTGCAATCGCCAATACCAAAGTAACTAACAAAACGAAGATAAAACCACACCAACAAGCCCAAAGATATAACCTCCCCCCTCTTCTTATTATTATCAATTAATAAAAGTAATACGTTTATTACAATACATACATACACTAAGTGGACAAAGACTCAAATAATTTAGTTAAACTATGCCTTCAGCCATTGGTTTATTTATCTATAACATATGTGTAAACTGGCATTTAATAGTAAATACATAATAATTTAAGGCTACATATTTTTAACAACAATAAAAGCCACTACAAACAATAACTAATAGATTTACGATAAAAATTACAATATAATTAAATATTGAATGATATGTAGGCATGCCGTCAATAAAACATGTATTGTCTAGGTCGAAGAAATTAACCGTCTGAACTTGATTCTCGAAGAAAGGAATTCAGTTATTTTTCGAAGCACTACTTTGATAACATACGCTAGTAAATATTTCAACAATAACTATTTGTCGCAGTATGAACATTTTTGGACTAATTACATTAACGTTTTAAGTTGTGAAAAACTTACCGTTTTCTTTTGGTTCAGGAATTGGCCTTTGTTCCTGAAACATGAATAGTCTTGTATATTATTTATAAATAAAATACTTTTTTAAAAAATAATTGCTATGATAACGAAGCAATTTCCATGTTTCAAGTCTATAAAGTTTTACACTAAATTAATGAAAACGCTTAGATTACAAAAATGGATTACATCATTGGGTTTAAATATATCAAAGGAAGCAATAAATAATCTTAAGGAAATTCCTATAATTTAAATATGACTTAGTTCAGCCAAACAATTCGTTATCTCTACTCATGGTGTTGTGGGTCATTAAATGAATCTGCGATTTCTGCTCTGTCCAAGATAGACATTGATGCGTAATTACGTACATTTTCTGATGTAGGCGATTGACGAGTAGGTAGCTGCGTGGAGACTGAGTTTCCATACACTATTTTAAAGTTATGTCAATCACTGTTATCTCGCACGAGTTGATGAGTAGGCAGCCCCGCTACCTTTACTGAGAAACAGCTATCTTCCAGGTAGTTCATTGAATTAATAAATGGTGGAAATAACTGATTAATGAACAAAATTTGGACCCGTATTGTTGGCGGCGTAAAGACACTCGAGTCGTATACAAGAATATGTGGCAATAATGCATGCTTGCTGTGATTGACGAAGTTTATGTTTACGAAACGCAGAGCTCGAGTTTGTGGGGAGCAGTGCTCCAGAGTGTATGGCAGGAGACGGTCGAGAAAGGACATAAATTCAGAAAGTGTGTGACTGTGTATAGTCGAACAGCTATAATATCCAGAAATATCTACGGTTTTCGAGTTTATGAGCGAATAACTGCAACGATACAACGCCAACTATTATTTTCCCTGAGGCCGAATATTTCGGAATCTAGCTTACATTCATGAGGTAGTCATTTTTCTTCAATTTTTGGGAGCCCCAGATTATTGCATCCAGCAGATAACAAACCTTTGAGTGTGGTAGTAGGATTTTGATAGAAGGAACAGCGAAGCAAGTGTAGTAAGTCAATTTGTCAAGCAGTATGTACTGCCCATTAAATCGAGTGTATAATGGCCTGTCTATAAAGTGTTAATAATTGTGTGCGAAAGAGCCCATGTACTTGGTACAAGAAAACATTAAGGTAAAACTGCTCCACTTACTATTTGTTAACCCGCAAGTAAATGATATTATCGTCAGATTTCCGAGTTCAGATTTTAAATTTCATATTTCATATTTTGTATTGTAATGTTCTATTCATTGTTTGAATTAATGCCTTGATAACTTTGTGAATTTGATTGTTTAATAAGTATTCTTTATTGAAGGCCCAGTGATAGGCCCTGAGAAATAGCCGTGGTATTATTGTAAATTATTAATATGTAATGTGATTTAAATAATTTGCTTTTATAAATTAATTTGTTTGTATATTTTAAATCTTGACTTTTTCAATTATAACATCCGATCATTTTAATAGTTTTACTACAAAATTGGCGTAGTCAACGTGAGGTTTTTCTTACTACAATTTTAATTGTTTTGCTAATTATTTTATTGGACGCCCGATTTTGTATTGTAATTATAAAATTAGAATCACTACAAATTGGCACTCCAACGTGCAGTTAATTTTCCTTTGTATTTAATTAAATACTACAAATTGGAACCTCAACGTGGGGCTTTATTTTAATTAAATTGTTAATTTATAGTAAATGCTACAAAATATTCCAAGAGAATACACTTTTTTAAAAAATTTCAGCCATGTCTAGTTGTTATTTATTTTGTTTGCTTTTATTCACTTCGTAATAGTATTACACTCTTACGCTTCTTTTACTTCATTAGTAATCCTTTCCCGTACCTTATTATCAGAAATAATTTAAAACGAGGCCGTAACAATTGAGCCTCATCGATTTAAATTTTGCGGTTCAAATAAAGTTGGTTCAATGCTCTGTTTATCAGTTTGTGTGTAGTTGTGAACTTTAAAGGTTCTTTTGTGTTCCAAGCACCTAATATGGTTTTCGTTCTGCCGGCACAAGAGCAGTTGGATGGTTGGAGGTGTGATGTCTTGTGAATGCTCTTCCAACTAACGTGTTCCACATTGTACATTCTCTATCAATTCTCTTCTCAAACTCTTCGATGTTTCCGGCTCCGATCCTGGCTCTCTGCCCTCCTCTGAAGCCTTTCGTATGTTCACAGGGTTTGTGACCTCCAATATTGTTAATTTAGGTATCGCCTATTGCTGACAAAATTGGAGCTTTCAAAATGATTGCCGACTTTTCTACGGAGTCGGAGAAATTTTGTTTGCTCATATAATTTAGCGCCTCTTTGTCACTGTGCAAACTTGTAGTCCCTTATTCTATAGTTGCAGACACGTCCTGGGTCAGAACATTCGCGACATCCTTAAGCGATATTTTCATTACCTGCCGCTTTAAACGATTCCCGTCTCAAACATTCTAAATGCACTGTCCGACTTCCCTATTTTTAATAGTTCAATTACAAATACGAATGTTATAATTCCACGCCAAAAAACATATTGATGTTAATACATAATCACAGACACACAGAATCAAGTATCGGAAATGAATGATCATTTCATATTAATATCGGCTTCGTAGCAAATGGACTTTTTTATTTGTTGTAAAGGCATTGTAACGCGTTTATTTAGGTTTAAGTTTTTCTTTGTCTTGGAAGTGTTGTTTGTGTGGTCTTGAGAATTCGAAACCGTGCACGTGCGTGGGGGTGGAGGATATAAATATTGCCATCCAAGTAATTTCGTGTCCTGTCTCGATTGTTGGCCTTAACATGACAGAGTAGTTAGCCATTGTTGACTACGGAACTGCAGCTGCGTGCTATAAATCTTGTGATAATGGAAGAATCTGTCAACTGGCATTGCGACGAAATTTTCTAACAATGAAGAAAGTAAAAGACTGGGAGGATATAAGGGAGGAAATAAGTTTTGAAAGAAGACAGTTGTTCTGCGCTCACCGAAGCTGGTGGATGTGATTAAGAGAGGCTCCGTAAAGCTGTTGTCTCTGATATAGTTCGAGGCAGAATCGTCGTGAGAAAGGGGCCACAATTGGTTGGTGAAGAGTTCACAGAATAGCACCACACAATTTAGTACGACGGCTTGCCAGCATTCAATCCCGGAGGCCGACGCCTTAGCCAGTGATCAACCCCTGAGTCGACGCCAGTACGTCGGTACGAGAGCCACAGCAAGCAACACAACGCAGAATAGCAGTACTCATTTGGTACGGCCGCAATCTCTTCTACGTAAAAAACCACAGGTGCCTGAGATAAGAGTTTTCATGTTTAACTTTAATAAACTTATATAAAATTTCTTCATTGGTCAAATATTTATTTTGATTTAACGAAAAATCCCAGCCCACAAAAATAATTCTTTACAGCATACTTGGTCGTTTAACGTGTCTTTCAGATCGAATTTCTTGAGTTGTAGAATATTTCATAAATCTTTTTCTTAGTTTTCTCTTCTTATATGATAAAACTCAATTCCCACGCATATGACAGGGGTGTCATCTAAATTACTTTTCTCCAATTCATGTTTTTTGTCTTATTATTATTATAGGCGTTTTTTGTTTTATTTATCAGCTATCAGATTACATTTTAATCTATAAGTTATGTATGGTATAAGAGCAACATAGGACATACTGAGGCACATTGACCGTAGTGTCGCTTCTTTTCAGTTTCCAATAGTAATTTTGTGAAACTTAACAGGACGCGCCCCTGGCCTTGTGTTAGACTGAATATATTTGGAGAAACCAAGTAAAACTCAAATCAAAATCCAATTTGACAGTACGGGGATTCGAACCGCACTTGTCTCCAATCGGACTTCTCGAGGCACTACCTCGAGATTCCCCAACATATAATAATCCAGAGGCGTTCTTTTCGTTATGCTGGACTGTTATTTTACTTTCAGAATGTTGAAGGATCATTTCATATTTATACCGGCTTCGTATATGCGTAGCACCGAATGCAAATAACGTCCTTGAATATGGCTTGAGACAGCTTTTACGTATCCCTAACTACGTTTCATAATCATGAGTATTATGGACCTATGTTGTAATGCAGATAACTTGTCTCGACGTCCTACAACCCCAATACGGTAAACGGATTAAAGGAGAACACCGAAGAGGGCGTTTAAAGTTTGTGTTCTCAAAAAATATATGGTGCTTTGGGAATGTTTAAAGGTGTGATCATAAAAACGTTATTCACGATGTAGGACAATAAAATACCGTCACACGTCCTCGTAATTGTAAAAAAAAGCGGCTAGAAGGCGGACAAAGAAGTGACAGGGAGCAATGGTGGGAAACAGCAAAAAAGCCATCAAGTAGGACAGCATATGGTAAGAGCACACAGTTCAAGTGTGTAACAAACGTGGGAGTATTTTCTAAAATTGAATTTACAGTGAAGATGTCTGTAAAACCACCAAATTTGTAGAGATGGAAAATAATCAGATATGGGGTCCCGCAGAAATATGTTGAAATGGACAGATAAAATATCGGAATGAAATAGTTGCGGAAAATATTAAAGAACTAAGGAATCTTTGGAGAACTTTTGCAAGGATACATACTCAGGTATTCGACTGGTAAAACACAAAAATGGACGGTGCAGTGAAACGCACCGATGTCAGTGAACAAATCATTAAGAAATTGGATGTATTATGTACTGTAAAATAAATTCGTTATACACATAAGTAATATGTATTAATAATTTTAAAATAACACAAATCCAAGTGTGTTCGTCATCCGGGGCGCTGGATACCAGAGTCTCTGACAACTCAGCTGCACTTGATAATACTATAGAGGCACTGTGGCCAGGAGAATAGATGCAACAAATTATGCTCATAAAAATAATATTCTAATAATTTTTTTTAGGGCAACAGGCTACATGAGATTAATCCACGTTGGGCAACTCCCCTTTAATAGCATAGGAAGGGATTTGAAAGGCGGGATGCGGAAGGGTAGAGGAAGGTAGCCAAGGGTTAACTAGGGCCCCCGGGCTATATTTTAAGGATCCTGCCTGGCATTCGCCTAAAGAAATGCAGGGAAAATCCTAGAAAAACCTGCATCAGGTAGGTCGGGCATTGGGTACTTGTCCCACGCCCTTCCGATAGCGGGAGAGGAGTTTGCGGTGTGGACGCAGCATTCCGTTCTCCGTGCCTCGACCAGTTTAGGAGGCAGCTGGCCGACTATTCCAATGGGAATAGCGGACAACTCTTACCATATGCCCAAGGCCTGTGACCCCGGAACATACACCTCTCAGAACAGGCCGAGGTGCCTCGACTTGTGGGAACCTTAGTTCAAAAACGGAGAGGAAAAGGCATCCCCAAAGGTAGCCCCTTCGTATCTCTCCTACAAGGTTCCCCTGCCCTATATCTCTATTACATTCTAATAATTATTCAGAAATTTGTTTTGCGGGCAGCAAGTCATCATTTCAGCAGAGAAACATATAAATTCAATTTGGAAATTTGTCAAATACACTAGACAAAAAAAATTATTTTGTAGGTCAGACGTGTTTCCCCATACTTTTTGGGAAACTTTACTAATGAATTTGCCTCCTTTATTGTCTATATAAGAGGTTAAGCTTTTATTGTACATCAGTGCCTCAACCAAATGAACTTATGACTCCCAATCACATGAAATGGAAGAAAACCGCCGTTTGAGCTAACGCCCTCAAGACTGGAGCAGCCATTCTGCTGTATAGCAGACTGTATAGCAAACAATTAATCTTTTGAAATATAAACATTCGTATACCTTTCGCTTTTCCTAAAAATTAAACTGAAAAAGAGGACATTATTTGTGAATCAGTATTAGTTCAAACATACAGTACAAGATCATGGAACGAATGTTTCCCCGGTGTATGTAGTTGACAAAGTGTTCTTGGTATTCCAACCGATCCTAACTGGAAAATGATTGCAATGTCTGCTGTCGAAAATACGTGAAATTACTGTATTCTCACCCGGTTCGAATTTCGAGAACACTGTCACATACAGTAAAAGCTTAGGAAATTATCATAAATCGACGCCACAGACCTTCAGAAAGTGTACTTACTCGAAGGTCTCTTACGCAAAGATAGTAAAAGTTTCTTTATGTACATTCTCGTATTAAGAAGCACAATCAGTCTTCTCAGAAGAAACATTAAATACTGAAATTACTGAATAACAGATATCGAGCTGATCGCACTTCTGAGGCATTCGTGATCTATTTGTAAGACAATTCAAGACGAAATGAGTGTATTTTTCTAAAGTTGACTGCAGAAACTGGACGTGAAACGTCCCACTAGTTCAGAGCACTCGGTTGTCTTCAGTTACATCACCACACGCTCTTAATTTCACCAATAAGAACAAAATAGACGTACAGCTTAATCCGGAATGGACGTGCCTACCGCGAGGATTACTGATACTCTTAAAATTATAAAATCGTGGATCAACGACGTCGAAAAAAATAAAATCTGCCAAATACGATGCTACGGTGAGATGCAAAGAGGCTACATGCCAAGATGAAACCTGTAGTAACTGTAGAATCTTTAAAGATAGCACAAGTAGAAATAATTCTACATAGTCACACAGCTCAACTACAATTAATACTATTGTAATTATTTTACTTAAACTGGAATTGAGAAGAAAGTGTTGATATTTGAAGAAATGGCAAAAAAAACGGGGATGACCTGGTTTTCGGGAAATACAAGTTTTTTTCGTCAAAACGACCACGTCTGTAAGAGGAATCAGCTAAATCTTAGTAATATTTCTGAAAAGAAAATTAAATAAGATAAAATATATAGAAACATGCCTATCCTGCTCTACCTGAAAATTTCTGAATGACACCATTATAAAAAATCGATTCGTCGGTGTTCCAGGGTAGTTCTGGGAATTGGGAATGCAGTACAACTCTATAATGACTTCATTGTATTTGGTCAGGCGTTGAAAAAAAAGGTTTCCTCATTCCTCAGACTGACAACAAGTTAAGACCATTGTGATATAAGGGGTTTCAAACGTAAAACGAAAATTATATAAGCTCGCCCCCCCCCCCCCCCATGTAAGATTGTAATGGCTTAGCACCGTTGCAGTGTACCATATATCATGAAACAAAAAAATATGTTATGTGAATTACATGGTCTGGGAGAAGGTAAACGTTTTTTAAGTTACTGCCGCTAATTGTTCCAGTGAAGTGTACACATGTCGGCGTCAACAATATAATTTCTTTGTTTACGTTCGCGAATATCGGTCGGGAAATGGCACGTCCACAGGGTCGAGGTCATTACTATCCGGCGATCAATAGAAGACTCACCAGCCTCATGTCGTTGATCTTATACAGGACAGCGGTGAGATTGTCTTCGACCTGCGCCATGTTTGTACACTCGTTGCGGCTGCGGTTCTCACTCTGACAGCTGCTTAGAAATACAGGCGCTTTAATAGTGTTTCGACGAGCGCATGCGCGCGGCGCCATATTCCCCACTACTTCCACTCAAAGCAGTTACGATCCAAGTTTCTCATTTGGACCCAAAGAGATATATAAACATAATAGAGTGACTATATCAGCGTTACAGCAGCAACAAACAACACTGACCGCCATTTTTTAGTCGGTCCACTTAACCTAAAACCCGATTTGTGTTATGCTACTGATGGTGAAAGTTTTTGTGTTAAAATAAATTGTTTATTATTATAAATCATGCCAAGCGTGTGTTCAGCCTACAATTGTAATAATCGTAGTTCGAAAACGCATAAGTATCGTATTTTAAGCAAGTATCAGCATAATAATAATAAGAAGAAAGATAGCCAAATGCAGACAAAACAACGTTTCTGGGATCCTTTTCCTTTCTTCAGGTGCTAAGAAGAGCCTAGAGAGACACAACTGCACTCGTCATTTGACAAAAAAAAAGCTTTGGAGGTGCTGTTGTGTCGCTGTAGACTAGGAACGGTTACATGTTGCAAATAGAATGTCGAGGCTACAGATTCAGTATGAGGCACAGAAAATGAAGGTAGCATTGGCTGCCCAGACACTAATCAATTCTGTAGCAGACGCCATGATTTTTTTTGTAGAGACTTGGGTTTGTCTGAATTTGTAAATTGTGAGGGCACGGTTGAGTTCATAAAAATGGTAGATAAAGCATTTGATTTGTTGAATTCGTGCAATGTTATGGACAAGGTTACAAAAACTCCTGTGTTTAGAGGTAATAGAGTGAAAATATGCAACACAATAGAAAGAGCTGTACAGTATTTTATGAATTTAAAGCTGTACGATGGGAGTTTAATATATTTGTCAGGGAGGAAGATGGGTGTGTTTGGGATTGTTTTAGATCTTCTCAGTTTGAGGCAACTGACCGAGAAGTATGTGTGGAACGATTCTCCATTTCTCAAATTTATATTAAGTAGCAGAATGAGCCAAGACCATTTAGAACTCTCCTTTTCTTGCATACGAAGATGTGGGGGATGTCGAAATAATCCAAATGCATTACAGTTCAGAGTAGCATGTAGGAAATCTTTGCTTACGCTGCTAGAATCATCCAAAAGTGCCAATAGTACGGGAGGAATTTTGGAGACACTGGTTGTACCAATTGAAAGAAATTATTTTAAATCTTGTACAGATCACAATTTTGATCATGATTCCATCCCTGAATATGAGAGATTAACTTTATATTCAGAAATAGTGGTAGGATATATTTCAGGAAGTGTTGTACGGATGGTGGTAAAAAAACTACAGTGTTTAGATTGTTTAGAGGTTCTCCTTGTTCCTCGCTCTCAAAGAAAAACGGGATTGATTAAAATAAAGGACTTTAAAGACAAGTTAATCAACCCGTCTAAAGACGCTGTGAAATTATTTACACTTGCTGAAAAAGTATTGAGGAATAACGAAACACAAATAGGAAAGAAGAATTTATTATTAAAATTGTGTGTGGAGATATTCCGGATGTTGGGACATAAACAAATTTTATTTTGTGAATTCGACCATTTAATAGATTCGGCCGAATTTGGTGAGGAAAATCACTATGCAATTTTAATAAAGGTTTTATTAAAACATTACTTCAATTTTCGTCATATGTGTAAAGAAAAAGCAAAGGATGAAAGTAGGACGCAATATTAGGCAACTGTATACAAAACTGATATTATTTAAAGGTCAATAAATTTTTCTATGCCTTAAATGTGTTATATTTTCTTAAACCTTAAAATATATTGTCCGTAGAGATTTAGTTTTAGGTCATTTGTGCGGCATAGTAAAGGCTAGCAGACAGTATAAACCATGGCGGCTGAGTTTTCAATTTGCTTCAAATATGGCGGCGACTTGTCCAGTCTATGTTGTTTATATATGTCTTTGGATACACCTGACAGGTGTTTCTAATAAGTTCGCATATTGTTGTACAGTCCATCGGTTAATACCTGATCGATTTTGTGTAGGGGAGAATGTAGTTTACATTTTTTTTGTGTGAGGCGTACCAACCACCTACTGAAAAACACAGGCAGAGGTAGAAAACGCGGGAACCTGTACGTAGCTGTCGTATGTGGTCCTTGGAACAGGATCTTGCATTATATTGTTTTTTACGTTCGCGCATTTATAACATAAATAATTAGTATACTTTTAACACAGACACTTTATTAATTATGTTTGATTTTTACTTTTTTAACGTCTGAGTTTAGTTTTATCACTGTTGCAGAATACATCGTTTCCAAAAAAAATCTTCCTCAGTTGTATTTTCTATAGGGAAACGGAAACAAAGATTAGGCTGGACTTAAACTTACCTTAAAAAATGAAGTAATCAAGGTTATGATGACCTACCTACAATAGTATTTATAGTGTTCGGATAACAACCAGAGTTGTGCATTATTTAGTATCAGGATATTATGAAATATAACGATATGTTTAAAGTAAAAACAATCAAATATATACGATGAGACATGCAGTAAGTACTCAGGTAAAAGGGTCAAGAGAAAAACTGAAAAACCGTATCGAACCTGTCAGACGACCGATAACAAACACGATAATTTGTTAAAAAATTCTACAGAGTTTTGAGAAGATTTTATTTTTCACAATAATTGATTTGCATACAAAGAATTGTTGAGCGACAGAAGAAACGAAAACCTTGCAAAATTCTACGAATATCTTCAACTCGTGTCGGACATTCACGATTTAAATCGATGTGCATTTGAGCTGAAGATCATTCTCACAGGTTAAGATGCTTTTAATGGAAATGAAAAAAATGACAGCCACTCTCTGAAAAAATAGAGAAGACCTTATGGATATTCCAATTTACACGAACCGTCTACAAGAACAAAGTTTACAAAGGAATGAAGAATGTAAAAGAACGAATAAACGGAACAATGTCAATGCAGAGAAATATGAGGCCCAACTGTTACGACCTCGTTTGAAATCATTTCTGATAGCTAGGTACGGGAAAGGATTACTAATGAAGTAAAAGAAGCATAAGGGTGTAATACTATTACGAAGTGAATAAAAGCAGACAAAATAAATAACAACTAGACATGGATGAAATTTAAAAAAAAAGAGTATTCTCTTGGAATATTTATTAATTCCATGAACTACCTGGAAGATAGCTGTATCCCAGTAAAGGTAGCGATGCTTCCTACTCATCAACTCATGCGAGACGACAGTGGTTTGGCATAACTTTAAAATATTGTATGGAAACTCAGTTTACTGGTTCGCTTTTGAGAGGAAGAGGGACAGAGATCCGAAGAGAAACGCTATGGAGAATCTCAGGTAACAACGGAGTATATTCGCACTTTCCTCTAAGGTTGATATCATAGCCGCACTTCTGCTGGTGACACGACAACGCCACCCAGCTACCTACTCGTCAATTCGGCTTTATCAGAAAATGTACAAAATTCAGCAAGTAATTACGCATCAATGTCTATCTTGGCCAGAGCAGAAATCGCAGATTCATTTAATGACCCACAACACCATGAGTAGAGATAACGGATTGTTTGGCTGAACTAAGTCATATTTAAATTATAGGAATTTCCTTAAGATTATTTATTGCTTCCTTTGCTATATTTAAACGCAATGATCTAATCCATGTTTGTACATAAAGCGTTTTCATTAATTTAATTATTAAAACTATATATATATGTATATATATATATATATATATAGTCCTAGCACGTTCACCACTACGGTCAGAAAATGACCTGACAAGGCGTCCCTCGCAAACCCACTTCCTGTTGGCGTAAACTTGGTCCTAAAGACCGGCCGTGTGAAAAATGTTATCTCCAACATTCCCACGACAAGACAAATAGTATAAATGATTAAAATCCCTTATTACAATATATTGCGGTAATTAAATGGCAATTAGTAATTAATAATTAAAATAAAATTTGGACTTGAATTGTTAGCGGCAAAACACACAAATTACACACAAGAATGGACAATAATATAACATAAAGTATTATAGGATTGTTGACGCGCAGAATGGAACATGTAAGTAAAGTCGGCGATGAAGTACAGCGGAAAGCGGTTGTTTTATAAAGAGACCAGACGTCGTCAAAGTATTGTAAAATAAAGTTGTTGGATTAAAGCAGTGTGTAGCATTCATCGAGGTATTGCAGTGTATACCAGTTTTGTCAAAATATAACTGTGTAAAGTCTCCGTGGGGGAATCGTTGCTGAATAAAGTTGGTGAATTATTGCAGAATAAGTCGTCGTCGAGATGTAGCCAACACTTTTTAAACCAACAGTGATGTGTAGAGTCAGTGAAAATAATGGCCTGTTTTATAAGGAAAAGTGTGTTTCTGAACGAGTTAAAATTGTCCTGGTACCAGAGAACTGTAAGTCATATATCCATCAAATTATTATTTTAAACCATTAATTAAAGATAAATCGTCAGATTTCGGGTTTTTGAATATCGTTAATATTTTATATTGCACTGTAAAAATATTTTGAAGTTGAGAATTGTTTTATAAAAATTCAATTGTACACAAATAGATTTCTTTATTTAAAGGTCTAGTGAAGACCCTGAGAGAGAGAGAGTCAAATTTTGATTGTAAATGGATAACTATTTGTAAATTTAAATCTTTGTGAGAGTAATAAATTAATGTGTTTGTTCAGTTAAAATTTCTGATTTATTAAATATCATTTCATTTAAAGGTTAAAGTGTTGCATTAACGCGGGCTAACTGTTATTATAATTCTTTATTATTTGAGAATGTTACAAATTGTCGCCTTAACGTGTGGCACATTTTGATTATGTTTCAATTTAACTTGTCTTTCATTTGTGTTTATTACAAATTGGCTTCACCAACGTGGGTCACTGTTGTATTTAATTGTTTATTATTTTGAATTTACTACAAAATTGGCATCTCAACGTGAAGCTAATCATATTTAAAGTTATTTAATTTTGTATATACTACAATATATATGGTACAAAACATAATTATATAGGGATATGCAAATATAAAACTACGTCTTTTAAAAGATTTACGAGATCGTGCTACGGTTCACAGCAATTTTTAAAAAAAGACAACTGATTATTTGTGTGTAGTGGGACTGAAATACGAATATGAAGACAAAGTAGTTAAGGTTAAGTTGGAATAGCATAGGGAAGTCAAGGTAAATAAAACGTCAGTAAGTTCAGGATCTGACCCTTGCTCTACGTAAATCGTGTATGTCCTGACCAACCTTCATGTATTCACCATATTAATTGATTACGAATACTTAACTGAAATGTTGAAAACATTACTCGCATGTAGTTCAAATATTTATGGCACAGGACAGTCCTGTAACACGCAAATAAATAGCATAATTCACGTTTCACTTTTCTTGCTGAAAATTTCATTGTTGGAGCCGCTGTAAGTCACATTGTTTCCGGCTGTTTGGTTCTTATTATTCGTTATTCTCGCCTGTCAGCAGTTGACATTATCTCACTTTGGAGATAAAAGTATCCGTTTTTATCCAGAAAGAGCATTACCGATAGGGTGAACTGCACAACGTACATGTAAATGGTTTTTCATGTGTCATAAAATCATCCATAATCATAATGGATGGCAAATATGCCGATGTTTCTCTCTCTCTATGTCCCATAAAAACACGACAGATATATAAATATATATGAGTTACATAACACCTAATTTGATGGGACGTTATTATTGAATAAAATAGATTGCCTAACCCCAATGATCAACCATTATTAATATGCATAAAATAAAATGAGTTTGTACTCGAAAAATTGTCAGTGAGGATATCTCTTCACTTTAGTACATGATAAATTCTTTGGAGCTACATAATATATAAATATTTAGCTTTAAATCAAATAATGGAATGTCTATTGAGAATCATATGAATGTAACTGGTTATAGAACGAACTCAATTACTCTCTCAAACATCATTGTTATGTGTTAGAGCAATCTTCTAGCTAAAGCAAATGAAATTAGGTCATGTATTGCAATGACCAAGGCAGCAAGAAAAGAGCCCTATTGACAAGAAAATAGAATTTAGAATTGAGGAAGAACCTGGTAAAGTGCTTGAGCAGTGCTTTGTATGTCTCAGAAACATGGACATTAAGAATGAGGAAGGAAAATTACCTTGGAATGTTTTGAAAGATGGACTTTAAGGATCATTTAAAAAATAATGTGGGCATAAATTGTAAAATGAAGAGTAAATGAGAAAACATCCATCTTGAAAAGTGTTTTTAAGAGAACAGCAAACTGGACCGAACACATCCTATAAGGAGAAATTGTTCATACACGACATCATCGTAGAACACATGGATGGAGTTCCGAGTCGTTGAAGAAGTAGAACTGCAGCTGCTAGACGAGTTGGCGGAAGAAATGGGGTGAAGAAGGAAGAAGTTAAAAGACTGGGCAAGGGGGATAAGTAAATTTACAGACCAAGGCCATGACGTTAGCCAGAACGCTTAGTTATTTAGTGCCATAACATATCAATAAAGGGAAATGAAAATACTAGAAAAAAATCAGGCTTTCAATTCAACAAATAAATCACCAAAATAATGTTAGTACAGTATAAAAAGAAATTAATTAAAAAAGTTATTTTGTATAGCCATATGGTATTTTTTATAATTATTTATTTCACGCTTTCAAGACATGTAACATGAACGGCACTGATGGTTCTTGACCTATAGAGAAAAACGTAATTGGAAAAGTTATCGGAGTTATACAAGCATCGAAATTACGATAACGGGAGGGATATCTGAAGCCATTTTAGACGGAAACCGTTGCTTACAATTTTTTTTTTTGCAAAACGGTTGAAATAGTTTTCTAGCAGAAGTTTGAGGCTCGGGTTAATGGCGCTGATAAAGAACATTGAATGCCCATTGTACTTATATAACTAACAACAAAGTTTCAAGGACATGTAAAGCGTCAGCGTTCAATTACTGTGTCAACTAGCACGTTGAGAAAACCTTGAGGGCAATTGAAAACAATAGACAGTCAACCTGTAGGAAATAATATTGAAATATACATTTATCTGACTTCAATAATGTAATATTTAATATAACCTGACAATTATCTTTTAATAAATAAATTAGAAATACAGTCAATATGTCAGAAACATTTATTAAACCAAAAAACTCGTTTGAAATACGTTTGGTCCACGATTTTGGGACTACTGATAGTTAACAGGTAAAATACAATTTTGAATTTAGAGCCATGGACAGTGTCATTAATACTCTTGAAACAACCAGATTAAGCTAGAATAATATCAAAGTGAATGAATACCAGAAAATGTAGTTTAGTTTGCATACTTTCGCTCCTTAGTGAACTTTTTGGGTGTCACTCTTCAGGGACAGAGATCACTTTTATTCTTCAGAAAAGAGCTGTTAGGGGGGAACATTGATTCCTTACAAACAACGATGGGCAAATGCTGCTCTTCGTTGAGTTTTTATTGTATTTTTACCTACGAACTCGTGCCTGAACTCAATCTTAAAGAAAGCTTCTACTTGTATATTTTCTATTTTTCGTTCAAAATATTGCTGTGAATCTTTGTACTTCACAATAACCTTTAATACTGTCACGAATTATTTACATGCAAATGGCCTTCAAGTAAATGTTTCAAAAACTAACTTACTATCCTTCAGCTTTATACCCATTTACCATGATAGGACTAACTTTGTCATTCCTTCGCATTCATGTGGATCAAGATACGTCCTGAGATGTTCAAATAGATGTTTGTCGTGGATCAAATACAAGTTCTCGTTGCAACAACGTCTATTTATTTTTACTCTCACAGGTTGTACACGTTCATCACGTACGACAATCGAAAGTCCCTCATTGTCGTCTCGTCCAAAATTTACAACTCACAATATTCTTTGCTTTCTAAACTCTTTGTGCTACCTAAAGTCTCTGGTCCTCCACATCGCTGTTTGTAAAAAAAAATAAACTGGAATCATATCTTGAAGAGGTTGTCAACGGCTCTTCTTACTAAACATATACTATGCCATATATTCACAGAGAGATATGGAGCTGTTCTGCTGCCAAATACATTCAGAAAAAGGCTTTAAGGTTTATTTATTGAATGAAGCTGCGTCGTTCCTGTAAGCCAAACTTAAAAAATAAATACAATATTCTGACTGTATACTCACTTTACATTAACAAGTCTATCCAACTATTATGAAATTATTAGGACTTTCCTGTACACAATGTACCTAAGGGGAAAACATTAACTATTACAGAGTCAGAACAAATATTTTAGAAAAACGGATAATGACCCTCTAGTAAAAAGGCTCATTGTTTTTCAGCAAATTACCCAAAACCATTAAACAAATTAAAGGGAAAAAAATTTTCCTTAGAAAGCAATATACGATTTAAGTGAATTCTAATTATATTATTAGTTTTTAAATATCGATTTGTAGTTTTCTTTATATTAGAATGATGTAAAATAGGCTCCCTTAATTTCCTATACATATTTTAACATTGTTTCTTTATATATTAGTTATTAATTATTGACGATTTCCCATATTGTATAAAAATACTTACTTACATCTTCCACAGTTGAACAACAACATCTTAAAAGAAATTTCTGTGGACAGCTTTAACCAATTTTACACAAAATTTTAAAAAAAATTGACTGAAGATTGTCATTGGATATTATTATACCTTATATTTAATTTTTATTATATTTGAATTTTGAAATAATTATTTTCTTTTACATGATTATATTTTTCATGTGTGCCCACCCTGGCATATGCAATTAAAAAGAGATGCTGAAAATTAAAAAAAGGTGCCAAATTAAAAACTGAAGACAAAGTAGTGATTGTGAACGAACTGACATTATAGGATATTATTATATGTATATTTCGTGACTCATTCTACACCATTGAGGCTCAGCTTCTGGAAAGGACACAAGACTAATGCTGATTGATCATCGTCCTTACGGACGTAAACATGAGTTTACAAGTAAAAAAATCATCAACGAATATAATTGGACTTTTAAGAAACGACGTTTTATATCAAATTAATCCTAATGAATTCAAAGTCAAATTGAACTTACTAAACTTCTGTGAATTTTAATTAATTAAAAATAAATCCTAGTACAGTTGGGATTCTTAAGATTCTGGAAAACGACCAGAAAACGTTAAAGAGAAGTTCTGAGGGCAGACTCCTCACTAATCATGTTTACTATGAAGCACGAGAGAAACGATAAGCAGGGCATAACTCTCATGTATCACATTAGTTAACAACCATGTTGTCACATTTTCCCAAGGTCGGAAAAAAACCACTTTGTTGCCAAAATATATACTTCTCTCCACGACGCAGTACTCAATGATCCCACTTGTTGTTTCTTAGCGTATTGTGTTTGTAGTAATATATTTTGTTTATAACCAAAAATACGACCCTGCTGGCCTCTAATTCCTTTCCTTACTTCGTCCTTTTTCTCTCTTCCATATTTTATTCTTGTTCTCGTTACTTGAGTAAAAGTTATGTAAAATCTCATTTTAATTAAATTAATTTCAATGCAGAAGATGGTCTATATATTGTAAGAAATAATATGGTAACGGAAGTGAGGCATTATACGATAATATAATTAATGCAACATGGCCATAAATCAATAAATTTACGTATAATACCCCAAAAGTTTCCGCCATGTTCCATTAATTAGGTCAGATTAATTTCCCAATATTATTTATAATTATACGAGAATGTTACCGAGGGACTTTTTATTACCAACTTGATTCGGACTTGTAACTATTAACATCCAACATCAGAATTCATTTGCTGATTGCATGATGATTCTACTCCGGGTAATTTGTTCGGAGTTTGAAGTCATAATCTTCGTATATGATCGATGTGAAATAAAAAGGGAAACAGACGAATAAATATAAAAAATTAAAGATGGACGAACAATCTCATGGACAAGTGTCAAAAGAATTATGAATGAAATTATGTGATAAAAATTGTCGCACTAACATCATCCCCCAGATAGTAACTATATTTTACAATAATTGCACACTGACTATTGGTTGTTAATTTCGTTCAAAAATATATATTACATACAAGAAATTACTTCTGCATCAGTTTAGTGATGATATATTGTAGTTGACAAGAATAGATTTGTTTAGTTTAGGTCTTTCTTTTCAGATTAGGATTTTTTTAAAAAAAACAAAAGCACCTGTTTTTAGAGTCGGAAATTTTTTTTTGCCTGGTATTTTGTTTCGTATGGTAAATTCTTAGATCATATCGCGGATACACCAATAAACGCATTTTCCTGTTATTTTTAGTTTTGGGCCACGTACAGGATAAAATACTTTGTGAACACATAAGATAAGTGCAGTGGTACTGATTAGTTATTTCTTGTGCAGCTAACAAGGTTAAGGCCACTTAAAGATAGAACGCTAGTCTGAAGTGAAAGGTCAACTGAAGAGCTATCACGTTCTAATTGAGCTAATGGAACACTTGTTTGTGAAATAATGTATGCTTAGCGCCACATGGTAATAAATTTTGAGTTTAGCCGCATCATATGCATAATAATAATGCTAATCATCCGGTCGGTGTGTTGGTTCTTAAATTATAATATGGTAAAGATGGAGCTCTTTAGTTGTAGAGATACTCCACTGTGTCATTGTTTTCCAACATCCCACAGCTATCACAACCTTCTTCGCAGACATTGCCATCTCCTATCAAACCTCCAATATCCAACCCCTTCAATCAGCACTCACCAATCTAGAACATTGGTCCAAACAATGGTGAAATGCTACCAAATCTGTAACCGTCCCATTCACACTAACCAAAAACCCTCCTCTTTCTAAACATCGCAGAAATACCCACAAAAACAGAAACCACCTACATAAGACTCCTCTTCGATTCAAATCTCTCATTGAAACCACACATTAAACATCTCCTCTCCAAAATCAATCTTAAATTCAGAACTCTATTTCCCTCCTAAACGGAAAAGCCCCACTCACTATCAGCAAAAAAAGCCTTTTATACGTCTCCATAATACAACCTACCTGGTCCTACGCCTCATCCATATGGCGAGCATCAGCCAAAATCCAAACGTAATCCTTCGCAACATTACTAATTCTTCCTGCTACCACAGAAATTCCATCATCCACCACGACATTAAACTTCTCAAAGTCAAGTCCTTAATCACAAAATCCGTAATCTCACTAATTAAAAGCACCTTCAACCATCCTAACACCACGATTCAGCAATTCCATAGTAACTCTTCCCACCCGTACATTCACGTAGTCTCAAAAGAAAACGCCCTATCGACCTCATTCTTCCTCCAGAACACTCGGGCACCTCCTAACCCACCCCATCATAGCACTCGCAGACCCCACCCACCCATTCCAACTCAACATCATCAGTGAACCCTCTACCCCAACAACGTCGGCCCTTCAGATAGACAAGTTAAAGTACAAGATTTTATTTTTGCAAAATTAGGTTAATTATTGGAATAACATTATTACCAAGTTCTCATGTTTAAATGTTCCCTAATTTAAATTGTATATACTGTAAACTATATGTAACCAACTAATAATCTCACGATAAAAGTTTTGTCTAATAATTTTTTTTAAAAAAAGAAAGTTCATAACATCCTCCATATTTAATGTTTTTGAACATGTCGATGAATGATATGAGAAAAACGATGGAAAGTAGTCGTGTACTCGACACAAACCAACAAACCCATTTTGATTATCAGCCATGGCTGCAGCTCCATCTGTTGTAGTAGAAAAAAGTTTTTTAAACCAGTAGCTCGTAATTTTTTTAAAAATATTTTTACCTAGAGTTTGCTAGTTTAAAGGAAAAATTCTTTAGCCGACATATAAAAAATACTCAACAGTTTAGTGCCCGACATTTCGACGATCTCGTCAAACAGCGACGAAAAATTATGAACATTTCACGATATCATTTTTCTGTATTGCATAAAAGGCAATAAATATAATTATAATATCTTTTCGTGTCTCCTTTAGGTCTACTACAAATTCCGATTTTATAGCTCTAACGATTAATTTCACTAATGCGACGAGAATAACGTAGGCAAACAAATTAATGGTGGGTGCTTGGCATCGATTAGAATGCGGACATATTGTAACTTCTATTATGGCATACCTTCACTTTTTAAAATGACTGTGTATATTTGTAACGTATTAAAGATCAACTCGGAACGAGTCTGCATTTTTTAATTATAGTGTGTTAACCACTCATTATTGCAATAGTTTTCCAGTAGTTACGGTTTGTGAATATACTACTTCTCATTCAATTATATGCTCTATTAGTGTGGAAGTATTTAAATTATAGAAAGTAACTATTATTAGAGATATATCCGGCTCAGATTGTAGAGAAAGCAAAAGTCATGTTCAAAATGCTTGAAATACTGTCTGTACAGTACACAAACTTTGAGTGGTGGTACGGCTTACTAAAAAAAACATATTGTATGGTCGGAAGTGCTGTGTTGAGGCTCAAACACAAAAAGTGAGATACAAAAAGAAAAACATTTGTCATCAGACTTCCGACCATACATTCCTAAACAAAAAATAAATGTTTAAGTAAGCTGTGCCACCCTACAAAGTATGTCACATGACCACAGAATCAACCTGTATAAAACATAATATATATTTAAAAATAAAAACAAACCACAAAGAATGAACAATAAAAGGTTATTTACCATTTTATCAGTTAAGTTTACCCTGAAAAAATTAATGTAAATTTATTTCAAACCAAGTCAATATCGTGGATACAATATTATAAAACAGCAATGTAAAATTTTAATTCTATTCAATTCAGATTACACCATTCTCAATCTTCTAAAGGTCTTTAGCATGTAAAATATTTGAAGAAATTAGGATAGAAAATATCTTTCATACAAAAGGCTATCTATATTTTACTATCTTCATTAAATTTTCAGTTGCTTCATTATTCTAAAGCATGAATAGAAGAAATTTTTTATTTTCCTATTATTAGTGCATAAATGATTTACTGATTAGCGATTCTTAGACTTGTCTTCAGAAAATATTTTTTTACATTAAATATGAAACATTGTACTGCCTGTTTTACTTTTGTAAAAAAAAGTATCATAATTCCTTATTATTACAATGAATATTCTACTCTCGTGTACAAATTGAAAAATAAATTATTCTCCTTTGTTTGTATTTAAAATGACAGCAATTTATTGACAAATGTGATTTCACATGCATAGTAAACTGTTGTGCTTATGTCAGTGATTCATGTTTAAATATATTTATTTAAAAAGATGAAGATATAAACAAGAACGAACATGTGCAGACATTAAGTGCTCACTGAAAGCCGAGAGTGAATATTTGGATGCTCCAAACCAATATAGCCACCATAAACTGTGTGATTTGTTGAAAGGTGAGTTTACACAAGTCTTGTAACATAGGAATTAGTGGACAGGGATTTAATAATGTACAAATATTTTACTCTATTAGATCAATTATTCATAAAGACAAAATATAAAAATAAGTAATTGGATCTAAGCATGTCTTCACATTTGTGAAATGTATAAGTTTATTTCAATATATTTGGTAGACTAACAATTACAAAATCAATCAAATATTATTCCCATCCCCATATACCACTACAATCGTTGACTGTCTCCCGATTCTCTCGTCTCGAACGAGTGACAGCACTGGCTTCACCTTTAACTCTAATCCTTCGCTTTAGCAGTGCATCATCTCTTCTTTGTAATGTTTTCTTAACACGATTTTTTATTACTTCAGGTGCAATAGTAGAAGCAGTTGACGTACTTCGAATACTTCCAAAGCCTAAGTGACTTTGTGTATCCAAATTATCAAAGTTTTCATCATCAGAAGTTTGTAAGATGTGAGGTTCTTCTAAGACTAACTGTGATTCCAAGTCATTATGTGTATCTATTTTCTCAAAGTTTTCACTATTCGAAATTTGTAAGATTTGAGACTCTTCTAAGTCTAAATTTGATATGTTATCTTTTGGTGTTAGTGTAATATTCTCTTCCTTTTCATTACAAACATTCAGATTGTCACTCAACTTGTGCTGTTCCTCACAGGCATTAACATTTGTCACTAAAGAGTATTGTTCTACCTCATCTCTGATTATGTTATCAACAACATTCCTTAAAGTTTCAAGATCATCTTGGACATCATTATCTTCATGCTCTGAATCTGAATCTTCAATACCCATTTCTATATTAAAATCTCTTTCCATTTTTCTTGTAAATCCACTTGCTGCCACCTCCACATCTAAATCATCTTCACGCCTGAAATATATGTATACATATAAGAATTAATAATAATGTATTACTTAAAATGGTAATTGTATTTGTGATAAATAGGAAACAATACTGCATTTACACAAATATAAAATGAGTATTATTGGCTCACTTCAGTTAGCCAAAACATATACAATACCCTATAATGAGTACTAATCATGTCTATATGACTAACAATTTATTCTTTTAAATGTCACACAATGTCTGAGTATTTTGTTGTTGTGGTTGTCAGTCCACAGACAGGTTTGATGCAGCTCTCCATGTTTATCTATTCTGTGCTAATATTTTCCTCTGCATAATTAGTGCAAACCATATCCACCACAATTAGCCTAACATATACTAATCTTGGCCTTCCTCTTCTATTTTCACCCATACTAATTTAATGAACCCTTTGTGTCTGAAAATGTGACACTCCTTTTGGCTAGTGTCCTCCATAATATTCACCAATTATATTAAAGACTTCCTGATTTATGACTTGATCTTACCCACTTTCAGCATTATTGTGTAACACATTTCAAAGGCTTCTATTATATTTTGTTTTGTACTTCTGATTGTCCACGTTTTGTTCCCAAACAACATCACACTCCATATAAACACTTTTAGAAATGAGTAATTTAACACAATAATGTATATATTGTAATAACCAAATAATAGACTCCTTCTATCTTTGTCCACCTTTGTGGTAGCCAAAATGTAATAACCACATAGTAGGCGTCGAAATAAAAAGAATAATATTTATAAACAACAAATAAATTTATTACCACAAGAAGGAAATTACAATTGAATTTACTATTTTACCATTATAATAAGAAACTCTTGCTCTCATGGGTCTCTACTGGGTTTGACAACGGACAGAATCGAACTATTAAAAAGACCCAACATTAAGTTTTAAATTAAACAAAAGTATTTACTAAATTTATTAATGAACTTAACCTATAGATTGCTTCTAACTTTATTATCAAAAGAAGAGAACGAGATCTGACTGTTATCTTTTAATAACGTTTACATCTGTTAATATTATGCATTCCAACTTACGGTTTCTCAGGTTTACTTCGACTCATTCTTAAGACACTCACTTTATAGCCTTGACATTCACTCACTGACTCTAACACAATATCACGGGTTCGCCGTGACACTCCTTGACGTCGTTTGCTGCATCCAGGTCGCCTACCATCGAAGACAGGTCAAATTCTCCTACTCATACAGATAGAGCTTCTGTATTTTAAAAATGTTTATAGCTGTTATGGTTTTCCTGACTGTCGCTGACTGACTAACTGCCGAGGTTCACCGAACCCCTCTCCTACGCTGACTCTCGCCGACCGTCTCTCGTTCCTCTCCCACGCTAACTCCAACTGTATCTTCGATGCGTCCTCCACCTCTCTCCCACGCTAACTGTCACACAATAGGTTATTTCCCCTATATATACCCCTAGCCTCTTTGTTTTCCTCTTGATGCAAAGTTTCGTCGCAACGGCGCGGTGACAGAATCCCATTACTGAAATTTACTTCCCGGCAGCTGGAGTCCTTCCGCCTTCCGAAACCCGACAATCGCGACAGGTCCAATTTGTCTTTGGACCTCTCCGCTCACAAGTGCGCGATACTAATTTCTCCAGATCCTAAGTCAACAAGTGCCTGGACCCTAACACCCACTGACTCTCCTTGCAGCTGCCGTGATTTCGCCCCCGCAATTACTCAGGACTTGTCGGCTGCTCTCTTTTGTCCGACTCGCACAAGATCTTTTCTTGCAAGTCCCAAGCAAATACGCCACTTGTCAGGTCATTCGTCTAACATAGCCACTTTGGGGCCATCTGCTCGCCCACGTTCTACGTTACGAATTCTTCACGCCGTTCTCCAAATCAATAAGTTACTGGACCCGCAATCACTCTTTAGACCTAATTGCCGCACCGTCACACTGTCTCTACAAATTACGGCTTCCTCTCTGCCACTCACCAGCACTCATCCTAGATAAATGTCTTACCGCTCTGTCTTGTCACCTCGAGACAGGACCCGCGGTTACTTTTCCCTCGCATTCTCTTTACGACATGTGCGCTGTTTTTAATCCAATGCATTATATTAAATGCATTACAATATTTATGTGAGAAATTTATGGAACTTGTTTTAAAATTATTGCCATTCAAACATTAGTGATATACGAAAAAAAGTGTAAGAATCAATGAAAAATAAGAAAAGGTATGCTACTTTTAAATTCTTAAAAATAATTTTAACTTACATAATATCTTTAAATGTTGGGTAAAGAGAACTTTCATATCCAAAACGCCTTTGAAAGAATAACCGAATGCAGTTTACATCACGGTCAAAGAACCTGAAAAGTAATTTCATTACATTATACAATATTAACAAATACCACAGTGTCTAACCTCATATCTTATTCCTGACAGGATGCTTATTTTTCAAAATTAAGTAACTATAAAATCTGTTTAGTACGATAAAGGGTCATGAGGTTTGATGAAGCCTCGAACAGTCTGCATATGTTGTGAGAAAAGTTGGATTTATAAGTCCCTTGACATAGAATGGCAGACAAACTTTTAACTGTCTCCTCCCAACTTCGATTATTCTAACCGGATGATTGCCTGAGAAGACTTTGTAGACTAGCACAATTTCACATCTTGCGTGGACCAACTCTCCTTATGAACTGCTTCATGTCCCTAAACAAAATCTACAGGTCAACTAAAAAACTTTTACTGACAAAATGTTGTCCCCTCTACTCAGTCACATCGATGAGACTTTCAAAATTGCACTTTCCCGTGGGTCAACTAGCATACTCATTTGACTGATATATATGTCCTGATATTGCCTTGAGGACGTTTCAAAATAACAAGCTATGGCTGGGACCTTATAAATCAAATACTTCTCACAACATACACAGTCAGTTCAAATATCTTTCAAACCACATGACCTGTAACTTACAATTTTTTTTATAGTTATACAAATTTGAAAAATAAAACAATCGTGGTTAACCAAACTAAAAAGAGTGAAGCCATTTTGGATAACAATTTTTTCAGTTAAGACCTGGACATCTAATGCTACAATATTTTGTATTGTAATTACAGTTCATAATTTTTAAGGTTTTGAAGGTCAAACAAATTTAAAATTCTCTTTGTAGACTACACTTCTGCTCTTTATTAAAGATAAAACTAAATTTTTAAGATTACATTTGTAAAATTACAAAAACTTTGTAATTTTCAAAGTATTTCACACTATTATTTGATTGTAACAGTGTTTCCTACTATATAAATTTTTGATTCCACCTCATTAATAGACATTTACTGCACTAAGAAGGTTTATATTTATACACAGAGGTAGATATAATCTAATCTATATAATAAAAAAGGATGTATATTTGTATGTATGTATGTATTTACGTTGTTCTTTATACAAATTTTATCGCGTGGACAGAATGCAACAAAAATGGGTACACATATTCTTCAAAATACGAGAAACGGTACTGTGAGGGTGAGAAACGCCTAGCATACATGTGGAAAGAATTATAATTAAAAACCGTGATCATTAAATATTAAATTACTGCGTGCCAAGAGACAATGACGTCACGCGAGAGAGAGACGTTACTACGCAACGAACAAAGGAAATATTTCCTTTATTAGGAATGAAATAATGCAGAAATATGTTCTTTAAATAAAAAGTATAATTTTATACAGCAATACTCCATCGAATGCTAATAAAGAAGAATACGAATTACTTTACCATCCTTGCGGAAAATGTAAGTTAATTTTCGCGCTATATTAGTTGTGAGTCTAGCTAACAATTTCATCAATGTAATATTTCGTAATGTATGAAGACTGAGTGACAATCGACAATTATATCCTGAAATACTCAAGGAATATATTTAAGTATTCAATTAAATACTTTTTCGAGTTTATATAAATAAGTACACGAGCAACTCCGGGCACCTAGCTAGTCTAATAAATAAAGCAGAGTGTTTGTATGTATATTTGTTTGTTTGTTTGTATGTTTCTTATACAAATCTACACCGGTGGAGCAAATTTCACCAAATTTCGTACACGCGTTCTTTGCGACCGGGAAAAAACACTGTCGGTGTGAGACACGTCTACCACCCTCAGGAGCAAGGGTGGACAGGGAAGGAAATATTCAAACATGTTAAAATAGGCGATATTTCAGTCTGATAAATATTTGTAGGGTTTAAAGAGATTTATAGTGTTTTTATCGATTTTTTGTGAGTATAATTTTCATCCTCTACACCCTGGGGAAAGAGCACCCTTAGGGTTTGGGGTGGAGAATACAAATCTATACTGGTGGATCCAATTTCACCAAATTTCGTAATCGTGTTCTTTGCGACCAGGAAACAAACACTGTCGGGGTGAGACACGTATACCAACCCCAGGAGCGGGGGTGAAGGGGGGTGGAAGTTTTTAAACATGCTAAAACAGTCAATATTTCAGACGGATAAATATTTTTAGGGATCAAATATATTGATAGTGTTTCCACCGATGTTATCTGAATATAATTTTCATCCCCTACACCCTGAGAAAAGGGCACCCTTACGGTTTGGGGTGGAGATGCTTTACAAGAAAATAACATGAATACAACAGAGATTGGAGTCAAATCCAAGATTATGGATGTCACAGAGTTTAATTATAGCATTCAATTGGCCATTTAACCTCCAAGAGCGGGAGTGGATGGGGTGGAATTTTTCAAACATGTTAAATCATCGATATTAGCGTGGAATAACTAAATGCCAGGGCCATTGATGTTCATAGTATTTCAACTGTTGTTGTTTGTAGGCATGATAGGGGTGGGGGTAGAAAGGATTTACAATAAAATAATACAAAAACAACCGAGATTCGAGTCAAATCGAAGGTAATGGATGTTGCTGAATTTATTTACGACAATCTGGGCAACGACAGGTGTCGATTGAGTTGGGAGGAGGTGTACGGGGGATAGAAATTTTAAAACAAGTTGAACGGCCGTTTTTTGCGTCGATATATATATTTCGGGATCAATTAGATTAATAAAATTTCACTACATTTTGCCCGTGAATAACTTCAACAACTTTCTGGATTGGGAATGGGGCTCCCCTTAAGGGTGGGGGTGAAGTGGAATTACATTATAATTATGCAAAATCAATTGACATTGTAGTCGAATCCATTTTTTTCCACATGTTAAACAGTTGATTATTGTAGTGAATAAATATTTGTCAGGGACAATGTCATTGACAAGATTTCTACCAATTTTGCTTTTAATTTCAACCCCTTGACACATGTGAAAGATCACACGGGTGGGGGTGGAGGGACATTACTAGAAAATAACGTAAATAATTCCCAGATTCCGGATATAGGTGAATGTATTTATGACAACATGAGAAATGCACAGGGGTTGGCGGTGGTGTGCGGGGGTGTGAGGGGCTTGACGGAGTTGGATGTGGGAATATATTTTCAAACATGTTAACCGGCCACTTTTTGCTTCGAATAAATATATTTCGGCATCAATAAGATTCATAAAATTTCTCTACATGTTCTCTGTTGATAATTTCAACCCCTTTTGAGCTTTGGATGGGTGCACCTTAAAGTGTTGGTGTGGAGTGTCATTACATAAAATGAAAGCAGAAACCATTGAGATTGGAGTCGAATCCGGTGTCATAGTTGGTATTGAGTATAATTACAACATTAAACTTGCCGTTTAAATCCTCGAAGCAGGAGTGGTCGGGGGTGGAAATTTTCAAACATGTAAACAGTTGATATTTGTGATAATTATTTCCTGGGGGTAATTAGTTTGATAGTATTTATACAGATGCTGTTTGTGGATTATTTCAACCCCTATGAAGGGAGCAAGCTTAGGGGTGGGGTGGAGGTACGTTAAATTAAAAAAACTCAAAAATAACCGAGATTAGAATCAATTCAGAGACTATAAATGTCGCTGTCTCTAATTGTGACAACCTGGGTAACGCAACCGGTTTGGGAGGTGGAGGTCGGGGGTAGAAATTTTCAGACAATGTGATCGGCCGATATTTGTGTGGAATAAATACTTTTTGATTATTGCACATTTGAGGGGCGGTCATTTTCTAACATGTAAAAATGACCGATATATTTGGTCAATGACTACAACCCCTTTCGGCATGGGAGATGAGCACATTTAGGCATAGTGTTCCAGGAGCGTTACATAAAAAGCGCAAAAGACACCGAAATTGGAGTAATATCGGGGGTTATAGATAAATGACATCTCGGGCAACGCCGGGCAGCCAGCTAGTAATAATAATAAAAAAAGAGATAAATAAATAAAATATAATTTCAATGTTATGTTTAATGACAACATTGTTAATTGTTAGTAAGCACATGTTATTAAATTGATGTTGATGATCAAATACAGCACATGGAAAACACTATATAATATGTTTTCAAGATTTGTTACATTTAGGACTACTTACATTTCTGCGTTTGGGTGGGAAGTAGAGACCATCTGTGGAAAATCTATGATAATAGGTTTGTCCTCCTCACTTAACATAATGTTGAATTCATTGAAGTCACCATGGATGACTCCACAACTTCCAAGTTTCACCAGAAGATTCATCAACTCATCATAAAGTGCTTCAACATCTTTAACTTCATGCACTTGACATCTATAAAAAGGGAAAAGAAATAACTTATAAGCCAGTGCTATGAATTGATTCTAAATATAAAATTGTAGTAAAAAAATTATTGTTAATAAATGAAACACACACTGACAAAATTAATCTGTTGTTATTAGTATAAGCAACAAAACAATGTGTTTAACATGTTTTACAGAGTATCATGAAAATACTGAAATAGGTTCAGCTAGTATCATCTTATTTTCTTCTTTTGTAGGTGAGAAAAAAATATAAAAATTTCTGCCAAAGATAACAATAAATTTACTAAACAACTGCATTTTAATGTAGTGCTACCTTATTTTAATTTCCAAATACAAAATCAATATACCAATCACCTAATGGCAGTTGTAAAATTTGTCAAGCTCGTTGAATTATTGATTCAGGGCAAGATCACCCCTAAAAATGGGAGGCCGGAGTGAGGACATTTTCAGGGTCCCCTCTGTTTTTTTATTTTTGAGAAATGGAATAACCCCTTCTCAAAATGTAGTGAAAATTACTACATGATTTCAAGAAGCCAGATGCATGGCAATAGATTATTTATACTTCAAAATAAGAATTGATATCCATCTAGATTGTTGATAGCCAAGTATCAAAACAAGAATACCATAAGGTAGTGGTAATAAAGAAATTGAATCAATATTTTGGTATTATAAAGATGAAAGAACAGATATTTGGACAATTTGAATGTAAGTATTTTATCTGGCCATTATAGAAGAATAACATTTTTTCAAATTAGATTATTTTAATGCATAAACTGAAAATACCTTTAATGTATGTTTTATAGATGACAATAGGAACGGAAAAGGCTCTGACAAAATTTTCAAGAAATTAACTAAGAAGTTTTTTTTTACAAAACGTCAACTGATAAAAAAATTATATGAGGAAGTATATAAATATGACAAAAGAACTACTCTAGGAACAGGACAAGTTTAGAACCATGCATGAATTCACACCCCCACCAGTAAATCATTTTAGATGAAAATATGTATTACTTCAGAGGTGTGATCTCACGTGTGGTACTAATCTCGACTTTAGCCACAGTTTAGCCTCCTTATATTTGATTAAGGAATTTATATAATTAGATACATGTTACAATAAACATTAATATTACAGATAATGCCAAATGTAATTTAATATATAGGGTATAATTTAAAATTATATTAAAATCATTTGTGTACTCATTCCACAGCTTCTTGATGAGGTCTATGGAATAAGACTTAATAATAATACTAAAGCACAGGGCTAAATTTAATACTTACAGGGGATATCCATCAATTAATTCCATAACCACACAATGTCTATTAAAATCAATAGGCTGGGGTACTGGAAGACCACGATCTTTCAGAGCTTTCATGTAAGCAAACTCCTTTGTAGCAGACACTCGAGAAAGATACAACCAAGACATGCTCTTGCGATGCTGATGATAATCCCTTTTCAGTTTCAGATTTCTGAAGCATGTTCGGCCTAGCCTAAAATATTAAGTTTGATTAAGAAAATATATCTCAGTAGCAGAATAAATTCTATTCAGTTTCATAATTTCACACATCATATTTTTAATGTATAAATAGATAAGGATTAACAATACTTTTGAACATTAAGAAAAATATTGCAACAGAATATGAAGTTAAATAGCAAAAATAATCATTTTGAAGCAAGTACATTTAGTAAATGCTGCAATAATAGAGACATCACATAGCAAACAAATTTATAAGCACTAGAAATATAAACATGAGTATTTAAAATTTACATTTAAAAAATAGATCATACGAGAAGAATACTAGCATTCCCATTGTGTTTTATGTAAACAGTTTGATGATTTACAAGGCTTTATCAGTCAAGTGTTTTATTGGAATTAAATTCTTTATCCCCCACATTTTGTTTGCTTTAGTTCAGATGTTTATATTAAGAAAATTGATAAAAACATTGTTATAAGAACTGTTTTATTGCAAACTAACATTTCTGACAGTTATAGGATCCAACTTCACATTCAGATATTAAATATTCTCCTTTTTCAACTTTCCTTGTGAATGACATAAATATGTCATCATATTTTCATATATTGGTTATACAACATTATCTATTGCAGATATTACTTTAGAGATATATTACATCCCATCAGCTCAGCAATAAAACACATTTCAAAACATTTATTCCATACAACAAATACAATCATTATATTGAATTACTGCAGTGAATTAAATACTAATTACATTACAATAATTTCAGATTTGCACAATGCAATAAACATCAAATTAAAGTAAATAATTTACAACATATATATTTGCTGATATAATTAACTTTTAACATGCAAATTATTTACTGAAAGGCTCAGAAAGGGTATTCATGTTACTGGAGCTTGGCTATTGCATACATGATGGCATAAAAAAAGAGGCGGTTAATACATTTACGTCAATGTCTATCCCAGAATTCTTTCTGCTGCCATTTCTTGAGCATTGACAATTCTGGCATTGAGAAGATGGACACAGTATTCCTTAAACCTGAGTTACATAGTTTTTTCCAAAAATGTGGGATACCCCAGTTTGTAATTACCAGCTCAAATATTCAAAAACATAAAATACCTGTGAAGTTTCAGGCACCGAGGAGTTCCATGTTCATCAGCAACAACATAAATATTAGATTCCTTGCCAACTCCTATTTGATTACCAAATGACGATATTACTTTCTTCATAGTCAAAGCTTTCAAAGCCAAATAATCATATCCGGAGTTAACCAATCTGTAGCCATCATCTAAAAATTGAAGAAACAAATGTGTATTTTATATATGTTAAGACAGATTCTACACCCCCTCCCCCCCAAAAAAAGATACAACTTTAATGTATGCATAAATTAGATTTAGTGCATCAAATAAAACTTTAAATACACACATAATTAAATTAACCGAATTGAAATGCTACATTATATTCAATTTTCAAGTTTATAAATTATATTATAAAGCTTACAGCGTTTGCCTCTCTCATATGATACGAGCTTGTGTTTACACATTTCTTTCAGAAGTTTGTGAACTCCACCATGCCTCAAATTTGCAATTGAAGCAACCAGAGGTGCAGGAACTAGTTCATGATTCTTCATACCCATTTCGATCTAAAAGATGAAAATGAAATTAACATATCGGCTTCATTTTCTGGGGTTATTAAATGAATAGTGAATGTTAAACAATTATACTACAGTATTTAAAATTATAGCGTTGACTTCCGATCATATAAAACACTTACGGCAACAAGTACTCTAAAATCGTCTCTTGTCAAATAGCGAAGCATAGATACATTTAACTTGCCCATAATGTAATTCTGATGCTAAGACTTCACTTCAATAAAATAATTCACAAACGAATACAAACAATTCTTAATATTACTTTATTAACCATTCATGACACTTCAGTATTTCCCAAATCTATAACTGTAACCTAATAAAACACATGGCTATGTCGTATTAAATGTCCAAATAAATCAAACGATAGATCGATTGTTAATTGTGGATATCGATTTATCATTTAACTTGTATGAAAAATTATTACGCTCGCCTGGAATTTATCATACTTGTATGAAAGATTCTTCGAAGAAGAAAATTAAATTAAGCATAATAATGACTAAAACTGGACTTATATTTTTAAATATACGAATTGTCTTAAAGAATATTTTCTGTTAAGAACTAAATTAAAATAAGCTTTCATAAATTGATTTTTGCTGAACAACAATGAATCAAATTGAATAATGAAAATAATTACGTCTGATTGAAAATAATGAATTAGAAATATAGCTAATTTAGACAATAAACTGATAATGTAAATACCCCTCAACGCTTCTAGGATCTTTGTAAATTGAATAATATTCTTAAGAACTATAAATCATCAAAGATTGAAGTCTTTCGCGGTGTAGCTGTTCAATAAATAGTTCTCGGTATTCACACGGGTTTTGCATATTTATATTTAAACCTTTAAATATATACTTCATATAATTTAATGGACTTCTGGCATTAATAAAGTAACGATAATATACCTCCTATTAAATATTTAAGCGTTTAAATATAAATATACAAAACCCGTGTGAATACCGAGCACTATTTATTGAACTATAAATTATGGTTATTACATTATATTTTCATTTTCGAATAACATTTATATGCCAAATTTAAAGTAACGGGTATTTTATTGATAATAAGAAAATTTTATCACACTATTAATATTCGGAGATCAAAAAACGTCAGGTCAGTACACAGATTCATATTGTACTTCCTGATTCGCTGTAAGTTGCTTAATTTTTATTAAATAATTCAATTTGGCCTTCAGTGCGATATGTTTGTTGAACTTAAATCGAGGCTTCAAACGTAACGAAAACAAATTGCAAGACAAGTATATGTAAGTTTCATGTTTTTTTTAGAAATTCAGCTTCGGCGTAGAGCGTTGTTAAATACCTAAACAATCATGGGAATAATTGACAACACTCTATCGGAATTGATGAAATTTACGTGCTATCGAATGTTAGCAGCTAATTTCTTAATGGTTTCACAGTAGCTACATTATCAAATATTTTATTTGTACATATATAAATCAAATCAAGAACTATAACCTAATATAACACATGACCTATATAACTATAACCTAATATAACACATGACCTATATAACTATAACCTAATATAATACAAGGCCTATATGGCAACGTCATTACTCGATTGGAATCCCGAGAACTCTACTTCCAACTATATTTGATTTCTGTATTTAAAAATGTTTTTTAGTTTTTTATAATTCGACTTCATATAATTTAATGGACTTCTGGCATTAATAATGTAACGATAATAAGCAAATAAACCTCCTATTAAAAATATGGCACGTGCTAACAAACGATATTAAATTTATAATATATATTACATAGTACATACTAATATTATAAATGATGATGGCTCAATCAATTCCCTTGAAGCCCAGTTCTTCAAGAGGGTCTACGAAATAGACCTAAAAGTAATAGACCTATAACTAATTTTATGAAGCGTCGAAACGTCCAAAATTTCAGAGATTAAATGAATATAATTAGTACAAGGGATCTTAAGCATCATATTGTCGCAACTAAAACCAATAAAATTAAATTTTCATTCATTTTTAATATCAGTGCTTGTACTGGCTCAGATTAGAATTCCAGAGAATTAGTTTTGTTGAAAATCTGGAAATCATAGAAACAAAATATTTTAGAAATCTTGTATTACGTCGTTTCTTATACGGTCATAATAACAAGTATACAACTATACGATTATAGGCATAATTAACAGCAAAATAATTTCTTTCCAGGTTTGATACGAATAAATTGAAAACAAATAATTTCAATCAGTGTGAAGATTTAAGAAAAATGAAAAAATATTTTTTACAGTGTTTTAAAATAATCCAAGGAGACAAGCTTACTCGAGAAGTTACTCTTCTCCAACCTATAATATACTACAGTTACAACTTTAATGATAATCATATAATTTTTAATATTTTTAAAATAATAATCTACTGTACAACAATCTTTGAAATATTTTATATTTTTTAAGATTATTAAAATAAGCTTTGTTTAAGTATCATGAATTTACGGCATAGATATTTATGTCTGCTGTATCTTACAATATATTTAGATTTTCACTTGTTACAGTTTCGCTTATATATATAAAAAAATGTTATTTTAAGAGGTATTTGGTTTTTATTAACGAGAACTGTCCTAACTTTATTACATACAAATTATTGCAATGAAAAATATGAACATTTAATTTTATCATTATGTTGCTTTCGCTGCAAAAATTTAGTGTCACATTGACAGTGAGAGACTTGAAGAGGTTAGCAAATGAAAGGCGGTTAAACTTCGGTCAGTCAACGTTTTACCGCAATAAAACCACCTGTGAAAATAAAAAAGAGAATCTTAGTGCTGTTTTATACGGGAAAAATGAGTTAAAGATGGTAAGCACTATAAATCGTTTTGTGTAAATATGTGTTTTTTACATGATAATGAAAGATTACTCCGCCTTAGCTCAAGAAACAGTATTTGACGTTCTTATGATACTTTATATATATATATATATATATATATATATATATATATATATATTTAAATATACAATTCTTATAATATGTGAAACTATTTAGTTCTATCTATGTGGCACATATATTAAATAGGACCGGTAAGGGTATAAGAGCTTCAAGTTAATAAACATATTGTAAAAATTAATTATAATGAGTTAAATCAACTAGTAAATATATTTAAAGAACCTCAAGGTCGTGAACGACAGTAATAAGTTTTCACTAGAAACATGTATTTTTAACAGCTGAAAGATAATTTTACTTTATAGAATTTAGGAGTTAAATTACCTGGAATCACTCCATCAACAATCTTTTCCTTTCGCGATTACTTATATCCACTCTTCGGAGTCAGCTGAATCAGGTCTGTGTGTGATAATTGGGAAGTGCCAAACTCATTGCAGACTAAAGCTGATGCCTTACGTTACAAGTTCAGAGAACTCATTCATCTTCATCTTATTCCTTCGGCTCATGAAGACAGTTGAAATGAAAAAAATGTCGGGACCTTGGAGTTTTATCCTATGCGTTAATTATCCAAACCCTTCTGGTCCGTATGATAAAAGCATGAAGGTTTTCTTAGTGATCCTCTGTCGTTTATGACCTTAAATGAGCTTTGTCAAAGCCGCACAGCACTAATTTTTCCTGGGTCCTCAACCTAAATGTTTTAAGTACCCGAATGTTAAATATTTGATTAAAGGTGATTCATTAATTTTTTTATTAGCAACGATATTTCACCAAACATTTGTTTATTATAATAACGTATTTCAGAAATAGATATAGACAAACTTTTTTGTATTTTCAGGAACAAAGACCAATAGCAGCGCCGAAGCAAAATGGTGAGTATCTTATTTACGTTTCCTACTTCAACTTCCGGCAGGATTCCCAATTATGAGTTCGATGAGATTTTTTTTGGATGGATAAATGTTTCTACCATCAAATGATACTGTATTAATATTTTAATTGGTAGCTTCTGCCAACAAGCATATAAATTAAGCAATTATATTATATACTAACTGGGTGCCCGGTGTTGCCCGAGATGTCATTTATATATAACCCCCCATATGACTTCAATTTAGGTTGCTTTTGCGCTATTTTTATGTAACGCTCCTCGAACACTATCCCTACATGTGCTCACCTCCCATGCCGAAGGGTGTTGAAGTCATTGACCAAACATATCGGCCGTTTTTACATGTTAGAAGATGACCACCCGCACAAGTGTGCGATAACCAAAAAGTATTTATTCCACGCAAAAATCGGCCGATTACATTGTCTGAAAATTAATGTCGTAATTAAACTCAGTGACAACTATAACCCCGGATTCGACTCCAATCTTGATAGTTTTTGCTTTTTTTTTATGTAATGCCAATTCACGCCCACCCTTAGTGGTGTACCCCTAAAAATCCAGAAAGGGGTTGAAATTATACACAGACAACATGTAGAAAAATTTTACGTATCTCATTGATACCCAAATATATTTATTCGAAGAAAAAATCTGCCGTTTAACATGTTTAAAAATATATTCCCACACACACCACCGCCAACCCCCGTGCATTTCCCACGTTGTCATAAATACATTCATCTATATTTCAAATCTGGGATTTATTCACGTTATTTCTCTTGACGCCCCTCCACCCCCAACCGTAATTGTGATATTTCACTGTGTCAAATTAAATGCAAAATCGGAAGAAATCTTATCAATGACATTGTCCCCCACAAATATTTATTCGCTACAAAAATCGACCGTTTAACATGTTTAAAAAAATTACACCCCCGCAAACCCTTCCTTTGGGGGAGTTAAATGGTTATTTGAATGTACAAATTCAACTCATTGACATCCATGACCGTGGATTCTACTCCAATGTCGATTGTTTTTGCATCATTATAATGTAATTCCACTCCACCCCCACCCTTAGGGGGGCTCCATTCACAATCCCGAAAGATGTTGAAATTATACACGCGCAAAATGTAGAGAAATTGTATTAATCTAATTGATCCAGAAATATATTTAATCGACGCAAAAAACGGCCGGTCAACTTGTTTTATAATTTCTGTCCCCCGTACATCTCCGCACAACTCATCCCATCCCAGCCCACCCCCACGCGTTGCCCAGATTGTCGTAAATAAATTCAGCGACATCCATTACCTTCCCTTTGATTCGAATCACGGTTGTTTTCGCGTTATTTTCTTGTAAATTCCCTCCATACCCACCCTAATCATGACACTTCTATCATGCCGACAAACAACATCGGAGTAAATACTATATACGTCAATGGCCCTGGCATTTATTCATTCCCCGCTAATATCGATGATTTAACACGTTTGAAATATTTCACCCCGTCCATTCTGGCCCGGGAGATTAAACCGCCAGTTGAATGTCATAATCAAACTCAGTGACATCAATAATCTTTGATTCGACTCCAATCTCGATTGCTTTTGCGTTATTTTTATGTAATGCCACTCCACTCTAACCCCTAAGGGTAGCTCCCCTCTCAATCCGGAAAGGGGATGAAATTAAACACGGAGAACATATAGCGAAATTTTATTAATTTCATTGAACCCGAAATATTTTTATTCGACGCAAAAAACTATCGCTCAACATATTTTTAAAAATTCTAACCTTCGCCCACTTCCCTAGACCACTCCTCGCGCGTTGTCCAGATTGTCAGAAATAAAATCAGCGACATCCATTACCTTCGATTTCTAATCTCGTTTTTTTTCACGTTATTATTTTATGAGTCCAAATCCATCACCACCCCTTACCATGCTCCTCCCTCATGACGCAAGAGTGGATAAAAAACGATAAATCTAATTAACCCAGAAAAATATTATTCAACTCTAATATCGGTCGCGATTTCTTGTTTCAATAATTCCACTCCCGACCATCTCCAACCCTCGGAGTTAAATGACCATTTAAATGTCATAATTAAACTCTGCGAAATTCATAACTTGACTCTAATCTCGGTTATAACCGCGTTATTTGTTTTTAACTGTCCCCCACCCCTAAATTGAGCACCCTCCCAACTTCCGAAATGGGTTCAAATTAAACACGGAGAACGTGTAGAGAAATTTTAATAATGTAATTGTTCCCGGAATACATTTATTCGACGCGAAATTCGGAGCTATACTTATTTTAAAATTTCTACTCCTTCCTCACCTCCGCCCAACTTCTCCCACCTCAGACTACCCCCGCGGGTTGCTTAGATTGTCTGTTTTAGCATGTTTGAATGTTTCCATCCCCTCCCCTAAGTGTGCTTCCCTCTCATGCCGAAAGGGGTTAATATTTACAAACAACATTGGTAGATATATTATCAATGTCATTGACCTCGACAATTAGTTATTTAACACAAATATCGATCGTTTAATGTGTTAGAAAATTTCCGTCCCTGTCCACCCCATCCACTCCCGCTCCTGGATGTTAAATGACCAATTGAATGCTATAATTGAACTGGGAGACATCCATAACATTGGATTTGACTCCAATTTTGGTTGTATTCGCGTTATTTTATTGTAGCGTTCCTCCACCCCACCCCTAAAAGTGCTCTACTGATAAGCCCGAAAGGGGTTGAAGTTATACTAAGAGAACATGTACAGAAATTTTATGAATTTCAATGATCCCTAAAAGTATTTAGTCGTTGCAAAAATCGGTAGATTAACATGTTTGACAATTTCCTCCCCCAACCGCCCTCGTCCCTTGGATGTTAATTGTTACTATAATGTCATAATTAAACTCAGCGGTATCCATAACTTTGGTTTTGACTCCAGTCTTGGTTGTATTCGAGTTATTTACTTGTAACATACCTCCTCCCCCACTCCTAGAGTTCTTCTTTCTCACGCCGTAAAATGTTGAAATTTTACTGTAATACATTGGTACAAACACTTTTTATTAATAACTTTTACCCGGAAAGTCCTTATCCGACTCCAATATCGGCCTTGTTAGCATGTTTGAAGACTTACACCCCAACTACCCCCGCTTGGGGGGACTTAAACGGTAACTTGAATATCATACTTAAACTCACTGACAAACATAACCCTGGATTTGAGTCCAATCTCAATTGTGTTTGCGTTAATATTATATAAATACACCCCACCCCCACCATTAACAGTGCTCCACTCCAAATCCCGAAAGAGGTTATATTAAATATATGTAGAGAAATATAATAAATATCAGTGAACCAGAAAAATATTTATTCGGCGCAAATATCGACTGTTTAACATGATTGAAAATTTCAACCCCCGTGCATCCCCGCTTGGGGCAGTTAAACTGTAAGTTAAATGTCATAATTAAACACAGTGAAAAATATAACCCCGGATTAGTCTCGAAACTCGAATGTTTGCGTAATTTAATGTAATGCCACTCCACCTCCAACCCTTAAGGGTGCACCACTCCCATGCCTAAAAGAAGTTGAAATTATACACTGATAACATGTAGTGAAATTTAATGTATGCCATTGATCCCGAATTATATTTATTCGACGCAAAAATCGGCCGATTACCATGTTAGAGAATTTATTTCCCCGCCCACCCCGTCTCATCGCCGCCAATTCCCACTCACCCCTGTGAGTATCTCAGTTTGGAAAAAGTCTCAGCGACGTCCAAAACCCCGATTTGACTCGAACCTCGGTTGATTTGGATTAAATTATATGAAATGTCCCTCCACCCCACACATAAGGGTGCTCCCCTCGCCTGCAAGGGATTGATATTATACACAAAAAACATCAGTAGAAATACAATAAAAATAATTAACCCTGATAAATATTGATTCAACGCTAATATCTGCTGTGTTTGCATGTTCCAAAATTTCCACCCCACTACCCCTGCATCATAAATGCTAAGTTGAAAATAATAACTAAACTCAGTGAAATCCAAAACCTTCGATTTGACTCCAATCTCGGTTGTATTCGCGTTATTTTCTTGTAAAGCGTCACCACCCCAAACCATAAGGGTGCCCTTTTCTCAGGGTGTAGGGGATGAAAATTATATTCAGATAACATCGTTAGAAACACTATCAATAACTGTGACCCCTTAAAATATTTATCCGACCGAAATATCGACTGTTTTAGCATGTTTAAATATTTCCACCCCGTCCACCCCCGCTTATGGGGTTGGTAGACGCGTCTCACCCCGACAGTGTTTGTTTCCTGGTCGCAAAGAACACGTGTACGAAATTTAATGAAATTCGCTCCACCGGTGTAGACTTGTATTCTCCACCTCAAACGCTAAGGGTGCTCTTTCCCCAGGGTGTTGAGGATGAAAATTATAGTCAGAAAACATCAATAGAAACACTATAAATCTCTTTGAACCCAAAAAATATTTATCAGACTCAAATATCGGCTGTTTTAACATGTTTAAATATTTCAACCATCTCCACCCCCGCTTATGGGGCTGGTAGACGCGTCTCACCCCGACAGTGTTTGTTTCCTGGTCGCGAAGAACACGTGTACGAAATTTAATGAAATTCGCTTCACCGGTGTAGACTTGTATAAGGAACATACAAACAAACAAATATACAAACAATCTGCTTTATTTATTAGAAGAAGAAGAAGATAAAACCAATACAGTTGCATTCCACTTGAAAACCACGTAAGATAGTGTTAAATGAATTTATTTTTTCTAAAAACTGAAAGAAAACCATAATTGAGCTTCTTTAATAACTATACAACAATTGAGGCAATTCGGAAGCTCTGTAAATTTTAAATAAATATATTTATTTTTGTACTATCTAATATGGAGTCAAATTTTCAAAGTTCGGAAATATTAACTAGTTTTTCGATAACAAAACCGAGCTCTATGTTATAGAGGTATTGCTGAGGATGGGCTACGTAGGGATTAGTGGTACGGATATACATTTATATAAGGAAGGAGGATTTGGCTCTTACATCGTCAAGGCTCCTATGGTCCTGGGACATGAATCTTCTGCAACCGTAGCCGAGCTGGGACCTGGAGTTAAAGGACTCAAAGTAGGTCAGTATTATAAATTTGTTTATTGTCTGATATCATACAAAAATTATTTATAATTTTAGCAATACTTTTTGTCCTATGTATTACATATGGAAAATTGTTTTATAAACTTTTATGTGACTAATACACAGTCACATTATTTTCAAACGGATATTATAATTAGTTCTTCGGAAATATTTAATGTCTGACTATCGAAATAGAGGATTTTTTTCAGAACCAGGCTACTTAAAGGTAATCCACGTTCTGACCATACGAGGCCAGTCCCAGAGGTACCTGCCAAAGGTAATTTCATTTTACCTGGATACATTTTCCCCAACGATGTTCAATGGCTTTGATACTCTGTTTAAAGTGAGAATCATCGACCACAGACTCCACTCACTTCTTCATTGTTCCCAAATATTTGACTAATGAGATTTTTTGCAAGTTTGGAAAAAGAAAATAATACGAGGGAGCAAAAATTTGGCGTAATGAAGCAATTCAAAGATTAACTCATTGCTTTTGGCCGATCTGATAATAGATGTGTGAACTGGTTAATTTTCGTGATGATAGAAGCTTTCTTTATCGTCAAATGTGGGAATTATTTCTTGATGTTATCACTCAAAAACTGCAATAAGTTCGCATAATACCCGCCATTGATTGTTTTTAATTTTTTTTAAAGACACGCAATGAAAATTATTCCACGCGAAACAGATGCCATGACCTTGTCAGCGACGGGAACTGTCACCGCCTGCTTTGGAGTCGATTCTCCCCTTTCACTCCATTGCTGTGATTGTTCCTTTGTCTAGTTGTGAAGTGATGGACCCAGGTTTCATTCATGGTTACTAAACTACGCAAAAACACTGCTTTATTACTGTGAAACATCGCTAAACTGTCGATTGAAAGATTATCACGGCGCTGTTTGTGTTCCTTTATCAGCAAACGCGGTACCCATCTTGCTCACAGCTTCCTCAGGTTACAATTTTTAGTAAATATGTGATTAATATCACTTTGTGAAATGTCTACCTTGTTAGCTACCTCGTGCACCTTCAGTCGACGGTCACACCATTTTGTGGATTTTAGCCACTATTTCTGGTGGAGCCATTCCATTTGTCGCCGACTACGATGTTCGTCTTAGCAGTTCGTACGACCTCGGTTAAATTCTGCAACCCAATGTTTTAATGTTGCAAAAGAAGTAGCAGATTCGTCCAGAGTAGACTTTGATATCGGTTGGACCGAGACCTTTCAAATGAAAGTATTGTATCAATTAATTATGACATATTTTTTCCCATGTTTAACAAATTCACCGAGAGCGTTCACTATTGATGACATTAAGCAATGTAGCGTCTTCAAACTTCAAACGTAAGATTTTTAAGACCACTTTTGTTTTCGACCAACAACCCGCCATCCATCAGGTCGGGGACTAGTGTTGTGGAAAGATATACAGAGGGGGGGGGGGGATCTGTAGGTACTTGTTGTGGGGCTCCAACATTTTTGACTCCATGTCTCGACAAAATTTAGATAATCCATTGAAAAACTAAAACTTGAATTGACTTCCATTACACAATTTATTTCTAAAATTTGTATGGTGATTCATAGTTACAAAACGTTCGTTCTAGGAGACAAAGTGGCCATTGAAGAAGGTGTGCCTTGTCGAGTATGCGATTTGTGCAAAGAAGGCAAATATAATCTGTGCCCGGAACTCGCTTTCACAGGACTTCCTCCATATCATGGAAATATAACCCAGTATCGGACGCACACTGCGGACTTCTGCCACAAGTACGTTGACGCTGATGTCAATTTAGCGATAAATATTTTTTATGAGTGACTAAAGATGTGACCAACTGGCTTGCACGTAATTACATCCACATTGAGTGATTTATCAATTATTAAGCAATTCTCAGAAGACTTAGTCTTATAACAGTTTAATAAATATTTAATTATTCAAAATATATCCATATTGTCGTTAACGTGTGTAGTTGAGTCCTAATAAAATAAAGTATTAATAAATATTGCTAAATTTATAAATTTTACAGACTACGTCTACGTCTTATAAATTTTCCGATTTTCTACTCGCCATTGCAGACTTCCCGATACTCTTCCTCTAGAAGAAGGAGCCCTCGTAGAACCCATTTCAATAATGCTGAATGGGTGCCGGAGGGCCAAGATAAGTGCTGGCGATACCGTTCTTATTCTAGGAGCAGGCGCAATAGGTTTATGCGGCATGGTCGTGGCTAAGGCGATGGGTGCCAAGAAGATCCTGATTGTTGGTAAGCTACTAACATACTGCACGGAATTTTAATAAATTTATTCATAATTTAATTTATAAAAGTTATGGCCCTTCGGCATTCTCACAATTTCTTCCTTCAACTAACGCACAGTCTAACAGAATAAGGAAATTATTATTATAAAATAAAACTTGATATTTTTCTCACGAAATTTCTCCTCCATCTTTTCACTCTATCGATTAAAATATCGAATTCATTAACACTAGAACTCGTTTTTTTTTGGCCAACTGATCTGTGGTCCAGGACCTGAGATTTTGTTCAGCCTCTTTAGCACGAATGTCTATGCAAAAATTGATGAGAAATATTCGTACCATTCATTTTTTTTTACAGTAAAGAAACGTTTCGATGACTTGCTGTCTCTGTCTGTGGAGTTGTATTTGTAGGGAAGCCGTTTCGATAGAAGAAGACGAAAGAGCTATCATCGAAACGTTGATACGTATTGAAACGACGCGTATGTTTTTTCTTAATTCATCTTTAACATGTTTGGTTCCTAAGAATCATTTCAAAGCTTTGGAAAATTTTACTTCTTACTCAAATGAAGGTGAGGGAACCAGATATCAAAATATGTTCACGCTTTTCTCAATTAAATAATTGAAAATTCTAACTTAAGAAGTTTAAATAACTTCGGTATTTAAAACGACCTGCATCTTTACTTAATATTGATTAACCATTGACAAATAAATTAATTTAAACGAAGAAAGAAATTATGGACCATAATAAAACCAAACGAACGATTCTTACAGAATTTACATAAATTATTATGTAACTCCTTTCTTGATTCCCTATGTTTTGCATTTCCAATTATAAAATGTTTTGTTCTGGACGAAACAAATTCAATTTACTGATTTTTCTTGTATTCCAGTAACTTTTATGAAGTGTTTTGTTCCAGATATTTTTATAAAACGTTTACTGACTATTCATTTTACAGCGGAATTTCTAACACAAATAATATTAGTTAAATTTATATCCAACTTAAAACAGGTGAACAATTAAATGTTAATATTAACCTTTTATCCTGATATTTCTTGTAGCTTTCGTCGAATTCCTCGACATATTCATCTGTTTGGAGGCTGAAGTCCGTATCTTTTAACGAATGGATATCTTATATCTATGAAATTTTATTACTTTTAACATTACAGTTAAATGTTACTCGAACCCGTACGGTACATAAACAATTGATGTGACCAGCCATGTTGTGCGGCATTAATAAAATAGGAAAACTACGTTATTTAATTTTTTCTACAGACTTGGTTGAAAAACGTTTGCAACTGGCATGTGAGTTAGGAGCAGATTATATTTATCGAATCGATGGGACAGAGAAAATTGAGGACTTATCGAAGGCAATCACTGAAACATTGTGCGAGAACCCGCACAAAGCCTTGGACTGCAATGGGAGCCAGGCAACGATGCGACTTGCGATACAGGTAAAACGTTTCAATAATTCCATTTGTCAAATTCTCAGATAAATTGGTGTTATTCTTTCGTCACGCATATTGACACTGATGTTTATAGGTGTTGTAAATTCGACCTTTTTACCACGGCGTTGAGGCAAAGTAACTTTTTATAGCGAGCTAATGATAATCATAATGACGAATAAAATACCTTTACATAAAATTAATAAAAATCAGCGCAAATGTCTGCAGAGATGCATGCATGTCTGTCTTTCTTCCGAAATTTGTCGTGTTAGTTGCCTGTTAAGCTCACAGATAATGATTTTCAGGCAACTCGTCCAGGAGGAATAGTCTGTTGTGTTGGTTTGGAACAAAATGAAATGAAGCTTCCGTTCATGGATGCTTTAGTCAAGGAATTAGATATAAGAGGATCGTGGCTGCACAACAATACGTAAGTAGATCGCATATAAACTGTACTTAGGCAATTTAAGTGTAAAAAAATATTTAACTGTTTAAGTAGAGTACTAGTTTCGATGGAATCTAATGACAAATCCCGCTAGTTGGGTGAAAGGAAGAGAGTAGCTTCTTTAAATGACATTCACCCGAATGAACATTTCAATAGCAAAGAAGACAATATCCGGAAACCAGAACAGTATATGATTATTTTTTAAGATGAAAATAATTAGTTCAAGGCAGACTCAGAGAATTTAAAGAATTAAGAGATATTAAATTCTGTTTCAGATATCCTGCATCCATAGCTCTGTTAGCGAGTGGAAAATATTGCTTTAGAAAGATGATTACGAACTGCTTTAAACTTGAAGAAACCAAGAAAGCTTTGGATTTGGTTGCTTGCAAACAAGGAGAGCCAATTAAAGTTGTTATTCAGTGTAATCCGCCGTGTTAGTTTGACGTGATTTCACAATTCGGGTAACATTTACATTGTTGTCGCTTTGAACTAAGTCTCTCTAAGTGTCACGTATTCCTTAGATTTTAAATTTATATTTGCTTGTAGACTCATTAATCCTATAATCGGCAAATCATCATTTTTATGAGTAGCATTTGGGCTTAGATTCAGAGAAAGAGTATTCCGAAAGGTCAATAAAAATCATGTATTCCATTGTTTTAAATTATTTTTAATGCATTTATAAAATTAACTTACAACTTATAAAATATAATTTATAATTGTTTATATTGTAAAACAATAAAATTCACTGACACATGATTTATGATCTATGAATTTCACAGTATGACATAGTTATTATTTAATGGCGAAAGTTACCATGCTTATTTACAAAAATATTGCAACTATTGTATTGTGAGAAAATCTGAGGTTTATTTCTTTAATTCAGACTGTCTTTAACCAAGCTGAAGCATGATGATAAGATATGTGACAATACTTGCAAGCATCTGGAAATGTCAAATGTAAATCAAATTTATTAAGCAAATACTTTTTTATACTAAATATAAATAAATATTTATATAATCGGTTATTAATTTAAACACTTTAATTTATGAAAAATATAATTAACTAAACGATAGTTTACATTTTCAATCGTGTTAAATTACAGTTCTTAGCGCCTTCTACATAATTATGCATGAAAATTAACTGAAGAGTACAAATTAACATTAAATTGTTTGTAAATTAATGAATTATTTAGAAAAAATAAAATATTAAGAGCATATATACGCTCTTCAGTTTGATTTACAAAAGATTCATCGTCGGTCAGAAACCAAGAGGATGAAAATAAATAAATAAATCTATTCAAAAGTAATTAAATTATTTGTACTAAACAAATAAGTGCTTTTTTTTTTTAAAAAAATATATGGTAAGATTTATTTTCTCAAATACATTTGTTACCAAATACAACTTCTCTCCCTGTCACGTTCATTTCAAAATTTAAGAGTTAAACCGTTATTACTTCAGCTGAATGCATTTCTCCTGTGCATTTTTTCTGGTTGATTTTGTGCTTGTTTTTTATCCGTGATATTTGGTATTCTTGTTTGTCACAACTTATCCATTCTACCATTAGGAATGAATTATTTGGTACCTCATGTGATACCTGTTCTGAAGTTAATTCATTATAATTTAATATGTATGTTTCCTGTATGGTGCCGTTACTTTTCACATAATTAATAAATCTATTACATAGTTTTTTCAAATAAAATTATATAATATGTAGTTTGAGACAGTTGTTAAAATTAATGGTAGATTTACAAATCTTGATTTGATGTTAAAGTGTTTCAAAAATAAAGGTAAGCGTAAATTGAAATATTCCAATCTTACCGAACTTATAAGGCGAACATTAAGATGACAGAGTCCATATATGGTGAAGCTCAGCTTGTTACTATTAAGATACTGCGTAAATAAACGGATCTGCAACCAAGCGAAAAAAATAATAAAATGTTCACAATCAATATATTTTAATAATTTCAGATATGGAAAGAGTCGTAGGTTTAGCATGGTGATTGACGTACAATTTAACCATAATGTTAATTGCGAATGTTAATCATGCTTGTATACAGTATTTATATGAGCATCATTTGCTAAAAACATTTTAGCAGCTATGCAGATTAAAAATAATATATTAGTAATTAATGGTAGGTGAATATTGATCAGTAGGACTATTTTTCCAGAAATAAGTGTACATATTAGCCTATACCGATGACATCGACATATTTACCATGGATGAGACATTCCTGGCTCAGGAATATGCCAGCCGAAGTATTGTATTCACAATCAATGAGTCAAAGACTAAATATATGAATGCTGACAACGAAGATAATAATTCCCCTATAATAAAAAAAATAGAATATATTTTCGAGACAGTAGTACACTTTAAATTCATGGACTCAATGGTAACTTATTACAATTACCCCTCTTACGATATCCAACAGGGATTGCTAATAGAACATATATTTTGCATTAATACAGTTACTCGGCTGGTCCCACAAAATTAGTGCGTTATTAAACGCTCAGAAACGTGATCCTTACTTAACAAGGGTTATCAATATACTGGATGCCTCTTAGAGGAGAGCACAGCGCAAAATAATAGGCGCACTATATGAAAAAGGAAGGTGCGGCACAACAGTGAGCTGTACTATAAAGAGCCATCAAGTCAGTAGATCATCTCGATTGAGTGGGTAGGGCCCGTAGCAAGGATGGGGGGAACGGAGATACAAAAGAAAACGACGTTTTGGCAGGAAAGTATCACTTATCAGATGGCTGAATGGAGTGAAGGGAGATATGCATAAAATAGGGTGCAGGGAATGTAAGGTGTTGGTACAAGATGCAGATAGGTGGAGAATGATAGTTGATGTTGATGAGGCCAAGGTTCACCTAGGACTGTAGAAATCAATTTGGAATAATAATAATAATAATAGCTTCCTTTTGTATAAGTACGTAAGTACTAGGAGAAAAGCAACTTGAAATATAATATTTATAAATTGTATCATAATATGCAGAATCCTAATAAAAATTGGGAAGTCCCCCAACATTTCTGATTTCCAGAATTAGTAAAATTCCTAAGACTGTATTTTTTTAATAACGGTAAAGATACTTTTAGCATTACAACCTTCTATTAAAATAAATAAAATATTTATTACACTATGAATTGTATTGTAAAAAATAATCGGAGCCGTTATAAGGTCTTAAGATGCAATATATTTATAAAAAGATGTGCTGAAATTGCAACACGCTTTTCAGATTGTGTGAAAAAAGTGCATGTAATTTTATTTATGAGAAGTTAATTTTAATCGTTTATTTATGTGGATATATTTAATTCAAAGATTATACTTTTTTAAATAGATGATTAAACTATGAAATAACTAATGGTTTTCGTGGCCGATGAATCTTCAGTGATGTTCGTCGGTTTTTAACTGTTTGCAAACTCGCCAAAAATAACTGTGGCCAAACAGCCCAAAAAACGATGAACAGCTCCAAATGATTAAATTTTTAATTAAATTAAATAAAAAAAACACTCCAGATAACTTAAATTTTTATAATTTCATATAGCAGGTAACAAAATTTATCAAGATTGAATGCTACTTTTTAAATTAGTTTTACTAACCTCTTCCTTGATCTCCTCGTTGGTGTCTCTGCTGTCAAGCTGTATCACGAACTGTTTGGTTTTGGATGCCTAAGCACAGGAGGAATTTCAATGATTTACATTATTTCAGTGAAGGCGAAATGTATATACTCACTTCGCTTTCTGCTGTCATTGCGGCAAGAGTTGAAGCTGCAATTCTCGACAAGCAGTAAATTGCTCTAAAAAAAAGGTGTGCTGAAGATATATAACCTCTGAACTCTCTTTCAAATTTGGCGGACAAAGATAACGCGAATGAGTAAGAGCATAATAGACCTTCCATGAAACAACAAATAAATGCAATTAATAAATATCGTTGATATATTGAGTTGACTTCTGTGGAACACTCACATAGAGTTTGGTAATGAAATCTTAGTGATTCCAAGCAATGTGAGAGTCTTTCGTGTTTCGAAAAGAAGTACCTATTGCGATTTTTACCAACATTCGGAATAAGCTGCACGTCTAGTACTGATTTCAAAGTGGTATTGTTCCTCGTGTAATTGGTCATACTAGTGACAATAGTATTCAAATTCCTAAACCTTCCTTCGATTATACGACATATGACAAAAAACTGCAGTTCTAAACAAAGAGCCGCAACTGAGGCTAAGCAAATAGGGAAACTAATTATGACTTTTAAACCGCGTATGGAACGACAGTTTTCATACAAACAAGTGGTTAAGTCTATTGAACCGATAAATGCAGTAATCGCAGTCCACCATAATATCTTTCGTCTGTCATTCATAATAAATTTGTCACTAAGACCAAGGGCGACATCAACATGATGGACTTTTTTAATTAGGGGGGGAATTCGAGGACGAACGATGAACATATTCATAATTCTGCATGCTATGCATACAACAATCACACATATGGTTAACAAAGCCGGATAAACCTTGTCCAGCATTACAGAGCCACCAGATGTCAGTACAGTCATATTTCCCGACTTCAGATCGAGCAGATGTGTTTCTATGTAGTGTGAAAAGCAAAGGTATATAGGGGTGGTCAGAAGAATCGAATAAAGAATGCTGAATATAAATAAAGTTTGCTCTAAAATTGTTCTGCCACTTGTAGATGAATAACATGGCAAAAAATACAGCCCATTTGCAATGGAATAAATATGTACAGGCAAAATAGAGAAATATATGTTTACACTCATGCTTACAGACGTAAGTTGTTGAACCGAATACATGTCAATTAGCAAATTAAATTAAAATTTTCACGAAAATGGATTAGTAATTACGTTAAAGAGAATCCTAAAGAAAGCAATTTATTAATGGCTTTTAAGGATAATGGAAATGTTCGACCAAAAAGACAATAAATTCCACCAAGTAGGAATCAACTGAATGATTTATGTGATATTATTCGTAACTGTCAACTACGGTTACGCGTATAACGTAAATTTCAGAAAAAATATTGTACTAACATGCCAATAATTAATATCCAAATGTCGACAAAGTTACCAATAATTACACAGTCAATTTAAAGTCTATACCCTTTAAAGAGACTTCAGCATCATTAACGGCTACCTCTTCGTATTTGACACAGTATTAGTGGGTGGGACCAAAATGAGGAGGTTCTGTGTTATGAAAGGTGATCACGTAAAATAACACACTTCAAGCTGTAACCCTCGACCGATCATATTCCGTGGACGAAAGGGGTCTGATTATTTGATAAATTGTACAAAAAAGTAGTATTATATATTTTGATGAATAATCTATTAGACTCCATATTTTGTCCATGCCTCAGTTTGATGAAACATGTACTCTTATACAATACTCTGAATCATCTGAATATTTTCAAGTACTTTTAAACGAAAAATATAATGTAGAAATATTAACTGAATGATAAGACATGTAATAAAATAACTTCATAAACTTTTTTCATGCAAGTATATATGGTTGGTGTCTCTGAAAGTCCGTAATAGAAAATGTTATTGTAATTGAGCTGGAAGAAACAAGTCGCATAATTATACTAGGTTCTGTTTTATTATTCTACAACCAGATTTTAGCAATACAGAACAGTTATAAGCTACTTATTTTACATTTATATATAACTATACCGTATATACCCATTAAATTTTTAATTTGTCTCTTAGTTCAAAGGTTCCAACTTCTAAAACAATCACATTTTTTTAATACACAAAACAACGTATTCGTTGAATTTATTACATAATTATTTTATCGTGATGTTATAAAAAACAGAATATAATCTCTGGCAGCCGCATTCACATGCCAGGTAAGCCAAAGATTAAATATATTTTTAGTATGAATTATTTTTAATAACAAAAAAAAGTCCTTAGGGACCAAATATGAAATATTATGGTGAAATAAATTTTAAGTTTTCAAAAATGCATTGGATGAAGAGAGTTTATTAAGTTCTTTTCTTACAGTTAAGCAGTTATAGTTCCTATTTTTGTACAATATTCTTTGTTCAAAAGTAAGTGTTTGTAAATATTAAAATACCACAGTGTCGTTTAGGAATGTGAAGGTTGAGAATCTGTTAAAAATTTAAACAAACGCATTAGTATACACATACTGACGGATTTGTATATGTGAATAGAGATTCAAATGAGGCCGAATTGGCACATGTAATTTCTGACATTTTTGACTACGCGCTACATATTATTGGTGAATGGTATGTCAGACATATTTCTACTAATTTTTATATATAATAATAACACTAGCATGGTTTATAACGAGAAGAAAATTCCATACATCAGAATCATGAGCTAGTCGTTGTAGAGGATGATGGAAATTAATATTCTGCATTTTATTGGCATATTTTTTCCCCTTAAAATTATCATAAATCTAAACTTTGATGAAATGTATGTTTCCTATCAATCTTTCCTCTCAATTCAGGGACGTGGGCATATGTGGACTTTTTAATATGTATTTTTATTCGTTTTCTTAACCTCTACTTTAATTCACTATCATCAACGTATATTTTTAACACTAAATGCATATAACGGCACAGGACTCGGAATTCGCATAACAATGACATCATAATCAATGAAGTGTAAAATTAGTTGTTAAAAAACCTCTATTTTATTGATTTTCTAATTTAATTAAGGCAGTTTATAATGCTTACTGTTGATTTTTTCAAAGGAATATTGTAATTGCATTATTTTATTAGAGAATACCTGTACAGTTTACATTCCATAATTTTTATTATTATGGGGTTATAAATATGGTTTTGACGGTCACCTTAATTCTTCCTTTTAATCATCACAAACTCGTTTTAATGTGAAACCTTATTAAGATCTTAAATCTATATTCCTAAATGAGTTTAAAAATATCTTAAATTTCCAATCCCTTAAAACCTCCGTTTCGACATTATTTGGACTAATTAATTTCGAATATTTATATGTATCTGTCTTATACAATACGGTTTGTAAAAATAATTTTCGCCCGCGGTTTATATTTTAAAGAAAAATATCTGTAATTAATTGACATTTATTATGTTTGCACTTAAATGGCTTATATAAACAGAACAGACGTAAGTGTGTTCATCCTTATATTTAAGTTAAAAATTTAACACCTGATGACAGAATCGTTGAGATTTCAATTTATTTTATTTTACAGCTTCTATCAAGGACGCCATTTGAAATAATCTGTCCAGCATAGGATATGTTTGCTTGCTTTGCCTCAGGAGTGCGTAAACTGTTATCTCGCACAATTAATCCTGTGAAAGAGGCCGTTATTAAATACACAACGGCATGCGTACCGAAGCCGGAGAGTAACAATCAACTTTGTTTAATTCTAGAAAAAAACTTCAGTGTCGTTCTTTACGGAAGTAATGATTTGCGAATTGTAAGTAGTACAGGAATGAAATTTATTTAAAGTAGGGAATAATTAGTTTGGTTAAATTTAAATATATTTCAAAACTTTGTAGAGGAAAATATATCATAGAAAGAGCGAATGAATTCGAATAATTTTTAAAAATTTCTAACTTTGTGATATTTGTAGTGATTTCTTTCGTAATTAGTTATTTTTTAATATGAGATTATATAATAATAAATTGTATAATAAGTAGATAATGGGAAAATGGAAATTCTTTTGTAATGATTTTCTATTGTGCTCACTTCCCCATTTACATCGTAATTAGTTTGTGAATGAAACAGATAATGTTTAACTGGATAAAGATATTTCGATAACTATTATGTCTTCATCTTTATTATACTCGGTTGGAAAATTCAGTAGATTTCATTTATTAATAAGCTTGGTGAACGTTTGTTCTCTTACTTTCATCTCGGAAAGATAGCGTTGTGGGTTGTAACATATAAATATTATTAAGTTTAACTTTAAAAAGAGACGATAAATACAGTATGGTTATTTGCCTTACCGCTTCAATCAGCAGTCGTAATTAGAACTAAAAGGAAAAATATTCAAGAAAGGAAAAAAATTACTTATTTCCACAATACATTTCTAATTTTAGAAGAACTAAATCAACTTCATATACTTTTTTACTTAATTTATTTAGCTTACTAGTGGGGTGCCTGGCATTTCCCGAGTTGTCATAATTCTATAACCCCCGATTTGACTCCAATCTGGGTTGGTTTTGCGTTATTTTTATGTAACGCCACTCCACCCCCATCTCTAAGCGTGTTCCCCACCCTTGACGAATAGGAGTTGAAATTATACGTAAACAACATAGTTAGAAATACTGTAAATCTAATTAACCCTGAAAAATATTTATTCAACGAAAATATCGGCAGTGTTTGCATGTTTCCACCAGTTAATAAAATGTCTTAAATAAACACAGAGTCGTTCACAACCCTGAATTTGACACCAATGTCGGTTATATTTGCGTTTTTCCTTGTAACACCCCTCAACCCCCACCCCTAAGGGTGCTCCTTTCCAATGCTGTAAGGGGTTGAAATTATACACATCGGTAAAAACACTATCAATTTCTTTGACCTCTAAAAAAATTTGTCCGATCTAAATTTCAGCCGATCTAATATGTTTGAATATTTCCACCCACGCTCCTGCGGGTGGTAGACGTGTCACGCCATGACAGTGTTTGTTTTAATATACTGTAATGAATAGTAGACAATTAACTTTAATCGACCCACGTTGAGGACACCAAAATGTAATAAACAACTTAATTAAAATGGATTTGCCGACGTTGAGGGTCAAAATGTAATGAATTGAATATTAACAAACTTTAAGCAATTGATTAATGGATTAATTTTATTTTATTAAATTTAAACGAAAAGGATTCAAAATAATTTACCAAATTTTAAACTTCACAAAAACAATTAATTTATTCCAAGTAAAATAACAATATTTCTTGACGTGATTATTTACATTTGTGTTCTTGCAACTATACAGATTTTATCAATTCTCATCTCAGGGTTGTTTATTTGGGCCTTCTAAATAAAGAACCAACCTTTTTACATTTAAATTAAACAATCAAATTTTTACAACATTAGAGCTAAACAATAAAATAAACGTGAAACCGAAATCTGACGATTTGATCCTTATTTAACGTTTACAAAACCTTTATTAAATTTCTTTCTACTTACAATCTCTGCTGGTACCAGGCTTTCGTTTTGGGCTCTGATGCACTATACACTTTTCACATCTAACAGGCCATAATTTCACAGAATTTAAATTTATTTCGAAAACACTGTCCAATCTTTGGTATCTATCCACTGGAAAGATTACTCCGTACAACTCCCGTGATCCTCCGCATTAAGTCTCTCTCACACTAGCAAATTTCTCGTTCTAACTAATGGTCAGCCAGCTTGTTATCAACTCCTTCTCGATGAATATTAGCCCGCAACTGCCGCCGTTAGACTGGAGTTTTAGAATGCCTGCTACCGTCAAAGGCTTGCCTGTACATGTGTACCCATTGTTGTTTTATATTTTCACCGATAACAATCCACCACAAATTTCCAATTATCAAATCAATAATGGCTTCTAATTAGTATTACAATACATTTTAACAAGATTCATTTGAAAAACATCATTGCATGTAGTTTGTGTTCTCACGAATGGTGAAAAATTTTACTATTATGTTTTGAATAAATGTTTGCGATTTGTTTACAGGAAGAACGACCAGCCCCAGAACCACAAGATAATGGTAAGTTTGCTTATAGTTGCTTTGTTTTTACGTTGGCGGTTTCTTCCTGCTTGACGATTTTTTTCTTCGGAACAGAGGTACTCCTCCGAGTTGGGTGCGTGGGTATCTCTTGCCATGACCTTCGTTGCTTTACTGACGGAATATCCACAAAACAGCCCATAGTTTTGGGCCTTGAAGCCTCGGGCACCGTGGAAAGACTGGGACGTTCCGTAAAAAATCTCAAAATTGGTAAGTTCAAACAACAGGTCCTCAAAAGTGATAAAAACTGCTTAATAAATAAATTGATAAGGTAATGTTTTCATGAAAGTTAAAAGTTTCTTCTTTTATTATACAAACAACATAATTTTTTTTTACAGGTGAGCGTGTGGTTGTAGAACCAGGAGTTCCTTGTTTACATTGTTCGTACTGCAAATCTGGACGCTATAATCTCTGTGAGAACATTATCTTTCCAGCGACTCCTCAACACGACGGAAACATGAGCTGCTATTTCAGTCATCCCGCAGCATTCTGTCACAAGTATAAACATTAACCATGCTAAAAAAAATTTACTTAGCTTTTATTGATAATTGATATTGATTTATTCTATTAGAATTAATATAGATATTGGCATGTTTGTTTCTGTGTGAATTTGATTCGTGATGGCAGCGGGCATCGTCTTTATTGTCTACTAATGGTGGGTCACTAATCGAGATCCTTTCTCTTCGGCTTCCCTTCAATTAGTTTTCAAAGACCTCAGAATTCCGATCAATAACTTTTTTCTTCGATCTCCCATCCAGGACTTAATTTTTCTTCCTCTTGGATCCCACTGCCCAGATTCTCGCGTGATGTCTTTGACTCAGGGTATCACGTTGTGAATTTCCTTGGATCTTATTTGAGGACAACTGATTGCTAATTTCTCTGGAAAGAGGTTCAAAACAACTGCTTCTTAGAATTTTGTCGCTGTATTTTCTGACTTATTTAAGAATTTCCACGTTCCGTTCATGCACAAGTCAGCATTAGGGCGGATAACCTGGGAACCTTCAAGGCGACGCTGGAGTTCGGAGAAAATTTTCCTGTCGCGCTAAATTTCCAAATATGATTTTAGGAAAAAAATTATATACGTCTGAGACACTCGTCACAATGTAATTTAGTAAATGCAAACGCAAACGCAATGTTTTTGTCGTTCAAAATCTAGTTTGGATGAAAACAAATATATAAAATATATTTAAAATGAAAAACAAACGTCTGATTGAAAACAATTAATAAGACAGATACCCAATTCAGACAAAAAAGTGATAATATAAATACCTCACAACGTTTCTGGGATTCGTCAGGTGCGAAGGAGAGCCTAGAGCTACACAACTGCACTCGTCGGTTGACAAAACTCAAAAGCGACGCAAACGACAATGGGAGAGCAGAAGAGTTAGCAGAGTCGTGAGATTTAGAAAATTCTTGTCTTTCTCTACTTCCTCTCCAACCTTTTTGCTACATCAGATATGTAGATGACATTTTTGTTATTGTTAATACTTTCAATAATCATCATCCCATGAACTTTAATTTAACCATTCTCAATTTCCTTGATGTCACCGTATCCATTCACAATGCTTCCATTCTCACCAATTGATTCAGAAAACCTACATACTCTGAACGTGTTCTCAATTATATTCCTGATCATCCTCAAAACCAAAAGAGAGCTATGGTATATAATCTTGTAGACAGAGCTATATTACTTTCTAACTCCAAGTTCCATCAACACAACTTAAATATTGTCCGAAACATGTTAATCTCCAATTAGGACCCTATAAATTTTATTATTAAACACATAAATAGCAGACTTAACAAAATCCAATATCCAAATGTCAATCGTCCCCAAACATTTCAAGCCTAATTTTTTCCTGTATTCCCTTATTACAAATTCCTACATCAAACATTTATCCAAATATTTAAAGAATATCAAATATTCATCATTTAAAGATCCTATAATACCATACTTGATTAAAAACCACAAGGATCCACTTGACACCGACAGCAAACATAGTGTTGTTTACAAAATCTCTTGCTCTAATTATAATTACTGCTACATAGGGCAAACAAAACGTTTCCTTAATACATGTATCAAGGAATATATATCTAATATCAAACTTCCCATTGGTGAACAATCTGTAGTCTCCAAACATATCATCAATTCTAAACAAACATTTGATTGCCAAAATGCTAAGATTTTAGAAACCAAGTACAATTCCAGACTCATTTCAGAGATGCTTCATATTAAATTCAACATCACAGCTATTAATGTACAAACAGACACTATGAAACTCAATAATTGCTATGATCCTTTATTATTACGCTAACCCTTCGGCTCTCCCATTGTCGTTGCGTTTTCGTCGCTTTTGACTTTTGTCAACTGACGAGTGCAGTTGTGTCGCTCTAGGCTCTTCTTCGAACCTGAGGAAAGGGACATGGATCCGAGAAACGTTGCGTGGTATTTTTATTATCACTTTTTTTGTCTGAATTGGCTATTTTTTTTTATTAAAATATCTTTATCTTGCGAAAAATAACCTGAAAAGGAAGCACTGTAAAAGGGCAGAATATACAGATAGCAATTACTCACTTGTTTCATCAATTTTTATGATTGAATGTCATAATTAATCTTGTGGATATTATCAGTATTTATTATAGAAATGCAGTGATTGATTTGACAGGTTACCAGACAGCGTGAGTTTGGAAGAAGGATCTCTTGTTGGATCATTGTCAGTTGCAATGAATAGCTGTAAGAGAGCTAATATAATGTTCGGAGACAACGTGCTAATTTTAGGTGCTGGACCAATTGGATTGTGTGCAGTAGTCGTTGCTTCAACGTTAGGTGCCAATACTGTTGTAGTAGGTGAGCACTGCATAACTTTATTTAGAATTAAATAACGCTATTTTTTATTAACAGTTAATCTTTACCAAGACATTTAATCCATAATTTTAGTATTAATTAGTCGAGTTGCTTTTTCATGCGGTTTTCCCTGTATTTTTTGTGCATATATAAATTACTTGTAAATTATTTACCAAATGTAAACCTTACACTCTGCGAAATGTTTTAAAGGCCGCCAAGATCTCAGTCTAAAAGCATTAACTTTTATTGAGATGTAAACATTTAATAACTACATTGTATCAGATTTCGGTATGTATTACATAAAATAACCAGGGTTAAAAACTGATAAAATAGTGGTAAAATAAACTGAAATCAAATTAGAATACTGAGAAACAATTAAAAGAGGACATGTTACTCCAATTATTTTTCTGTTAGAATTACAAATTGGCGTGGCGATATATAAATGGGTGTTAAATGTTTTTAAAAACATGAATTTATTTACAAGTTATATATATATATATATTTGGGTGTAGACAGGCTATGTATAGGGTAATCCACATAGTGGCAACTCCCCTCTTATAGCATAGGAAAGGGATTTGAAAGGGGGGATGCGGAAGGGTGGAGGAAGGTAGCCAAGGGTTAACTAGGGCCCCCGGGCTATAGTTTAAGGATCCTACCCGGCATTCGCCTAAAAGTAATGCAGGACAAACCCTATAAAAACCTGAATCAGGTAGGTCGGGCATTAGGTACTTGTCCAACGCCCTTCTGATGGCGGGAGAGGTGTTTGCTGTGGGGTCGCAGCTTACCCTTCGCCATGCCTTGGCCAGTTTAGGAGGCAGCTGGCCGACTATTCCAATAGGAATAGCGAACAACTCTTACCGTATGCCCAAGGTCTGCGACCTCTCAAAACAGACCGAGGTGCCTCGACATGTAAGTTATCAAAGTTTCTTGACAATTAATAATTACATTTTTTCTTTGCCAAGGGAGAGCTAACGTTTTAATGTAAAATAATGATTCTATCTCAGATATTTGTTTAAGAAAAATCGCGGTTTTAGAACAACTAAAAAATTAATTCAATTCCAATTCATACACTTAAAATAATCGCAGTCTCAAAATAACCCAATATTTACTATTGTCTGAATGGCGTAATACAACAAATTTCACATTCGATTCCTATTTGTTTATTCTGTATTTAGAAACTTAACTCGGCATTTATACAAGCAAACCCTTTGTTACAAAACAAAAGAAACATAAAATAAAGAAAACATATATCATGACACTAATTTTTATCCTTTGGACCTCAATTTTGGTGGTGGTTTTCGGGCGGTTTTAGAGTAACTAAAAAAATCTATTGAATTATAATTCATAATAAATGTAATGGAAGCATAATTGCGGAGTTAGTTTTACATAAACTTGGCGTTATTTGGGAATATTTTCATGTGCCTTCTGAAAGCTAGCAAGAGACATCTTTTGCTTTATAGTATTCCAGTCCTGAAGTAAGTTTTCCGTTGTTGTTAGCATCTCCTCAGAAAGAGATATGATATATATTTTTTCCTGTTTTTTTCTCTTGGGGTTTACCGGGGAAAAAAAGTACGAACATCTCTACGTTTCCTCCGCTCACGTGCAAATGTCATCTCCTTTACCCCAGAGGTCTAGACAATAAAGTTGTTTTGACCAACTGTAGGTTCCCTGGCATCGGCATGGCTTTTATTACTAATTCAAACCATTCTTTTGAAATTCATGGAGGATTTGGTGTGCACTTTACATATGCTTTTAAGGTCAATTTGGGAAATTTTAGTCGGCGAAATTCCAAAGGAGGTATTCGAATGTACCACATTGGAATACGATTCGTCAATAAACACATATAAAGCTATATTCATCAAATTAAGATTTATTGGCTAAATAAATTTTTAGTATTATCATAATGGCGGTCATATATTAGAATCAACTATTCGACCTGAAAATGAAGATTAAACGTTGATAACTCTAAGAACACAGCACTATGTAACATTTCGTAAGGGAAAATGAACTACGTGCTACTTTTCTTCCATTAAACGTGATCTTGCACCTAATTTCTTGCATTATTTCACGTGTCAATAATTCAAAAAATATATAAGTAAAAAAACCAAATAAATTTTGCACTGGGAAAATTATTAAATGGGTACAGCGAAGTTTATGATACACAAAAATTGGTGCAGAGGGTTATTTTATTATTTTATTTTACAATTCATAATTTTTAATAATTTTATATTAAGAATAATATTCATCATAATATTTGAAAATTCTATTTTCAAATATCTTAGTATTTTATAAACAAACGAAATATTAAACGCTTTTAATTGGTATAAAAAATAATTTGTAAACAATCTAACACAATTTTAATCGAACAAGTCCTTGGCATCTAAGTTTGCTACAATAAAGAAAACTACGGTTTCTCAGAATGTCCGTGGGTAATTAATATAGAATTTGCTGCGACGCAATTTTATAGCTAGTATATCTAGTGCTGAAGCTTGCAGTTATCTATTTGGGAAATTTGACGTAATATCGACATTGAGCGCAAGTCTTGAACATTTGCTAGAACTTATGTGAGACATGAATAAGATTTAGGCCATACATGAGGATCGCAGCGCAAAAGAGAAAGATTTTCGGTTTCAGCGAGGTAAATAAATACAATAAATGTTGTACAGGCTCCTTATTGCAAAAGATCTTCAAATTCACCGTTTAAAGATTTTTCTAAATCTCAGTTTTTCGTATTTACCGTTAAACCAAATATTGGATCTTTACACACCGACGACATTTGCAGAAGTCAACTAATGTCAGCAAAAATAATAATCCAACAATATGTTTTTCTGCCGTATATTTGTGCTACTGGCACGACGATTACCGTACTTTTTAACTATTGTAGTTGGTTTATAAAACGGCACGATCGCCTTTAAACCGTCACTTTGACCACATTTAATTAGAAAGATTTACTAACAGCCATTTGAAATATAAGCAAGTATATTTGTTTATTGTATAAGCTCGAGACAAAAACGCCTATTTTGAGCTTAATATTGTTTAATTGATATTGTATTTCTGGAAAATATTCTTGTAGACATTCGTCACCACTGCTTGGAAGTTGCTTGTTCGTTGGGAGCAAATCAGGCGATTAAGCTTACTGGGAGAGGACTCAGTGAGACGGTATCAACGGAGATTGTAAAACAATTCGGCCAGCACTTTGACAAGACTATTGATGCAGTTGGGGAGCCTGATTCATTAAGAATTGCAATGGAGGTAATGTAAGGATTGTGGATTCCTTTAGTATTGTTTTAGTGCCAGATTCAAGAGATCTAGTTTTAGCAAGAAATATGGACACGACTTACTGTCGGTTCCATGTTCGTTACACAAAAATAACGCGAAAACAACCGAGATTGGAGTCGATTCCGGGGTGATGGATGTCGCCGAGTTTAATTATGACAGCCTGGGTAACGCCGAGCACCCAGATAGTTTTCAAATAAATTATATTTAAGGTTTTATACATTCAGCCTGGCTCACGACAGTTACTGATTCACAAGTGTTGTGTATCGATTGATGCTTTATCTTAATGTTGATTCTCTGTAATGACTTCCCTATTTGCAAGGCAAGAGGATTCGTTAAACTTAGTCGAAAATGTACTGAATCCGGACAATACGATAATTTCAGAGATTATCGTGTGCCCTAATTTGAGAATTATTTCAGGCTACTCGTCCAGGCGGCACTGTACTAAGCGTGGGTCTAACTGAGTGTGACGTAACTGCGCCCATGATCAAATATCTTCATCGTGAAATCGATCTGCGAGGAGTGCGTATGTATTGCAACAGGTACGTAGATTACTAACATTGCAATAGATAAATTACAGTATGTCATTTTCTTTTATTTAATTTCCATTATGTCTTTGTTACCATAATGCACGATCGCACCTTTCGCATCAATTTTAAAGGTGTGTTTGATTATACAATGGTTTAAATATAAAATATAATTATTTGTAACTCCTGGAACTGCTGTAAGTGTCTTCAAAAGATTAAAACTTCGAAGAGACTAGGGCGACAATTTTATACTCATATATTCATTTATTTAAAACGTACTTACATTAATCTTTCACCATGATCATCTGTTAAAATTAATATGAATATTAGTTTTTACAATTTTATACTTGGAACTCAATATTATAATTACTGAACCATCAATAGACACCTGATGCGCTCAGAAATAAAATATAGTGGATGTAAGCTTATGTAATGAATGTCATTTCATAAGAATGTGATTTAATAATAACTTGCATCAAATAACCTAATTTGAAGAAAATAATTATAATATATTGTGGTAAACAAATTAATGAAAATATAACAAAGGCCACTACGTTGAAACTAATTAGTGTAACTTTCAAATTCAAAGGGACTGATAAAAAAACACGCTGTGGCGTCAATTAATGTGGAAAAAAAATTTGAAGGAAAAGATAATTAATAGGATTTATTCCTGTATTATAGCAACTTTTTAAAAATAACAAAAAAGTTTAATACAAATTTCGATTTTAATTTAGTTTTTGTACATATTTTTTATATATAAACGCCACAGCTTTTAATGAAACTCAATTCTTCAGGACCGCTTATTGGGCATCTAATAATGATAGTAATTTGCAATTATCACAAATTATATGGAAATCAAAACAGTTACAAAAGAATAATAATATAATTTACAATAACAATTAATATAAAGAAATCTAAATAAACCCGAAATCCAGTGAACTTTACAGGAATTTAAAGAAATCTGACGATACTCATATTTCTATAATGTTTACAATAGAAGATTTTTACATACCAGTTTATTAGAGCTGCTCTCGTACTATATTACTTATGCACTTCACTATGTTATTTTTAAATAATAATTTATTTCAACAGGCCATTACACTGTTCACAACTTTGTTTAACTTCGCTAAAATCCAACCACCGAGTTGAATATTCACCTCCTACTATTACTAAGGATCCAACCAGACCACAGTATTTATCTTGCTTAAGAAAGTCTGTGAGGTTTAGAAATTTCGTTTCTGTGACGACCCTAGTATCTTCACAGTCCGTTGCTACTTGCTTACTCGCGAGAACAGCCTTTGCTATGATTATCATCGGTCGCTACATGGTTACTCGCGAGAACAGATTTTGCTACGATTAACCTCGCCCGGCCTCCAAAACCAGACTTTTTATAACCATCATCGGTCGAGTTCCCAAACCAGACTGCCGTTCTCGCCAAATTTCTGCGTATTACACACGCTTCCGACAATAATAGGGACTGGAAACCATTCCAATCTCCGCATTCTTGCGCCACACTGCTATTTACAATGCTCTGACCTCAATATTACGCCGACAATAATATTAAATGAAATTATTTCATTACAAATTGGTGATCTCTACTATATGTAAAATGATCTGAAGAATTATCCGAATTTTTAGCTCCTCCTTTAGTTGAAATATTGTGTGAAATTTTAGATACTTGTATTTTTTTTTGTTTACAGCTATCCTGCATCGATTGAACTTATGAAGTCCAATGATTTTTGCTTCGCTAATATTATCTCACATTGTTTCAAATTGGAGGACGCTGTCGAAGCTTTCGAGACAGCAAGAAACACAAATTTAAACCCCGTCAAAGTAATTGTAAGGTGTATATCATAAAGAAGCTGTATAATATTAACTTACTTTGTCAATTGCGGTGTGGAGAATGCTATGTTTTTAAATGTGTTTATCTAGAAATCAAACTGTCCAAATCTGATTTAACTTATTTTGTGTAGGAGTGCTACATAAATAGCAAAAGATTTATAGTGATAGTTCTATTGTACATTGTACGGTAGTATTAGGGTATCTGAAATTGTTCTCCAAAATAAATGCGAAGCATAATAAATTTTAATAAGTCTCATCAAAGTTTACCTGTTGTATTATTCTGTTTGCTCATTTTATAATTTAACATTTATTTTATCAAACAATGATATTAAATTTCAGAGAATGAGAATTATTGTTAAATCAATTACTATTGATGCTTAATACATGCCATTCTTATGTCGGGGGCTGAGCGACCGCCTGAAGAAGAAGAAGGTGTAGACAGGCTTTGTAAAGGGTAATCCACATAGTGGCAACTCCTCTCTTATAGCATAGGAAAGGGAGCGAAACGGGGGATGCGGAAAGGTAGAGCAAGAACTGCCGTGATATTTGTAATTACTTCGTCTGACAAATCTTGACTATGAGTAGACCATATATATTCCTGTGCTCTAGTTTGCGTCAAGTTATGAACGCGTATGGCATGGCGGAGGAACCAGGTTTACTTTCTTGTATTTATTAATTTTCGTCGTGTCAACATAACAGTCATTGGGGACATTCCATAACTACTGCTTTATTATATTATAATTGTTTCATATTATATATATACATATATATTGACGCTGCTGAGGTACACATCTCTTTTCCGTTGTGGCTTTTCTAATCCTGTCGTGCTTTGGGAAGTCGTAGAGGACATGCTGAATCGTCAGGGCAGCCTTGCATAAGTCACATGTAGGTTGCGGTGACCTAGAAATGCTTGTCGACATTTTAAATATAACGACATTTTTAATTATTTTCGGATTTCCGTTTCTATATTTGATGAATTCTTCGAGATCGGGGTGACGTTACATGAAGTTCTATTTTGATCTAATTTATAGTGAGTAGACAAATGTTGATTTCAAGAAAACCTGATAGCAATTGGTTTGATACTTCGTGTTCTGCAACTTTCTCCAAATGTACCGTTGATGACGTGCCGCAGCAATTGTACATCGGGAATTCTCAAAACACCGGAACTCAGTTACGACCAATATATCGTCACAGAGACTCTTTAACGAACGCAGTAACGGCTGTTCGTAATTGCAATGAGGGACAAGAGGGAAAAGGGGATTAAATGCAATTTAAAAATATTATTTTAGTTTTCGCTTTGGAGTATTCTTAAAGTCCAAGGCTGAATATTTGAGCAACAGAAAATGGTAGAAATATAGCGGATGGTATTTAAGAAACATTTATTACGAATTTTAAGTTAAATGTTATAGGGAGGGTTAATTAAATGGGATGAAGAGAAGGTTTTCCGGAATATTTGGAGTTGAAAATTCAATTTTTTTTAATGTTGTGTAACTGGTGCTGAATAAAACGTCACCACTGGAACTTCTAAACAACCGACTTGCAGTTAGAAACACCAAAACCAGGAACAGCTGGAACCTTCAAGCGCCGACCAAAGGTTATTCAGCATCGGGGAAAAAAAACACCTTGCCATTAGTCAGGTTTTTCTCCAAGAATATAGCAGTTTATTTTCATAATAGCTGTGCGTAGGGAACAATATGTAATTTTAACACTCCTCAAAGTAACCACACAACCCATTCACAACCCGATATTAAGAATTTATTAAGATTTTAAAATTGTTCTGACATATATGATTATTTTGAGATTCACTTAAGTGTAAATGTAAAAAAATTGGTCGTAATAAGTTGTTACGTAGTTTAACACGTTATGTATTAATTAAAATTAAATTATTAAAATCATGAACTACAATATCGATACAGACCTTAAGAGTATGAATGAACATCATTCATAAAAAGAGTACAGAGCTATGTGTTGTGAATCGTATAATTTTGTATGGATTTCAATTACGTTTATGACTGCATTTGAAGAATAAATGTATAAAAAATTACAAAAAGTTCAACATATGAAAATATACACTTGTAAGCTCTTTGGGATAATTTTTAAATATCTGTGGAGATGGGTTATTTAGCCTTCAAAGCAAAATAGTGATGACCTGAAATATGTAATTAATTTTAAAATATTCCTTTTTATTAAATGTATGTCAAAATTTAACAAGAGACTTTTACAAAATGGAATAATAAGCAGGTTTGAAAATATAATTTCCTCATTCGCTAATAAGTATAGATCCGGCATTTTAAATTAAGAAAACAAAAGCTTAAATTTCCATTCGTGAATTTTATTTCGGTAGTTATTATGGTCTACTAAAAAAGAAATATTTGCAGCACTATGTCAGAGAAATGTAACACGCAACTTAGCTTAGCGAATAACTTAGTTTCATGTGATTTTTACTTTGAAGCAATTAAATATACACTAAGTATCTTAATATTGTATATATAATTTCTAAGATTGGTATGAAGACATCAGCACAAACGAACTCGTCTTTAGCCAAATTTTGATTTGCTCGTAATAATTATGGGAGATAGGGGGAATTTAAAATCGTTAAAATAACATCACTACACCACTGGAGCTGCAAGATCAATGACGTCATTCGTGCTACTGCGCATGTCGTTTGTCAAAACTTTGCCATTCACTATCAAAGAATATGTTCAGATAGTATAATAGTTGCTGGAATAGCAAAGTCAGTACAGATACAATAAATTATTTGTTGAAATATATATAACAAATTTTTGTTTTAATTTCCATAAAATATAGGCTTCATTATGACAGAATATTCACTTCATTGAGGTCGAACGTCCTTTCTGTGTTAGCATAATCTAATTTTTATTTTCTCAAATATTTGGTTCAATTTCCAAAGAAAATTCCTTTCATTATGTGTGTGATTTAAAAATGGAGAACACCGGCAACCAAAACCATTAAGTCCTATTTGTTAGTATAACAAGAAAATTTCATCATTTGTTTCGCTGAACAATCACACCGTTGTCGTTTGTCGTCATCACATTTCGTGTTATATTCATGCCCTCCGCCGGATCATCCCGGCACTTCGCCTAGGAGATGACGACAGGGCTTGCGGTCGTCGAAACGTCGCGGTTTAATCGCTGTTGCCACTCGAGTGAGAACCGATAACTTTTTATACAACAATTACACCAGGAAAATCTTCGATCTTTGATCAATCAAACCGTGTTACGTTGCATGCGCAGTGACGTTATCCGTGTCACTGCGCATGTACACCAGTCCTGTAGTGTCATGATACCAATTTCAATTATTTAGAGAAATATTTTTTTTTCGTGATCCTATTATATTTAATTAATTTACTCATATAAAATAGTTCATTTTCTTGTGCAATTTATACTGAACTAGAGATTTGTCTCTTATAATTTATATTACAGGTTTGGTTTAACTTCAATCCCGTATATTTCAATAATTATTCCTGGAAATAATTATCACTGGAAAATACGCCAATAATTTTTTTGTTTTGTTTTTAGGAAGACTTAAGTCTACTACCACTTTGCAGAAGTCTGGGAAAATACATCTTCAATATTTTCTTGTACGTTGCAGAATGACAACGGACTCAGAAATTCAAACTGTATGATTTGCGGTGTACTGTAATTACACTTCTTTGAGCCAAACCTTACGTAATAAAAGTGTTGTGAAGTATAGCAAGTTTCTGGGGATTGTTAATATCTAGTGTGGTGTCGTACTTACACCAATACTGAATTACTAGGGGGAAATTTATTGATTTAACAAAAAAATTGATTTTAAATTATAACCACTTAAATTAATTTTTTATAATATATCAATTGAAGAAAAACAAAACTTATTTAACATTGGTTAGCCTTATTCAGGAAAGAAAAAAGAATATTCTTTGTAGCATCTAATAGCTTCTTTCAGAAAACGTCGGATTAGACGAGAATGGTTTTCATTAGTCAGAAATAAGAGAATGCCTTACCGTGTCTGGCGGAGATACGCTCGGCCCTCCGGAACTTATACGGAACCGTTGCTTGTTGCAATGGCGTCGTCAGGCAGCGACCCCAACTCTATAACCGACCTCGTATATGCGCCTTGTCTGCGTGCTTCGACAAAATTTAGCTAGAAATTCTTTTTACTTTCCAGTTATAATAAGTTTACAATAACTATATATTTTTGGACCGGTGTCCAAATACTAGGAATAATAAGAAATAAATTTAACAAACATGTCCGAATTACAAAATTAATATCTAAACAGGCAACTTGCTGTAGTTTTCATACGTTACCAATTAATGATATAATTTTAGGTGCTATTGTGTGTTTAATTATTTATATAAATTATTTATATATCCAATATTTGTTTACATAGTTAAAGTAACTAAAACATTCTGTGCATCAATTATTCCCCATAAGGATTAACATGTGAACCACCAAGGATGACTTCATTGGCAAACGGGATTTGGAGCAAGATTTCAAAAACATTTTTTAATATAAGAAAAAGCATCTTTCCTGGGATTAAAAATCGGCCTCCGAATGGAACTGCAAAGAATTGTAAAACAAATCTCTGTCTAGTTCTTCATGGAGTAAATGACATAAGATTAGTAAGTATAGTTTGCTAAGACGTAATGTCATTTACCAAGCACTTACATATTGCAATATTCACTCTTTTTTTACCAATAGAATACTTTTCAAATTCATCAAGAATTGAAAGGTTACATGCTATAATACACTCAAAAGAAGAATGTATGTAAAGGAACTTGTGGAGCATTTAGACGTTTAAATGAGCGTGGGAAGTATATACATGTGGTGCGCACACTATCATTCCCTTTCATTTCTGTTATTTTATTTACTAATTTGTTATATATAAACACACTAGTATGCAAGTATTTGTCAGCTATATGTAAATAGTAATTTTCCGAGGCAATGTTCAAGAAGGAATAAGTGCGATTGCTCAATTATTATCCCAGTTGGAGCATGTTTCCTTTCTATTTTAGCACTTCATAACGCTTCATCCTGTACACAACTGGCTTTAATTAAATTAATTGCTAAAAATCACATGTTAACCTCAATCTACAGTGCTACATCCAATGTAGCGTAACAAAAAGAGTTGAATTGGCTATTTGCAATGAAAGATGGCAAGTAAAAATAACATATAATCGGTAAGAATATGAAAGTAGGGCATGGAAAACGATAAGTTAAATATGTTTTGCAGACCATAATCTGTGAATGAGTTGATATAATTGAACCAAAAATAATCTGTGTAGCATACTGAAGTTTCTGTTAGTGAAGGTTTGAATTTTACGTTTTGATTATGGATACTTCTATGAATGCTAAAAGAAAATTATAATATTTATTAAATTACATAGTTAATTATGTTTATATCGAAATTAATTAAGGAACGTTTACGAAAACAAACTATTCTGTTTCAGGAGAACAGGCCAGTTCCTCAACCTAAAGAAAATGGTATGCTTGCAATTTATTATAAGTTTCACTGAGTGATTGTACCTGCACATGTAAGTCTTATTTTTATCTAACAGAGGTGCTTCTGCGTATTTCATGGGTGGGAATCTGTCGCTCTGACATCCACTCTTACACCGTTAATCAGCAGGGAAATTTCGCCATGAAAAACCCCATTGTTCTTGGACACGAAGCTTCCGGGATCGTGGAGAAAGTTGGAACTTTAGTGAAACATCTACAGTACGGTTAGTAATGTCATTTATTTCAGGCGGTTTATTCTTAATTGTTTCACGAAATTAATACAGACAAACCGACTGGATTTTAGGGTTACGAATCCAAGATGTATGCGGTCTTTAAGTCTTCTTGCTCGGGGCTCCGTTCTGTTGACAAACCTTGTATAATGTCATATTATCATGTAGGGTGCTGTATTTTTGTGTGTGGTCCGTAGCCGGGAAGTGCTACGGTGCCGTTGTCCCGTGTTGCGATGGTTTAGAAGCACCTGCAGGGGCGCTTCATTCCAGAAAAGTTTCTGGATCTGTGTAACGTGCTAAATGTTGACGTGACTAGGTTCAGAGGCCACGGCGAGGCACACCGTTCTTTAAACGCACTCTAGTTGTTATATTGCAAACCGAACATGACAGAAGACATTTTGTCTTGAATATTCATGCTACCTTTAATATGCAGAAGTTATGCCTACTCTTCAACCTCTCATCAATCAATATATACAGAAACCTGGCAGAAGATCCAATACGCCTTGATTCAATGTTACAACATAGCAGTTCTGATTGCTTGCAACAGTTTCACAAAAGAATGGTGTATTCATGTGTAATGGTCGGAAATGTGTAGCAGCTTTATGTATTTGATTCATTTCTCATGATTGTTTGTGTTTCAATCTGAAAACATGGAAGTACGTGAATAAATTTTGCAGTTGATTGACTGCATAATTATTGTTTCAAAAGTAATTAATACTCACTTCCCTGATCTAATGATACTAGGGTCTATTAAGAGAGCTATATGCTTTTTGGATTATATTGTTCTCATTACAACAAATGTTTACAAAATTAATCTAAAAAAACTTTTTATAACCCACACTGACGTCCTAACTTGTAGTCAGGATTAAGAAATAATACTAAGTACTTAAATAAAGAATTATTCAGTCTGTGTTTATTAATAAAGATCATTTATATTTTACACCAATTGCTAGATCATGTGCTTATCTTTGTGTGAAAAACATAATAGTTTACTTATAAGACATGTATCACAAACATTTTATTTCCAGCAGGTGACAAAGTTGCTATTGAATCAGGAGTGCCGTGTGGAAAGTGTGATTATTGTACACAAGGACGCTATAATCTCTGTGAAAATCTTGTCTGTTGTTCTATTCCACCTCATGATGGCACCATTTGCCAGTACCATGCTCATCCTGCAAAGTACTGCTTCAAGTAAGGAATCAAGACCTGGTAGACGTAACATTATGACAACTTTTAAATTTCCATTAATTTTTACAAAATATTAATGAACCTACTTTTAACCACACAGGCAGACAAATATATATATATATATATATATATATATATATATATATAGGTGAATTTGTTTCATTACAATTACAATTACAATCATTACAATTACAATTACAATCTATATATATATATATATATATGGATAGGAAAAAGAGACAATGAGCAACTGAGCAACTAACTTAACTAAGAATGATAGTTCATGTGTTGGGAAGAAATATGTAAAATTTTTGAGGGCCTGAGCACCCTTCTTCAGGACAGTAGGTTTGATATATACCACTGTGAACAAAAAGTAAGGTGAATTTATTTATAAAATATAAATTCTTTATTTATTCTTCCAAATCAATTTTATCCCCTTCAAAGTAATCCCCGTCCGATAAAACGCACTTTTTCCAACGCTTTTTACAGTCCTCGAAACAGTCGATATAGTATTTTTCCGGTATATCTTTCAAGACCTTCTTCGACTCGGTTTTTATCTCCTCAATCGTGTCAAAACGGCGTCCCCGCATTGGCCTTTTGAGTTTGCTGAATAGCCAGAAGTCGCAAGGAGCCAAATCAGGCGAATACGGTGGTTACGGAACGATATGAGTAGAGTTTTGGGCAAAAAAGTCGCGAAGAACCAATGCAGTATGACATGGTGCATTATCGTGATGAAGGAACCAAGAGTTGTTCGCCCATAATTCCGACCGTTTCAGACGAACAGCAAACGACGCATAACGCTCAAATAATATTCTTTGTTGACAGTTTGGCCCGGCGGAAGGAATTCATAGTGCACCACACCACGATAATCGAAGAAAATTGTCAACATGACCTTGATTTTCGATCGACTTTTAGGTCTTGCTTCACCTTTTGCACGATATTCGCTGGATTGGTCGGTGGTTTCAGGGTCGTATGCGTAAATCCAAGTCTCGTCTCCAGTAATGATGCATTTCAAGTGGTCCTGATAGTCAGACAGCAAAGATTCACACACATCAACGCGGCGCTTTTTTTTCCAAAAAATTGAGCGATTTTGGCACCAATCGAGACTTGACGCGTTTGAGACACAAAACATTCTTCAAAATGGTTTGGGCTGAGCCAAATGATATTCCAACAATATCAGCGAGATCTCTAATTGTCCATCGACGATTTTCAAGCACCAAATCTTTGATTTTTTGGACGTGGCCTCCGTTGGTAGACGTTGATGGTTGTCCAAAGCGCGGTTCGTCTTCAACGCGTTCTCGGCCCTCTTTGAACTCGTTGTACCACTTATAAACGTTTTTTTTGGGCCATAGTTTGATCACCAAATGCCTTCCGCATAATTTTCAACGTCTCCGCAAACTAAATTTGATTCAAGTTCTTTACTCAACAAAATCACCCATTGCAAAAATCGAAAAATTCACTTTTGGTTGTTTACAAAAACACGTGTAACTCGGAGATAATTAAACCTTTTAACAAACAGACGCTTGGAAAATATTATTTACAGTCCTACCAACCTAGGAAAAAAAATTGCCTGCCTTCCTAATACCCGGGAGTTTTAAATGGCAATTTCACCTTACTTTTTGATATATATATATAAAATATTTGAACCGGATCAACTACTGATTTCAGGTAAGTCCGCATCACTGTCGTTCTTTCCTAACCTATTTTGCCATTTAATTTGACCTCATCACATTTTCCTTAACTTATGGTCTGGCATTGTTTCCAGGGATATATATAAAAATTCTTCTTATGTAGTTACAATTACTTTTCAACAAAGTGGGAAAAAGAATTAACTTTATACTTTACTTATATCAGCTGTTCTAGTCCTATCCATTAGCAAATACATTAGGCTCAAGAAATAATACATAACCTTATGTCCCAGGCTCCCAGAAGGAATGTGTTTGGAAGGTGGTGCACTGATGGAACCACTGTCAAATGCTGTGTATTCTTGTCGGAGAGGTAATATAGGGTTTGGTGACAATGTTCTCATCAATGGCTGTGGGTCCTTAGGTCTTCTTACTTTAATTATTGCAAAACAGATGGGTGTTTTTCGCATAGTCGTAACTGGTGAGTTTTCAAGAAGTGTCTGTTCTTCTCATTCGACAGAGACTATTAATTATACGTGCTACATATTTCAGATGTAAAGGATTACCGCCTAGACTTAGCCAAAGCTATGGGTGCTGATTGTACCCTAAATGTGGGCTGCTGTGAAGGTAATTTGGGAAATATTGTGAAGGAGGTAAAGAAACACTTTGACAATAATTCTCCAGATAAGACTATTGATTGTGTTGGAACTGAAGCTAGTGTCACTACTGCTGCTATGGTAAGGAATAGTAACACCATAAATATTCACTGATAATAAAGATGATCAGCTCTAATGTACAAACTTTGTTTTTCCAATTGATGCCAGTACTTTCTGGGTAAGTTGGGCATATAAGGGGCAGCTAATGTAAATATTCAAAGATATTGCATACTATTACAAGTAATCTAACTTTCTGATAGTTTTAGATGATTTATGGTTCTACTCTTTTCAATATGTTTATAGGTGAATTTGTTTCATTACAATATATTAAATGAAACATTTATAGCATGCTTTGTTTTTCATAATTAAATAAGATAGTATATAATATAAATGTTTGTTGATAAGTTTATTTATTATGAAATGGTTAAAACGGGCAAAAATAGAAAAAAAAACAGCACAACTTTTCCCAGAAAGTATACTTAGCATCATTTGTGTATGATTAATGTATGTGTATTAATATGTGTTTAGTTTTGCACTTGTTGAGGTATATGGTTAAGTAGAAGAAACTTTTTTAATTTTGTCTTTTTCCCATTGATCAGTATTAAATAAGATTGTTGTATATGCTATGTTATGCTGTTTATAATCACACACGTCCTGAAATAGAATTGTGAACAATTTTTTTAAGGCAACCAGACCTGGAGGTACAGTTGTACTTGCTGGTTGCAATCAAAATGAGATGCAGTTGCCAATAAAGGATTTTGTGTTCTCACGTGAGGTTGATGTCAAAGGGGTGTTTCGTTGCTGTAATACGTAAGGATTAATTCCAGAATTTTATTTCTATTAGTATAAGGAACATGTATACAAATCAGTTATATAGCAATGGTTACATACATTAATATTAAGGACAATTCATTTATATTTTATATTAACAGAGTGCCAGACAATATCTGGGTATTTGTTTACATTAGATCAAAACAGGAATAAATTTAACATTAATTTCTTGGTCATTTGGAATATATTATAATGAACATCACAAGAACATTTTTTTTTTTTTTTTTTTTTTTTTTAATTTATTAGAAAATTAACAATCGGAACTATATAGTACATGTTCCATGAGTTAATGTGATGACACAATAATACAATAACGTGAGCGGATACCCATCCAATGACGTTATCCGGATTGTGAACTTATACTGCTTTCAGGTCATTCGGCCATTTCTTGTTCTGAAGTCTTCTGTAGGGAGGGTCATGTTGCAGGGTGGACGCTAGTTCGTTTGAGTGAAGTTGGAGACGCAGGAAGTGGCTGGCACTCCGGTTGGTGCATTCTTCTTGAACGGTTGGCATTCCGAGGTCCGTATGTAATGTTCGATTGCTGACGTACCAAGGTGCATTTACAAGCATTCTGAGTGTTTTCGATTGAAATCGTTGGATGATGTTGACGTTGGATTTGCAAGAGCAGCCCCATAGCTCAATGCCATATGTCCAAATTGGTTTTATTATAGCTTTGTAAAGTAAGATTTTGTTTTCAAGCGATAAACACGATTTTCTCCCCAGTGCCCAGTACATTTTTCTCAGTCGCAGGTCGGATTCCTTCCTTTTTTTTAATATATGTTTTTTCCACGTTAGTTTCTTGTCCAAATGTAGACCCAGATAGCGAACTTCGTTTGATTTTGGAATTTCTATATTGTTTAGGGACACTGATGGACATTCTGATCGATTTAATGTAAAGTTAACTTGAGTACTTTTTGTTTCATTAACTTTGATCCGCCATTTATTGAGCCATACTTGGAGAAGGGATAGATGGGTTTGAAGGTTTGAGGAGGCCATGTGTGGGTCGGTATGTTGAGATAGGAGGACGGTGTCGTCAGCAAAAGTGCCTATATATGTGTCAGCTGTTGTGGGGATGTCGGCTGTATATAATTGATAGAGTATAGGTCCCAGCACACTTCCCTGGGGTACACCGGAAGCAATCGGGTGGATTATGGAATAGCATTGACCATATTTAATTTGGAAGAATCTGTCGGACAAGTATGACTTCATAAGAAGATAAACTTCGCTTGTCAGAGAAGACTTTATCTTGAGTAGGAGCCCATCGTGCCACACCTTGTCAAACGCCTGCTGTATATCTATAAAGACTGCTGGGCAATACGCTTTGTTTTCAAACGTCGTTGAGATTATGTTTACTACACGATGGCATTGTTGAATTGTGGAATGGAACTTTCTGAATCCAAATTGGTGATTCGGGATCCAGTTCTCTAGTGAATCAGTTTCCTTTAATCTTTTTAGTAAAAGTTTCTCCAATAATTTAGAAATTTGTGACAATAAACTGATTGGGCGATATGATGAGACTTCTTCGGCGGGTTTACCAGGTTTTAGGATTAGTATTACCTGCGCAAATTTAAGTGGTGCAGGCCAGTATTTAAAACGTAAGATGGAGTTGAATAGATTTCTTAGGAATATTATTGCTGTTTTCGGTAACTCGGCGAGGACCTTTCCTGTTATTAGATCGTAACCTGGCGCTTTCTTTTGATTAAGATGTTGAATTTCAGTGTCTATCTCTACAGTGGAAAAGTTTTTAATAGGTAGTGACAGCTGCAGAGGTGCATCTAGCAGGCGCTTTACTTCCTCGTTTGGTTCGACGGAGTGTGGTGTGAAAACTTTGGCGAAATGTTGAGCAAACAGTTCTGCCTTTTCTTGGTCAGTTCTGGCCCAATCATTATTTGTTTTTCTTAACGGAGGATTTGTTGTTTGTGGTCTCTTGTTTGTTTTTGCTATCTTCCAGATACTGTGGTCCGTGCGTGAGAGTGTTGTTAAATAGTGGTTAAAAGTTTCTTGTTTTAGCGTTTTTAATTTATTCTTAATAATTTTTGCTAATCTATTAAATATTGTTTTGTCTAATGGGTTTCGGGATCGATGCCATTTTGCTCTTGCTCTGCGTTTTTGTCGTACTAGAGTCAGAATTTCGTTGGGGATATTTATATCATCCCGTACTTGTTTGGTGATCTCAGGTGTAGCATTCCATGCTGCGTTTTGAACAGTATCAGTGAAGTGAGCGACAGCTTCTTCCAACTCATGAAAGCTACGTAGGCTAATATTATACTGTAGATTTTCTTCAACCACTGTCCTAAATGTATCCCAGTCTGTTTTTTGGTTATATAGCGACGGTCTAGGTGACTTTTTGATTATTGTTGTACTAATTGTAGCTGTAACTGCTGTATGATCGGATGACAGATCATAGTTGTTGACGATGTCAAAATAATTGGAGGACATTCCTTTAGTCACAAAAAAGTCTAGTAAGTCTGGTATTTTCGCCAAATCTGTGGGCCAATATGTGGGCTCGCCAGTAGAGAGGTATCCGTAGTCTTGTTCACGTATCAAGTTGTATAATGCACTACCCCTTGTCGAGATGAGTCGAGATCCCCAGTAGGTATGCTTGCAATTGAAGTCTCCACCACATATGAAAGTATTACCGAGTGATTGGAAGAATGGTCGAAGGATGTCCTTGCTAAGTCTGTGCCGAGGTGGGCAGTACACAGAAGATATTGTTATTGGATTTGGTAGTTTCTCAATTTGGATTACAGTTGCTTGAAGAAACGGTTCAGCATAGTGATGCAATTCTTGGTGGACAATTGAACTTTTAATTAATATAGCCGTGCCTCCATGGGCTGTTCCATCTGGGTGTTCGGTATGATAACACGTATAGTGTGGTATTCTAAGGTATGATCTGTCCGTAAAGTGCGTTTCTGATACCAGTAATATATCAATGTTATTTAATTTTAGGAACAATTCAGTTTCATATATTTTGGTAAGGATTCCATTTGCGTTCCATAAGCTGATACGTATGGTTTTAGCCATTAATGTATGAGTTTATTGAGGACCGTGGATAGCATGTTAATTATCATGCTATTTTGTTGCATAAGTTGGGAAAACATACCTTTAAATTCTTCTAGGAAATTGTGTAAGGTTAGGTCTTGCGTATGATTTTGTTCGATGCCTCGTTGTGCTACTTGGTTGATTGTGATGTCATTGTTAGTTCGACCAGCTACAACTTGAGAATAGCTAGGAGTGGTTTGGGGGGGATTATAGCAGGGTTGTTGGGTGATTGGTTTGTCTGTCACTGGGTTGGTATTATGGATATATGATTTTTTATTTGATGCTATTGGTGTATTCCTATTTTTTAAGTCTCTGTATATTGTGCAGCCTTTATAGTTCGCGGGATGATTACCACTACACAAGGCGCATGTAGCGGGAGTATTTTTTGACTTTTTGCATGTTTTGCTGTCGTGGGGTCCTCCACATTTGACGCATTGATAGGGCTTTGTGCAGTAGGTCTTCGAGTGGCCATATGCCTGGCAACGAATACACTGAATAATGTTGTTCTTAATTCGGGGTGCTTCAATTCGAATTTTGGTGTTTAGAATGAATTCTAATTTATATATGTCTCTGTTGTTAGCTTGAGGTTCGAGGTCTATAAAAAACATTGGCAGGGGTTCCTTGGTTATTCTATGTCGAATGTTAATCAGGTTTCTAACGGGGTGTCCAAGTCTACTTAGTTCGGCCTTAATGTCTTCAGGAGGTATTGAGTGATGAAGATCACGAATAACAATCCGGTAGGCTCTTTCTTGCTTGATCTGATAAGTGTGGTGGACAATATTTTCTTTACGCAAGTGGTTTATCAGTTTCCTGTAGGCTTCTATGGTTTTTATGTTTATTTTTACTGTGTTGTTGGCTAATGATCTAGAGTAGAATCTTTCATTCCCGATTGCTACGTTTAATTCTTCGGTCATTGCTTTGAAATCAGTTACACCATAGATAAATACAGGCGGAGGTCTCTGTTCTGAATGTAATAAGTTATTTTTGGTGGGATTATTTGTAGTTTGGGCGGTGGTTTCAATTTCTGCAAGTATCTTAAATCTGTTGGTTGTATTAAGTACAGTCATGTCGTCACTTAACTTTGATATACTTGTAGTTTTTCGCTTTTTATTCATATATTGCCAGGGATGTTTGTCATTGTCAGCTTCGATTTCAGATTCAGTTTCTGGATCTGTGCTCATATTTTCGATGCTAACAGTGTCACTATTTTGGCAATTTTGTGCGGGTTGGAAGTAAGCTGAAGTGATATTACTAGCGGTTGGTGTGAATTGAGACATGGTATGAGGTATATTTAGCAATGGTGCATAAGTTGGATTGTGTTGGAGGGGCGAAACAGAGGAATATAGTTCGTTTTGACTTAGCTGCTGCGGGAGGCTCCGTTTTGTTGGCGGTAGGCTCTGCATTTTAGTATTGTCGTCCGAAGGTTTCTTGGCGAGTTGGCTTTTCTTGATTATCTTGATTGTTGAATGAGGGGTTACTTGTTGAGAGAGCGCCGCCGGGAGGGAATCCTCCATCTGGCGCTAAGCTGTTATCTTACGCGTACTGGACACCGATGTTAAAACACTGAATTCGCAATAGTACGCGAAAGCACTTGAACACTGATTTTACACTCGTTGCACTTTAATACTGCTGGATAATTGATAATTGATAAATGATAAATTAATCTAGTCTGTGGATTTTTGTGGCCACGGTGGCCCGGCGCACTTGATTCAGAGGTCCGCCGAATGCTCGAACACTATGTTCCGTAAACAAACGGTAGCTGCGAAGACACGTCCGTTCAGTACGGGTGCTGGGCACATTCTTCACAAGAACATGTGGCATCAGGAGTATCACTGTTCACCTAAACACTGAAAACCATGGATATGACACTAATATTAACTATTTTTTCTCCTCTCATGCTAATGGGTGCTGGAGCTCAAGTTAACCGACATGATGAATGTCATTTTAGCAAACCATAAAACTCCCAAATTCAACATGAATTTCAGACCAAGTGGTCATTTTATAATTAACCTCTTACCACCCACACCTCTTGTTGAAGACATGGAACTTAAACTTTGGAAAACATTAGGAGTAGCATTTTTCATGGCTCTCATATTTTTTTAATCATTTGAGAAAGCAACAAATACATTTGACACCCCCATGTTGTGAGTGATACTATTACTATCAGCAATCCTCATTAATATTAATTGGAAACTAATATCAGCCAATATTATAATATATATCTCTTCCATCCCTTTTATACTACAGGTAGAGTGACACTATTGATATAAAAAAATCATGACAACTAATAATTTGACACTAATATTGGTTGTTTCTACATTATTTTAAATGCCATCCTCTTCCACCACTCTTCCCTTAGGTGCTCGATATGTTTTACCCCAAAAGTGGGTATTCCTTGACTGTAAGTGAAATGTGTACTAAGTTGTCTGAATTGTCAAATACTGTCAGTCATCCAACATGACTTCATCATCAAATATATATATATATATATATATATATATATATATATATATATATATATATATCCAGCTGGCACACAGCTCAGATCTTCCTTCCTGATGAAGGGGATTCAGGCCCTTGGAAATTTGGAAGCTTCTCCCACCTAAGCGAGACTGGACTAACTATTGATTTTAGGTAAGTTGACATCACTGTCTCTCTTTACTATCCAAATGTGTTATATTGTGGTAAACAAATTAAAAGAAAGTAAAGTCACCATGTTGGAGTGCCAATTAATGTGGTAATTAAATTATGAAGAAAACAACATTACCACATTGTGGACAATTAATGTGATAATCTATTTAGGATAATCAAATTTATTAAACTGTTGATTAAAGGAACTATTAACGGTTGGTGATTTGGTAAGTCAAATAAGTATTAACCAATTAAATTTAAATACAGAAACACTTATATATAATAAGTTTTTATACACAAACTTTTTTACATAAATACTACAGCTTTAATGAGATTCTTTAAACTTTCAGGGTTGCTTATTGGGCATCTAACAGTAATAGTAACCTGCAACAATATAACAAAATTTAGAAAACAAAATATTACATAGTCTTGAAATGAATTTACTTGAGTATTAATAACATAAGAAATCTGGTGGTATGGAATATTATACCTAGTTTACAATAAATTTTTGTACATATCAGACATTGGAGAAGCACTCGTATCACACTAATCATACACTTCACCAATTATTTTATCTTTTCACAAATTATTTAAAGCACTTTAATTAAATGAGGCCATAGGTTCACACTTTCTACATAACCTAAGACAGCATATGCGATTGAATGCCTAACACACCACAGACAAACCTCTGTCAATCTCCAAATATTTTGGCGAATAGTAATAATGTCGACAGCAAGGAAATTGGAATTACACTTTCCAGTCAATAGTTATTCATTTATCTTGTTCATTATTGATAAACAATGTGGATCAGCACCCATTGGACTCTGACCAACCTCGGTCATCACTTATTAGCGACTCTAACTAACCCTCTCCGTTCAGTTCGTATCGCAGACTTTGCTTTTCTTCACCACTTTCAACATTACACATTTCTGACAATAATACTGTCTGAACCACTTCACATTCTTCAGTAACACTGACTGCAATACCTGGGCCACAATATTATGCTGACAATGCAAATATTAAATAATTTATAAAATCCTTTCTTTACAAATATTTGTGGTCACCATAATATATATAAAGCAAGTAAGGTTAATGTGACCCTGGCAAATTAATTACCTCATTTGGTTAGGTCAGTGTTACATATAGCAGCAACTGGCCTATGATAAGTTGGCATCACTGGACTGGGTTGCAAAACCATTTCCAATTTTCAAGGCCCTAAGATGGCATTAATATGTATAAATTTTCAGAACTCTAGTATTATTCCTGAGGTGATCATATCAACCCACATTGCTGAATTCTTATGCTTCAATGCCTGCATTCTTACTTTTCATTAGCAATTACTTTTATTCACCATAATATGAAGTTATTTAATTGATACTGTTTGAAAGGTAAATATAAGCATATTTAGAACATTCATGTTAATTAACTTAAATAGAAAGTTTGTTTGTTAATCATTTATGACTACCTTATATTATTATATTTTTTTTGCAGATTCAAAACTGCTATGATTCTAGCATCAAATGTCTCAGTTGATCCGAAAAGAGTTATTACTCATAAATTCAAATTGGAGGATGCAATTGAAGCTTTTAACACTGCTAAAACTGGGTGTGGTAATCCTGTCAAAATAATGATTCATTGTAATTGTCCCTGTTAAGTACGTCCGTCTGATTCAATTTATTAAACAGTAAAAAACATTTTGAGCTACTTATTAGTTTAATATTTCTTTTAATAAAATGTTTTAATTCGAATGAAATTTTTTCAGACAGCTAAATAGTTTTGTGCCTCATTTTGAAATATTTTGTTGATATTTTGTGTAAATATATGCTATTCTGTCACCTAATTTGCAAATATGAAGTAAATGTACATAAACTCGATATAATCCAATTTCAGTACAAATGTTACATTTTTTATTCCAGTTTAAAATGTTGAAATAAAGGAAGGTCTTTTGTTTATTACAAATATGCATTGAAATTATTATTTTTTTCAAATAAAATATTAGGTTAGATAATATAATTTAACAATATTGTACCAAACAGTTCCCAAAAAATTGGAATAATTGATTGATTCTATCTATAATCTGCTGTGCAAAAACTGTTTGTCAAAAGCATTCACAAGTAATTATTGTTATATGTGATGACAAGCTCATTGAGATATTTACTTTTACATTTTAACACTACAATAATTTATTATGGGGTCTGCAAACTACAAACCTGTGAAATATTTATTACTATTATGGTTTTATGAAAAGTATTGATTAGATTACTTGTTGTGGCTAATTGATTCTTTTATTAGCCTATTTTACCCTTTATACATATTCTTCATTTAGACTACTATTACTGAATAATAATAGTTAAAGTAAGTATGTAAGTGTTTTTATTTCCCAAGAATTTCAAAGTACTATATGGGGAAAGTCATGATTAATAATTATTGCATATAAAAATAAACAGAAAAATGGCCAATTTGTCAGAAAAAATGTGTATTAAAGAACCAAAACAAAAAATCATTACAATATGATGTTTTGTCCACAATTTTGGGACTTCCTCAGTTTATATAGTTTTGAGTGTATGCATATATAGGTTTCCAGTTTTTTCAGAAATTGTTTGAAGTTCTCTTATCCTTTTTGTGGAGTTATTGTAAACTTCATGAGGTTCTCCTTTATTTTCATTTAAGAGGTTGATTAACATGTCTTTAAATTTTATGTCATTTTTTTTTCACTATCAACATTAATACAATCATAACACCTCCACATTTAAACTTCTATAATAGTTGAAATATCATCGATTGGACATCTTTTATGAGTCCAAAGGTTGCACTTGTCACACTGAATGCCTGCTTTTAACTTGCAAATTTTACAAAGTTTTTTTATTATAAATTGATGAAGTATGTTGATCATGCTCACAACTAACATATTTGGAAATTTGCAATGGTATCAGATAAATTACCACTACTTTTGAATTTAAGTAGATATAATTCAGGTAAAAAGTTGATCAATATTTTGAAAAGTAATTAACTGAATATGTCTGCATCAATTAGATTATTCAGAGCTTTAGTAATAAATGTGTAACTCCATTCAAGGGCGAATATGTCTTAAAAATTTTAAAGATAGTTGATAAAAAATACATTAAAGGACTGACCAGTGACTTGTGCCAAATAATAAATAATTTAGGTGTTGCAAAATGTAAATATGAAGTGTTTTACTCATAAAGTGTTAGATTATCTTAAATTCTATTCAAATTAAGGTAAGCTGCTTTTATTAAATTTATTATGATTACAAAGTTGCATTAGAGGCCAAGATTTTAGGTGGACTAATTTGAGATCTGAGTTCATTGTTATGAGTGTGCAACAGAAATGGAGGTAAGTACATGTTGCATATGTTAGAAGCTTAGCATAAAAAATTTGTCCCCTATATGGGGGAAATGTAAGGTTATATACAAAAGATTGAAGTGCAGAGATGATACAATGTTTTTGAGATTGAAGTAAGCCTGATATTGTGGCCACAATTTAATTTTAAGTTATATCCTGAGTGACGAATAATGAGTGTTGTTTTCAAAGCACTTTAGATTAAAACATAGCCTATAAACTACAATTTCAGCTCGTGTGTTTCTATGTATTTTTGTTTTTATTTATTAACAAATAGGTAAGGTACCCGGCACACTTCATCATAAAAAGTGCTCCTTCCTGAATGCAACATGTAACACACATTTTATTCGGTTTTTCGAAAATAGCTCAGTCTCATTACGAGGTGTCCAATACGTATTGTACTTTCTTTATTCCTTTGTTAATTTCTTAGAAATATGATTCAAAAATACACAGAAAATGATAGATTTAACTTCCAAAATAATATAAACTGTAACAAAACGCCGATTTGCGAGTCTCTAACTGGCCAATTTATGAAGTACCAACAATTTAACTCTCAATTAACCGATCGTTTCTATATAGTTGAAGTCATCTGGGACAAAATAACATGTTCGCTTGTTCAATTCTCGTACCGGAAATATTTTTTAAGGAATCATATTGAATCAAAATCATTGCTTTAACATAAACTGACAATGTAACACGGAAATAGTATTTGTTTATGTTAAATCAAAAGGCTTCATTTCTAACATAAATTAAAATGATATTTTTTTATTAATCATCAATGAGAATGGAAACAAATTCATTCAATTATTGTAGGGATTGGATTTTGTATTGATTATTTATTTGTTTCATTATATAGATATAAAAATTTTAATAGTGAGTAATTAATTTTTGTTGGGCGACAAGACGGTTGATAATGATATTTTTGTATTTTAAGAAGATTCAAGGTTCAGTGGTGAATCGACAGAATCATACTTAGTTTTTTATGTCCCGGAGCACAAAGATTTTTTAATAGTTGATTATTCAGTGCAACAGGAGCAGGCGTTGAAATTGTACTCACGAGGACTTGACGGGACCTCTTTGACGCAAATCGTATTTATACTGGTGTAGACTGCATGCATTAAATACTGCAGGCTACACATAGACGGTCTGGTTAGCTTAAAATGAACGGATAATAGGAAACGTTAAGGTTAAAATAAACAAAGAACAAACGAAAGTTAAATATATACTAACTTGATATGAAAATTGCCTCCAATTTGAACGAAAATGTGTTTTTCTCATTTAGGGATCATGGAAGAAAATACCTCAAAAGTGATTTCACAATCTAAGCGGGCATTCTTCAAGATCAATATTAAATTCGGATTTCTGAAGATGTTCCTAAGTGTACCCTTAAGGATTAAAAGATTAGTGATTTCGTAATAGGTTAGAATATTCTAAAAAACAGTTCTAAGGTAGAAAGTTGAATAATAAGGAATGAGAAAGATTTTGAAATTATCCGTGATATGGAATCATTGCGCAGAATACGTGACCAGGGCTATTCAACACTGTTTATAGAGCACGGTGAAGAAAGAAATTCAAATGAAAGACATTATGCAAAGAATATGAAGAGGTTAGCGTACGAGGACGAGATAAGAACTGCATCATACCCTTCTACCAAAGCATTACGCAACGAGTTATCTTATCTTATTTTGAGATAAACATTATATGCTAACGTTCAGTCTAGAACCAACTGCCGTAAATTTTGTTGCTTACAAGAAAAAATACTTAACTGTGAGTGATTAAATAATATTAAGCCTGTGAAATAGGTGAGATAATCGAACATTGTTTGAATTTATTCGAAAGCGGTAACCAACTAACATATATGTGTTGTTTAAAGAATGACTAGTGAGTGTCTGAGTGTTGAAGCATCATATAAAGATGCGACGCCAATTCAAAGATGACCACCACGTGGTCGACCTCCCCTTTAATCAACGACCCGTGAAAGCTTTCTGTGTTGCAAAGACGTTATACCAGTCTAAATTAATCGGAGAGTAAAACCGATTTCCGGTGATTCGTGTTTGCCTTTGAAGTAAGAACGCCAGTGTAGTAGGAATTTTTAAATAGGCGTAACTTGTGTAGCGGACGCCTTTCGACAAAGTCAGGCGCACCAACAAAGCTTGTTATAGGAAACAGACGTGTTAATGTGAAGAAAATATCTACGTCTTGCTGGTGGCTACGTCGTAAATGAATAAATGTAACTTTTCTACAAGAAATAAACCAGGGTTGGATGATTGAAAAATACCTTTTTATATATATTTTGAATTTTAACTGCCCAGATCTGAAAAATGGTTTTTGTGAACATATTAAGGTGAATTAAAATATAAAACGTATGCGTTAAAAGTATAATAATTAGATAAATAAATTGACAAATAACAGACAAAAATAAGTGCTGAATAAATACCACACAACGTTTCTGCAATATTTGTTGCTTTCGTCAGGTTTCGGCAATGAAAGTTATACCGTGTAAACAGACGTAACTTCTCATAAGATACTGAGACTGTTTATCTATGTCAAGAAAAAGCGTCACTTGAGTTATCACAACTCAACGGAAAATGCCCATTTCCGAAGATAAGAAACAAAGACACTGTGCTTGATGCACTACTCACAGAAGATGAAACTCCTTTACAAAGATATTATTGAACTCATCTATGATTATTCTATAAATGATATAATATGATATTAGAGAACTAAATAGAGACACTGCAGCCCTAAGTGGACAAACACTCACCTTAGTCATCATTGTCAATAGGATGGGTCGTACTAAGATGAAATATTTTTTAAAAATCACCATGATGCAACTCATAACTTCTGAAGTTAACTTTTTCTCCGTAACATTAGAGCCACATTCAGAATCTGTATCGCTCCTCCAATGATTTTATAATTTGTGAACAATTAACACCGTTGTCGCGTCAGAGTTTCGCTGGTTTACTATTCCACGGCTGTAACGTGTTCTATCTCTTTCTGTATATCTCACTCTTTACGTTTGTTTCGCATGGTCACAACAATTGTGGTTCAATTTTCCACTGTGCATAAGTTTCACTTAATTTTTCACCTAAGCGATACGTCTCATTATTTGGAGAAAAACATAATTTAAACTTAATTACAACCGCTATTAATAACTAATCTAGCTGTAAACTACGAGCATGTTCAGTATTTTATTCCGAATTGATAACTCTTATTTTATTTAATTCTTGCGCTTAATTGATTTATTATTTTCTGATAGGATTACCTTAAACATCATTCAGATGAATTAATATCGTCTGATGGATAATACGAATATAGAACGTGATCAGTTTGTAAAAATTGAGAAATAAATACCAGTGCCAATGGAATGTATATAATTATTTATATCTATAATTTCTTAAATGTGCGCAAATTTATACTGGAACAAAATTGTTACACTGTTTGTTTTTAAACCTGTGAATGGATTTTATTACACTTCGTTGAATCCAAATTTAATTTAAACAACATCGTGAAAAATGTTTTGCATTTCATACATTTTTATGAATTTAGGTTCCTTTTCTTATTATTATATTAGCTGATGAGGTCCCAAAGTTGGGGGGCGAAACGTTGTATTTATTTTTGTCTTTTTAATTTCATTGGAGATGTATAAAATGTAACAGTATATTAATATCCATTTTTTCCCGACTTTATTGGATAACATATATTTTGAATATACTTAATGTCATAATTACGAACCGAAGATGTTTATTGTTTAGGTAAGATGACGGAAGTCGATAACAATCAACAAGCCCTGCTGAAAGCACTTAAGAGTGGAGACATTCTAAAATTTGAACATTTGTTGCATTACCCAGACGTGTCAGCCAAATACAAGTATGAGGGTTCTGATTGGGGAACGTGCCTGGAAATAGCCTGTCGAATGAAGGAAAGAGAAAGCTTCGTGAATTTACTCTTGACCAAGTACAAAATAAAACCGAACGTTCATGATATCTTACCAGAACCCATTCATTTCGCTTCAAGAAGCGGTAATGCCGATACACTGAAAGTACTATTGAGGTAAGTAAATTGTTAATTTTTTTTTTCAAATGAATTTTTTTTTTTTATAATTCCAATTCTTATTTAATTTTGAATTTCCTTCCAAAATGAATTACATAGTTTTGAAAACTATTAATAAAATTCTTACATTAAAATTTGTGACTGTTTTAAAAAAATTGGGGAAAGAATAATAAAGATATAACCAAAAAATCAGTCATATTAATTTAAAATAATTGAAGGAAAAGTATTTAATTTGTTTTAAGTTCATCAAATCGTCGTTACCCGCACATATTGATTTAGGTTGTCCGTAATGCGTTATTACTCCTGAAATAGCCAGTATTAAAGCATTTTCGTACCTTGGCAAAATAACAAGAAGCAATATACTTCGAAAATTATCATTTTTTGAGATAATGAATACTTTTTTTATGTTGAATTAGGACTTATGAAGGATTTGTTATTAATTTCATAATGCCGATTGCGTTCGGTTCGTGAATAACTCCTTCCTGCGTGAGATTGCTTATTTTTCCTATAAATTGTCAAACAGTTCATTAGTGGCATTCGTCTAGATGGGCTAATTATTATTTGGGCCCAGTATTAAACGCTTCTCGCATACTCTTCTAAGCACCTCGTCGATAGTTTCTACGATTTTACACATATATTTTCCATGCAATTGTGTTATGATTTTGATGGTAAAGAGATATTGGGATGTTTCTATATATTTATATTTCCAGAGACAAACGTATTCGGGTGAACGCTGAGGATAGCGACGGGCGCACTGCCTTACACCACGTAGCGAAGAACTTCTCAACAAATCCAAATGCTTACGAACAATGTTTTGAGTTGCTCCTGAGGAGGCCGGACGTCGACATTAACAGACCCAACAGGAAGAACTGCACAGCTATCCGGGAAGCTGCCGTGTTCTCCGGTCGAGAAGCTGTGGTCGTCATGTTGAGGCTGAGACCACTGGACTACGACTTGGATAGTCACTGCAGTATAGGCAAGACCGCGAGACAGGTCATCCTTGATAAGTTCCCAGATCTGGAGCCCATGCTTCCTCCTGCGACTATAAAGTCAGACCTTCACAACTGTGTCATCAGAGAGCTTCAATGCGGCAACTACGAGAACGTCAGAAAATTACTGGAAACTATCGAAATGGAACAGGCGTCCGAGGATTCTTTTAAAAGATGATCACGGCGACAGAGATTTGGTAGAATTTTCCAAAAGAATGGAAGCTTCGACTTTTTTCTCTAAACGAAAGGGTTGGAGCATATTCAATAGCGAATTGATTTTTCTTTCAAAACCATTACTAGCCCTAGTTACTTTATCCGGCTTATTTGAAAGACGATCATGGGGTCAGATTTTTAGTGGAGAACGGAAGCTTCGACTTCATAGCGAAAATGTTTGGGCAAATTCAATAGTGAGTGGATTTTTTATTTTGAAACCATTACAAACCCTACTCACTTTAGCCGGGAATGGAAGAGATTAACATGTCACAATCATGTTTAGTAAATAGATTTTGAAATTAAAGAAGTAAAACGGAACGAAAAAGGATGTTAATCTTGAATCAGTCGATTCTTTGAAAGAAGACAATAGTTTCGGGAAGCAGTAGTAGGAGATTCCCGTCTTGAAATTGTTTTATAATTCTGAATTAATTGTAGTGAAGTAATAACGTGAGTCAAAATAAAAATGTGATAAAAATAATTTTATTCGAATTGATTAATTTGCTACCTTTCTTTCCACGGCGAAATAAAAATGTTTCTCAAAATAAAACAAAAAATATGCCCGACCACTAACAAGTATAATAAATTATGTATTTAAATACAGTATGCTTGAAATATGTTAAATATTTAAACTCGCATTATTTTTTTATGGTAGATCCAAGTTTATCGTCGTAATATTAGACGTATAGCATAGCAAAGCATGCGGTTGACCACGATATTACATATTTATAAGATTGGCGCTCGTGTACTTATATTTATTCATTGTACTTCAACTACATACATATTCGTAACCGTAAATAAACCGACGAAACCAATTCAATTTACAATATTTCAATTTTTTGTATGTTTTGGAATCACCGATATTCAGTGATGCGGTTACTTGATGTCGTGCAACGCCAAAAATTAAAGAAGCAGATAAATCACGTTTGGTTTGCAAAGTCAATTTTCGAACGCAATGAATATACGAGATGTTCTATGATATTGGTACTTTCAAAACTTGACATTATTTTTATTCACTCGATATTTTAACAAAATATCATTTGCTAATCAATTGTAATTAACTCATTCAGCTCAAGTGTAAAGGTATCTTTCATTCAGAAACTATTATTTAGAATAAATGTGAAAAAATGTTGAAGTACGTTCGGAAATTTACAAATATAATTATATAAAAACGGAATAAAATGTAGACATCTTGAAAAATAAATACATAAGTAGGCAAGAGAGCTTTGAAGTAGCAATGCATAATGACTTGGAGACTGCAGAAGGAGAAACACAATTGCTTGTGAGAAATACAATTGGTTGCACGGAAAAGTTTTTAAGCAGCTCAAAGTTTTGGAAGAAGTGGAAATTTGTGCAAGTGTATTTAAGGAGAGCGTTGTGCACCAAAAATTCTGAATCTTTTAACAGAACTTCCACTACACATCTATGGTTAGTATACATCATAGTTCCGTTATATTATTGGACAAGTATCAACGGCTCGTTGTAAACAACCAGGCGAAGCGGTTAGCTCAGTTTAAATAGTAAATAAATTTGTGTACGTTAGCACCGTTCCGGCAGTGTGACATGACGTTACACGATGTCACTGAGTTGTGTTCGCATTCAGCTAGATATCTTCTCTGTAACATCAGCTCTCTGAACAAAATTATCTAATATTATAATATATATATATATTGTAATAATTAAATATAACTGCAAATGGCTGTGGCTAAATAAAAAACACTATTACGTGAAAAACTACAAACAATTTTATTATCAATTTTAAATACACAATAATATTTGGGATCTCAGGGTCTTTATCTGGGTTTGATAAATGGGTGAATTTTATACAATCAAATTACATTTAGCTTTTATGGAAGTTAATGCGTCTGAAACATAGACGAACTTTGTTGTGGATAAAATAACACTACAGATTGAATTTAAATGTAATAATTAAATAATTAAAATTAAAGAACTAAATAATTAAAGAACGATCTGACATATCTTTTAAAAGTGGTTTACAATATGATTTTAAAGTTTTTCTACTTACGGCCGCTCAGGTCTCGTTTTAGGTTTTTCGTGCACAAGATTTCGGGATATCACTGATTCTAGTATTCACAGACTCTAAATGTCAACAATTCTAATTGGCGTAGTTTCTCGATGCTTTGCTGCAACCTGGATTTCCAGATCTCGTGTAGTTTTAGTTGGATTTGGTCTATGGTCAGCAAGTTGAATTTCCGCTCTGCCACCGATTACGACGTTAATTTCAATCTCTCCTCCCCTACTGAAGATTGTTTTACTTTTTCAAAATTTTAGAGCAGGTTTGTAACTGCTATCAAACTGTTCTATTTGCGGCTGCACATTCCTGACTCTATTACTTTTGTACAAAACTTTGCTGGTCCTTCTTCCTCGCCATTCATTGCCTGACCCAAGATTGCTTTCGAACTGTTTGCTGTCCGCTGCCCAACTGAACTTCCTCGTCTCGTAGATTTTGAGCGCGTAGAACCTCAACCGATTGACAACAATACATTCTTTGCATTACATTCTTGTTGCGGTGTCCGCTTTATCCACTAATAATGAGTCCTCTACAATCCACCTTTCCAATTATAACAATGTCTTAATTACTAATTACTACAATATATATATATATATATATATACATATATTGTAGAGATTACCAATGTGTAATGATGTGTTTTATTTCAATGTTTTATTTTATATTATTGTCGGTGTAACTTTGAGCCAGAACATTGTAAAGAACAGTGTGGTGCAAGAACGCAGAGTCTTTAATGGTTGCTACTGATTATTGTCGAAAAGCGTACGCACACAGAACTTTGGCGAAAAACATTCAGTGTGTTGTGGGAGCCGGACGAGTGTGTTTCGGGAGCCTGAGGAGAGTAGTCCTGAGGGCATAAACTTTGATGTTCGTAGAGAAGCCGGTCTTGGAAATTTAACCAATTATAGAGTGAATATAGTTGGAGACCAGCCGAGGATTCTCGTAAATAATTAGGAATTCAGCTAATTAAAGGCTGAATATCATAACTTTTTGTATTAAAGGTTTTTCTACAGCAAAACTGAGTGTGACAATACGTACGACAGTAAAGTTCGTGAAACAGTAAAGTATAAAGGCGACGAAAAACTAAATATCAATCAGTGCTATGGCCTGTAAATAAAATATTGTTCTTTAAAATTAAAATAATCACAAGTGCTCAAACCGATACCAGAGAAGCTCTGAATAAATATGCTATGTAGACACGTAGTTATGTAAACCTTTACGTAAATATCATTTACCGCCAGTTTTATATAATTTTGTCTGATTTCTCAAGATTTCGCAGATTTTTCTAGTTTTTTTGTTGTAAGATTCTTTTTATAAAATTTTGTTACTGTAAATTAAATTCGTATTTTTCTTTTGTAACTTTGGTGAAAATTGCAAATCACTATCTTTATTAGAGGCCCTGTAGGCGGTCCTGAAGTTTTGTTTCTCATTAAAGCTGAGGAATTTATTGAACACAAAACATAAAATGTATAAAATTCAATGTAAAATAGAAATTGTAATTAAATAATCTTTTGTTATCTCCTTAAAATAATTTTGTTAATTTCAAAGTAAAATCCTGATAACTTTCTTCTTTTGTTTCATTTAAATTGATTGCCACATAATTTGACTCTCTACAATATACCGGACCACCAACACCGAAATCTACACCATCCGTATATTATATTATAGTTTTCACTAATCCGGTTTGTTTGCATAAGGTAACCACTGTAAGGAACTTTCATAAATGTCCGTCCGAAGAAAAGAATGCTCATCCGCTTCCGTCTAGTCAAACACCGGCCAATACGAACTATACAACTTTAGGATTTTACTCCCGGGAAGGTAAGCGATATGATCACTTGCGTATAAAGGTTTATCTACTTTTATTTCAAAATTCCATGTCATTCTCATACATAACTGAAAACTGAACCGTTCTTTTAATTGATGCAATTTGAGCAAATATGTATGGAATGATTTATTGAATTTTTATTTAATCGTTATCTGTTTATGAGTTCAAATTACCAGTATACAGAGGTATTTTATTTTACGATATTCTTAAGCTTCTCAAATTATGATACGCAAGTCAAGGTTTAAATTCGTTACGTTTTTTAGTTAATGAATGCAAGTTACAAGAGCAGTTAAATGTTATTCATATTACTAATAAACTAGATTCAGTATTCGCCTTACCCTTTGGTCTTTCCGTAAATATTTACCATTATGTTTACATCAAAGAGGACCGCAAACATGTACTCATAGTAAACACAGGACTTGTGTCCAACACCAGGCAAACCACGGCGGTTTAGTGCATAATTATGAGTGACACATTAATTAGTTATTTCTAATTTCAGTAATGAGTCAACCAATCGAGATCACGACCTGTAGAAAGGATTTATTGTTGATTTCTTAGTTGAATAAGACACTTAAAATTGTTAAATGAAGTCAACTAGTTTAAACGAACGCATTTGTTTCGAATCCCTTCTCGGTTCCGCATTTCTATTTCTCACCGATCAGGTAACAAAACCGTTAGGCTTACAAAAAGTGCAGTTAACTTTCAGACCTATATCTAATCCCTCAGAGTGAAATTTATTTCTTTGTGATGATATAAAACGATTGTCAATATCCAACGACATCCACTTTGTTGAATATTATACCTATTTTTGAAAATAGTTTATGTAAGCCATACTTGAGATTGAAACTAGGAACAATAAAAAATGTCGGACTCTACCTTACGTAGGTTTATTTCTAAGTTGACCTTGATTCGTTTAATTGGTTGTAATTACCAGAACTCTTTAAACTGATATTTAAGGAAGTATAACACGTTCAAAAATTATTTAAAAATGAATTAATCTAGTCCTAGGATTTTAGACGTGTATTTGAGCTTAACTATTTTTGATATTTATCTTACTTGACTTCTGATTGTTAATTACGATAATTTTCACTAATCAAATATTACAGGAAAATAATTTCCAAATGTTCCAGTACATGTAGTTTATGCACAAGTGCAAATTCCACGTTTCACACTAGATTTAGATTTATTATTCATTCCATTACTCCTTGGTCGAGGAAATATGATACGTCATACATGAAAATAATATTTTTACAATTTCAAAATTTAGAAAACAAACATTGTACTTTACAAATTTTTTATATAATTTAAAACTACGTTAAATATATTAATATAACCGTAATTAGTAATTAAAGAAATGACAAGTATATTAATTAATCTTTAATTTTCATTCGAAGGAGTTTCAAGTAGAAAATCTTACATCGATTGCCGTCGAACATGAAAAATAAAATAAGTTATCAGTTAAATTCTGTAATATTATCATCGTAAAATAATAGCTTAACTTGATAGGATACCAACAAACTATTTCATTAAAGAGGATCTAACCTGTCCTTCCTTTCTACGAACTCTTTCCGCGAGTAATATGCTCCATTAATTAACACAGATATACAAGTCTTTATAAATAAATTTTGTATACTAAAAGTTTTTATTTCGTCCGGAAGACTATTGTATAGGATTATCCCCGAATACCGAATGTTTGATTCAAAAAGGCTTAGGCGATGTTATTTACTCGGAATTGAGAGCGATTTCTAGTGTTGTATAAATGATTTTCTCCGTTTAGAGCATACAAATTGATGTTTCTTGAGACAAATTTTAAAATTTATAGACTGTTAAAATCCCGTGTTTACGAAGTTTGAAGTTTAAAAATTTTAAACGCGTGATGTGATCGACCCCAGTTTTCTATACCGGACGACATGACAGAATGAAAATATTCATGATATACCATTTTAGATGTAGATATATCACTTTCCCAAGCTAACACTCTTAACGTTGTAACATCCCAAACTGCCATCATGTAACACTCCACCACTGTGACCATGTAACATTCCAGCAGTTGGAAATGGGAAGTCCAGATAGATCGTTCACCAACCGAGCTATACCTCCGTTAGCTCACCTGGCTACCGATCTAGAGGATAAAGGAAGAATTAAGAACAGGAAATAGGAAAGTCGGTAACGTGAGGGTTTGGGTTCAACTAATTGAACCTAGGCGTAATGGTTGGTGTTTCGCTGCACTTCAGTCAAATAAGAGTTGATGAAGAATAAAGAGATTTAATAGTTAGAAATAAAATAAAGGAAGACAAACTGGCGGATAGCACCAGGAGCCACCGACCCGTCTGGAGGTTGGATCACGACTGTCGTTCCCAAGAAGCTCTGAACAATTCGAAGACTCCTTTCCCCCTCCCTGATGATTTTAAGTCTCCAATGAGAACTCTTACAGGGTGTAATGATTTCTGCTGCCGTGTGCATGTCTGCATAAGGCACTTAAAATGCTGACTTCTAGACGCAGCGTTTTCACAGCTGCCTAGGCGGAAGGGGTGAAGATTTATGTTGTTGTTGTGTTTCGTTACTCACTATATCTAAAGTGATGTCTTTAACTGCATCAGCGTTCTTGCAGCTGCGCCCTCTTAGGTCCGCTATGCTGAAGAGACGTTATGATAAGAGGGCACGTGTAGACTATTATATTACAACGTGAAGCAAATTTTGCGAAGTTTTCCCCAAGAGTTTATTTATGTGGTGATTCCATTTCAATTTATTGTCAATCAATAGACCAAGAAAAGTAGCGTGCTCCAAAATGTTCTCTGAATTAGAAGTTAAACTGTTTCTGTTTGAATTGAAGGTAACGATTTTAGTTTTCTCTAGATTAAGAAAAAATTAATCAAGAGGTCAAGCACATACATTGTCATATATTACTGAAATATTGTAGTCGCGTTTTTGAATCGCATTCGTAATTATTAATGGGTCCATAGGTATCATTTATTGACGTTTAAGAGGGGGTGATTGAAAATTAATAATAAGAAAGATAGCCAAATACAGACAAAATAAGTTATTCAACGTTTCTGGGATCCTTGTCCCTTTCTTCATGAAGGCTTTTGAGTTTTGTCAACTGATCAGTGCAGTTGTGTCGCTCTAGACTCTTCTTAGTATCTGACGAAAGGGACAAGGATCCCAGAAACGTCGTGTCACTTATTTTGTCTGTATTTGGCTATCTTTCTTATTGTTTTAAGAGGGGGTCGTTATTAAACACACTTTCACTTCCTGTCTCGAGTCTACTTGCTTACGCATACTATAATACTGTGACTCGGTTATTACTATAACTGGTTTGGTAATTTCAAGAAGATCTGTAATGTAAGCACTCGCGTGTTCAGCCATAAACAATTAATTATTGATTTTTTTAAATTACAATTTATAGTCTGTTGGTGATTCGCGACTTACATCTGTTAAGTTTTACATTTGTGTAACATTTAAATTGCTTTATATAAATCAGTTTTCATAGTAACATCTATAAGGTTGTTTATTGCTGTTGGTGAGTTGCAGATCTCCGTCATTGACTGGGCGGCTATATTTGATCTTCTTATGTCGCTATATTTGGGTCAGTCAAAGAGGACATGAGGAATTGTTGTGGTCTCCTTGCATGAGCTGCATACCGGCTGTGGTGATCTGGAAATCAAGAATGAGTGTGTGAAACTGGAGTGCAATGTTCTTATTGTAATATAATAGTCTACACGTGCCCTCTTATCATAACGTCTCTTCAGCATAGCGGACCTAAGAGGGCGCAGCTGCAAGAACGCTGATGCAGTTAAAGACATCACTTTAGATATAGTGAGTAACGATACGCACCACCACATAAATCTTCACCCCTTCCGCCTAGGCAGCTGTGAAAACGCTGCGTCAAATGAAGTCAGCATTTTAAGTGCCTTATGCAGACATGCACACGGCAGCAGAAATCATTCTCTCTGTAAGAGTTCTCATTAGAGACTTAAAATCATCGGGGAGGGGGAAAGGAGTCTTCGAATTGTTCAGAGCTTCTTGGGAACGACAGTCGTGATCCGACCTCCAGACGGGTCGGTGGCTCCTGGTGCTATCCGCCAGTTTGTCTTACTTTATTTTATTTCTAACTATTAAATGTCTTTATTCTTCATCAATTCTTATTTAGATCGGTAGCCAGGTGAGCTAACGGAGGTATTGCTCGGTTGGTGAACGATCTATCTGGACTTCCCATTTCCAACTGCGTCCATGGTGGTATACTTGCCGTGGTGTTGTGGTCAATTTTTGGAAGAGTCATTCCTTCTTTTCGTAATATATCCTTTAGTGTAGTGTAGTACGGGGTTAGGTTTCTAGGTGGTTCTTTTTCTGAATGTTTGAATTTTTACAATGTTAAAATATCAGGGTTCAAATAAGGATACAATAGACTTTTTAACTAACACGAAGGTAATGATGAAAATTTAGTTTTTGTGAACTGTTCTGTTGGTGACATCTATACCGAGCAGTGAGAGGACTATAAAAAGAAAAAAAGAAGAGGAAACGTTTCTCTTCAGAAGTTAAAGATAAGTATGTGCCTTTTAACTTTAGAAGATTTTTTTTAAGTAAGTAATTTTAATATTATTTATGAAAATACTATCCAAACAGCAACAAACATATCAAATGATTTGTGTTCACTTCGCTTTATGCGTATAAATAAATTCAAGCTACAGCTCCGCTGACTTCAGCCACACTGTTGGACGACCGTTCATTCCTTGATGCTAATGAGACATCGATTCTCCACAATGAACGTTAGAAGCGTGTCATTATTCCAAGAGCTTGAGAAGCACCTTTCTTATGAGAGCCGTGACACACAATGAGGCAACGGTTGTTTCATCACTACAGCTCACGAAGCACGTGACGATTCGCTGCCCCAAGGATGTTTTCTTCCCGGAATTGGCTATGGAAGATAAAAGGACCTCATACGATAACAAATGTAATCAACTCATTTACGCTGTTTTCTTTTACAGCGGTTTAGGAACGCCTTTATTGATTTTCATCTGGTCAATTCGAGAACAACACACGCTATTAACTGATTTATATGAGAAATTATATATAAATATCAGAAATTACAAGTCTTGATAATAACACTTGAATTGATACTCAATAAATGAGAGATAGTAATGCCAACACAATAGTCCTAAAGTCTTTTAAACAAATTCACATACGTAAACCATTTATTTATCCACTATTTACACATTTTTTGAGTGTCGACTCCTTTATTTGACAGTTTAAATGTCTTTCTGTCGTGTAGTCACAGGTTCCTCGAATATTTACAAGTCATTGCGACATAGTTAAATTCTTTTTGTTTCATCGTTTATATTTCGATATATATAACATCCCAGCATCATCAAGTTTAGAACTCTTTCGTCTCTTCGCACATTATGTCCGGCCTACTAGCATTTCAAATTATTTACATGTTGCACAACGTCTCCAATTTTTACCCTACATCTCATGATTTTTCATTCCAACCTTTTAACATTCAATGTTACATACTTTTATCGCAACTTTATTGACGTGTACTGTCCTGTAATATAGTGACTCTGTTCCAGATTGAAATTTATTATCTTAACCTTCAATTGCTATTCGGCTTGAAACACAGTATTGGTTTATACTTAATTAAATATTGTTTTTGTCTATCTATTGTAATTTTTTTCTCTATTGAGCTAAATAACAAAAAACTCTTAAGAATATTTCTCGTAGTTCGGTCTGAATATACAGTGCATAATGACTTAAAAGGGGGAAATGACATGTTTAGGGGTCTGCGAGGGCTATTCTTTCGCAGGCAGGACGTGCGAGGGATGTTCTCTCGTAGGCAGAATCTTGTAAGAGAGACGGAAGGTGCTACATTAGAAGATACCTTTTCCTGTCTCCGTTTTTGAACTAAGGTTCCCTCGGCCTGTTTTGAGAGGTGTATGTTCTGGGGTCGCAGACCTTGGGCATACTGTAAGCGTTGTTTTCTGTTCCCATTGGAACAGTCGGCCAGCTGCCTCCTAAACTGGTCGAGGTACGGAGAAGGGAATGCTGCGACCCCACAGCAAACTCTTCTCCCGCTATCGGAAGGGTGTGGGACAAGTACCCAATGCCAGATCTACCTGATGCAGGTTTTCTAGGGTGTCCTGCATTACTTTTAGGCGAATGCCGGGTAGGATCCTTAAACTATAGCCTGGGGGCCCTAGTTAATCCTGGGCTACCTTCCTCCACCCTTCCGCATCACCCTTTCAAATCCCTTCCTATGCTATTAAAGGGGAGTTGGCACCATGTGGATTACCCTCATGTAGCCTTTTACACTAAAATAAAAAGGACAGTCGGCCAACTGCCTTCTGAACTAGTCGAGGCACGGAGAAGGGACCTTCCTCTACCATTCCCCATTTCAAATCCCTTTCCTATGCTATAAGAGGGGAGTTGCTACTATGTGAATTACTCTATACATAGCCTGTCTACACCTAAAAAAAGGGAAATCGGCCAACTGCCTTCTAAACTAGTCGAGGCACGGAGAAGGGAATGCTTGCGTCTCCACAGCAAACTCCTCTCCCCCCTGATGCAGGTTTTCTAGGGTGTCCTACATTACTTTTAGGCGAATGCCGGGTAGGATCCTTAAACTATAGCATTGGGGCCCTAGTTAATGCTGGGCTACCTTCCTCCACTCTTCCGCATCCCCCCTTTGAAACCCCTTCCTATGCTATTAAAGGGGAGTTGCCACCATGTGGATTACCCTCAAGTTGCCTGTTACTCTAGTAATAAATAAAAAATATTCAAGATTTTCGCTTTCTTGTTGTCTTTATTTATTAGATTGGATTTCATGGCAAATTAATTTATGACAGATTGAAGTTTGTAGTTATATACATTGTATGTTCAAATTTGAGGCAATGGTGGAACCATTCATAACCATTATAAAGGTAGTGAAACTTCAATATTTTGTTTTAATGATAAAGATGACTGTGAAGTAAGGAACGTATGTTAATAATATAATTATGTAGTGAAATGTATGAATGATAAGAATTATTATTATTATTCAGGGAAGAAAAAATGGAAAAAATATTTTACACTTTTGTTGATGTTTTTTATTGTAAGTTAGACATACAGTTTATTATTTATAAACAGCTGCCACTACAATTCATTCGTAAATGTATATAAAAAATATAAAATAAACTTTCAGGTACATAGAGGAATAAAAATACTTTGATAAAACATTAAAAAATGTTTAATGAAAATTGGGTCTCATGTTTCTTCAACAATAAGTGACCCTTTATAACATCTGTTTCAATATTTTGTAAGGTGACAATTCCCTTGTAGAGTTGAATCTTAATATAAACTCCACGCGGAACGACGTGACCACCAAAATATTTAAAATTCCCACTTCTCTATTTTTCAACTGTTTGGAAGTGAAGCTACTGAATTTCTTTCCATGTCGTCAAGTAGTTTCCTGACGTTCTCGAAGTTGCCGCACTGAAGCTCTCTGATCACGCAGTTGTGAAGTTCTGTCTTTACAGGCGCTGGTGGGAGCACGGACTCCAGGTCTGGGAATTTATCCAGGATGACCTGCCTGGCTGTTTTTCCGTTACCACGGTGACTGTCCAGATCTAAATCAAAGTGCCTCAGTCTGATGATGGCGACCACAGCTTGCCTTCCGGAGAACTCCGCCGCTTCTCGGATGGCTGTGCAGTTCTTCCTATTGGGTCTGTTCACGTCCACGTCAGGCCGCCTGAGGAGTAGCTCCAGACATTGTTCGTAGTTGTTCGGATTATCGGCAAAGTTCTTCGCCACGTGGTGTAAAGCAGTGCGTCCAAAGCTGTCCTGGGCGTTCACTCTTGTACGCTTGTCTCTGTAAAGTAAAGTGGATTGTAAGAAAAAATTATTTTCAAGCCCAGTTTTTTTTATTAAGACTAGTTTATATCTGAGTTACAATTCAGCCATGACAGGCGATATTTTTATTTGTGATGTTTACTAATTGCAAACTAAACTAATTAACTGAATAGAGATTTTCAGCTAATTAAAATTATACTATTTTGCTTTACAGTGCTGAAAATGATGAAACAGGTCTGTTTGTCAATGTGTAGTCCACTACGGAAAATACAACTTGATCGTTTACCAAGCCAACACAGCAATTATAACATTTAAATCAAATATTATGAAAGCAATTATTACATTTAAATTATAACATTTAAATAAAATATTATGAAGGCAATATCTATATATTTTAAAACTTAATTCATAAAATTTTTAAGTTTATGGTTCATGTTCGACTGATGCGGAATAATTTAAGGTGTGAGGTGTTGATATTAACCTTAGAAGATGTTTAAGTGCTCCCACGTTTCCGAACTTGGCTGCGAAGTGGATTGGCTCCGGTAATATTTCGTTGACGTTTGGTTTCACTTTATACCTCGTCAGTAACAATTGCACGAAGTTTTCTTTATTTCTAAGACGACAGGCGATTTCCAGGCACGTTCCCCAGTCTTTCGGTCCTGTGTATCTGTGCGTGGAACTCACATCAGGGTAAGTCAACAGGCGCTGAAATGATCCGATGTCGTCGTTCTTCAAAGCTTGCAACAGCAGCGTCTGGTTATTGGTTTCTTCCATTGCACTCGGATGTAGAACTAAGTCCTCTTCTGTATGCGTCTAGGATGTGTATGACACGAGATCCGTTGCTCCACGCTTTTATCTACTCGCCGCCAATGACGTTGATGCATCAGGCGGACGTTACGAATTTATCGCGTTACGTAACTTGTGACGCATATTCTCTTAATTATAAACAGTTGGTACAATTCTGATGCGATGTGTGCGTAATGCATTTCCGTGATTAGAGTTTTCCTATTCAGAAAAACCATTCTGTATTATCAATACAGGTCCAACTTGTTTAATCTCATAACTTAGTATTTGTTCACAATAAAATCAATTATACCTTGGAAAGTGTTGATTATTTGATTTCATAATTTTTCCGTTAAGACTTATTTTGTGGAAACGTTTATGGATTAGCAAGCGGAACAATTTTTTCCCCTAAGAAAGATGACATATCGATTCCATAAAAGATTTTCGTCAACCTGTTAGGCAAGAAAGGATACGAGATACGTGTATTTATCTTCATAAACAAAATAATTAGTAGTAAATGAGAATTATACTATTGCATGTATTTTAATACTAATAAATTATTTATTTGTAAGTCTATTTTTAACTTCCAAAATTTATGTCTGTATCGCGGAGGTAGGCCAAGAAAATATTTCCATGGCGATACCATAGATGATACAACTGGATATTATTCACCAAATTGAAGTGGCTATATTTCTGGAATTCAGTGCATAAACTGAAACAGAATGACAATGAAATGTATATAACAAAGACTAAACCCAATGAAAATTATTCATCCTCCAGTTTTTGATTCTTCGTTTTAAAAATAATTTCTACAGTTAGTATTTTCATAAGCCATATTTTCTTATGTTTCCAATGAGAATAAGACAATCAGAAAATTTGCCCGTGGGGAAATCGTATTAACTATGATTTGCATTGGTTAGTCAATTTAGTTCGGATACTGGAATGAATCTGATTAATTAATGTAGACTAAGCAATTTGAATGATTAGTGAGATAATTTATCGCTGCAATTGAGTCATGCTCTGACGCAATTACAATAAATAAATACATCAATATATTCAATGATCACGCAAAGGACAAAATAATAATACAGATAATCGATTATATGATAAAAAATATGAATATTAGTTTTGTATTTTCTTGGCTGTTACTATTTGATATACCTTTAAATATCAATTCACGATCTCCAACAGTTCCGTATCCATCCTTGGAAAATTTCACAAAATTTAATAAAAAATTAATGTAATATGCAAGTTAAGCAAAGGAAAATAAGCACCACGTTGGAGTGCCAAATTATATGGTATACACTTTTAATTAGAAGGGAACAATCGAGGGAAGTTTACCTTGAAATTAAACCAAATTATTTAAATAGATAACAAAGATTATTTATTTGACAATTTTGATTTACGTTGACTTAGCATTTTATGTTTTTAAGTAAATGCATCAGCTAAGAATCTATATTTCAGGGCACGTTTAGGACCTCAAATAAAGACTGTGGTTTGCAATGTTCACCAAGTTAAGGGGGGGGGGGGGAAGAAAAAAAAAAAGAGAGAGAGAGAGAGAGAGAGAGAGAGAATTTAATTTACAATAACAAAAGTTCATACAAAGACAACAAAAATTATAGAAATCAGACGGTAAATTTATATTGGTATAAAGGTTTACAAAATGAAATTTTTTTACGTACCCTTTTATTTAGAGCTGTCTAGTACCTGATTGTACATTCGTGATTATTTTAATTTTTTATAGAACAATATTTCTATTGACAGGCCGTATCACTGATATTATAATTTTCACACTGCGTCGTAACACTTCACAACATTTTCGGCGCCTTTCTTTTTTACTGTCGTACGTACCATCACACTTGGTTTTGCTGTGGAAAATCCCTTTAATACTTAAGCTGATATATTCAGCTTATACTTTGCTTAATTCGGTCTCCATAGGCCGATTCGCTATAACACATTACTCCAGTTCCCAGAACTCACATGACTGACTGTTTCTCACAACATACTGCTCTGCCTTCCAAACACACACACACACACTGCTCTCTGACTGTCTCCCTACTCAAAGTTCTGAGCGTCTTATATACGCTTTTTCGACAACAATTCGTAGCAACACTTATAGTCTCTGCATTCTCGCGCCAAACATTGCTGTTCTTTACAATGCTCAGCTTGAAAGTTATGCCACCAATAATTAAAGAAAAAAATTAGATAAAACATTTCATTACACATTGGTAATCTCTACAATATATATATCATCATAGTCAATCTGCAGTTGGGAAACCTTTTGATCGAAACTAAAACGTTTAAGTACAAAACTGTATGAGAATTTCGTTTATTGAAGGTTTTTTGTTTTCATGGAAAGCAATATTCGTAACGGGAATCAAATTTTTCTTGGCATTTTCTCGAACTTGTTCTCTTTTGTCCAGTTGAAGATAAATTTCAATTATGAGAGGTGGTAAGGGCCTTGTTTATTTAGGAGCTTGAGAATCCCAGTGGCTCAGAAGCGAAGTAAAAACAGCCAATTACAGTGAGTGGTTGCCCGGGGCCATCGCTGGGCTTCAAGTATTCAACCCTCCAGCCCCGAGGGGTCATTCTCAAACTGACGGGAGCCTGAACAATTTTTTCCCAACGCCGAAGGTGAACGGTAAGTAACTTGCATTATAGAAGAAGACTCTTCCGTGTATTTGAAAGACGGAGCGATTTACGTCAGAATTTCAAAGGTTCCCATATATCTTATATCATTTTGTTCACATTTAATAGTTTTTAAATACTTACACATAACATAAAATCGATTAATAAATTATAAATATTTCAACTTTTTAAAGATTCACAAAGTTGAACTTAATTTTTTTAAGTAGGATGCAAAATACAAAGAAAAATCTATTCTCTTAATATTGAGCACTGAATCAGTATTAAAGCTTATAATTTTTTTAATGCATGAACGATTCTATAGATTCAAACAATGGAGGGGTGAGGAATATCTGAAATTCTATAATTCATACGAGAATTTGGGATAAGGTTAAATGGTAGTTACTAGTATACGTAATGCCATTATATGAATGAGTGTAAGATGTAGGAAAACATAATACCAAGGTATAGTAATAAAAAAATTGATATTAATTCAAATAAATAAATAAATTTCAAAAACTAAATTTACAGAGAGCACGGAAATTTTAAATATTTCTTGCTAATATATTATTTATGGTACGAACGACTACTCATTTAAGAACGTTTTTCTACTATTAATACTAAGTAAAATGATCGATTTTTATTGGTTTTGTTGGTTTACTTTTCTACTTTAGTCATCAAAATAATATGTTAAATATTTCAAAAAATGATAAAACCTATCCAAATACGAACTGTGAATATGACGAATTCCAACATTTGTCAACGTAATCAATGTTGTATGATGCTTTAAGTGGTAAGTAAAATGGTTAACGAAATAACCATTTGACGTCGAAAAGACAGGGGCTACACTGAAGTAAGTTTATAATTATTTGATTAGCCTTAAAATTGCAGAGGTTGTTCGGCAACTTTTTGTTGGTATCAATTATTAAGGAGAGCTTGTTCACATTTTGTGTTTTAATAATAAAACTTCCGCGAACAGACTTGTCTTGCATGACCTCATTCTATTGAATTTATTGCAGCGAGTGGCTCGTTGCGCTTTACAACAGAATAGTAAGCAGGATACCGACCATTAAAATACCGCACAATCGTATGATGTAGCCCATATTCAGTGAAGTTATTATCAAAGTTGTGGACAGTTGTGGATATCTGTGGTGCGATGTTTATCTAGTCTACCATGAAGGACGAAACTAAAATTACGAACTTGTGACAAAAATCTTTATTTAAAATGCAACCAAATGTAGCTAAGTGTTTCATTTCAAACATACTCCTAGCATTTCAAGATATTTAATGGATTAATATTTCTTCAGTTTTGAATAATATGGATTGAAGTTTTATTTTACTGCAGTTACCTGCCTTCTTTTCCTTTATTAATGCGTCAGCAAGCGTCCAACAACTTGATCAATTGCCTTAATGTGCACTCTGCTATTCTGCTTAGAATAATAACTATACCTGTACACCGAAAATTCTGATTTATTGACTTTATATTAATTACTGACAATTACTGGAGGAAATAGACCACAAAATTAGCCACATTTTGAAGTACAGGTAAATTGATGAAGAAAACATTTTCAATTTCTTATTCGTTGAGCAGTAAAATCCATCTTTACTTTTCGCTGCAGGTTATACTTGATTCATTCGTAAAGGACATTCATCACAGTTGTCAGAACCAAAAGGAAAAGCCTGCTATTAAATTCATGGTGCCTTATTTATTAATATAATCTTCAGAAAATTCCTCGAAAATGGTGCAGCGACAAAATTGGAAATATTTTATTTAGTCGAATATCCATCATTGGAAAGAAATTGAATTTCTCTTAATGTGCAATACTTTTAAGAATGCATTAAATTAATATTTTAAGCGATAATTAAATTTCCTTAAGTAAAACGTGTTTTTCCAAAACGGAATGCATTTATTAGTTTAATAACTAAATTGCAGAGTTTTTGTTTTATGCCTAACTTAAGAAATACAGTTATTGCCTATTCTGGTTTAGCAGTGGTCTATACCGATTTACAGATACACATACGTAATTCAAGCTGGTTTACAATTCGGAAAGTACTATTTCCATCCTGTTAATATAAATAGTTGATAAACAGATTTATAAATTTTCGAGTAGAACTTAAACTTTTGTTCACATATTACAAATCTTTGTAGAAATTCAGCATTTCTATCTACCAGTTCACCCCCTCCCCCGCCCCTCCCCATCCCAAATCAGATACAGATGCTAATTTTAGGCGTCACAGCGCTCAACACGCAAAGTTTCAACAACACGTAATATGTAAATTCGCTTCTCCTCGATTATCAACATTTGGTGCTCATTACCATCATTAATGCTATTAAAATGATCCGTTGAGCAGATAAATTTATAGTCAATATATATTTTCAATCATATTTTTTTGTAATAATATAAAAGAAAAAGTGAATCACTGTGTACGTAGTCTGATTTGTCATGTCACCCGGAAAAATCTCTTCTTGTGGCCATAACATTCTTTTAATGGTGCCTGTGGGTGTAGTTTCATTCGTATTCGGACAAGCGAGGAGAGTACTAGTTGACAGAAATATATCCCACCTTTTTTGACAGCGAATGACGCTATACAAAAGAATTGGAATCATGTTATGCCTTTCTGTACCTACATAAAAGTTGTAATCGAATTATACTATCTAATCATAGTTAAACACAAAGACCACTGAGTAGGAACAAGTTTAATATTAAATACTTTATTAAATGGTTAGATTGATATTGTAGTAATTAATTGATGATGAATAAACAATAATTAATATGATTTAGCCCCACGTTGAGGTCGCCAAAATGTAGTAATTAATTGAAATCACTTAGTTAAATGATAAGCCACACGTTTGTGAAGCCAAAATGTAATGATCAACTTAAAGACAAACAATTAATTATGCAAGGTTAAAAATGAGCCACACGTTGAAGACGCCAAAATGTAGTATTCGCAATTTAAAACTTAACAATTAAACAGTGCCCCACATTGTTGAAGCCAAAAATGTGGTATATAAATGAAATTACAATTAAACACAACAGTTAGCCCGCGTTGAATACATTATTTTAACTTTACATGAAAGGATGTAATAATAAATTTTTTAATTAATTAAACAATCTCATTAATTTATTATATTCAAAATAATTCATATTACAAATAGTTATTCGATGACCTTTTACAACATTTATTTCGTACAACAAACAAATTTTACTCTTAGTCTTAGGGTCTTTTTCTGCGCCTTTAAATAAAGAAAGGTATTACTCCCTTTTCAAACAATCAACTTTCTATGACGATTACACATTTATGAAATATTACAAATTAGTATTTACAATTTTCAACAAAAAAAATCGAAATCTGACGATTTTATCTTTAATCTAACGTTCACAATAATAATTTAAATGAGGTATAACATACAGTTTTCTGGTACCTTGGCAATTAATTCTTTCAGCAACACACACTCTCAATTTTTTCTTAACAAAAACAAACCATTATTTCACTAAATTTACACTTCACTGTTGGATTTACAAGTTTGGCGGTACCTCGTAGACGCCTTATTCCGCCAATTATGCCAATTTTGCGGTGATACAGTTAATTTCTCCTCGTAGACTTTTAAAATTATTTGGCGTAAACTGTTACACTCAGAAATATTTCTGCAGCACTATCTGGGTGAATGCTGTACAACTTTACTTTTGAAAAAGTCTCGTTTATTTTTATTACGACCGCTTTCTGTCGTTTCTGATTGCCAACTGAACTATACGTTCTCAGCGCGCTAACCGTCTAACAACGCTTCGGCCTGTTCCATTATCGTCCATTCTTGTGTATCTGTGTCTCTTTGCCGATAACAATATAAGTCCACAATGTTTATAATTATTAAATATTAGTTGCCCTTTAATTATTACAATATATAAATTAATACAAATAGGAAAACACCACGTTTCGTCTCTATTTTGGGACTTAATCAGAGGAACACAATAATAGTTGAAAAATTTGAGACCTAGAATAAGTTCCTGAGATTAAAATTTATTCAGTGGTGTAGTGTGTTTCTATTCTAAAATTTGAAGGAAATATATTTTATAAAGAGTTGAGATACTTAGTGACATTTGTATTATCTAAAGCATAGAGATAATAATAAACTTGTTCTTATACATTTATACTTATTTATTTTGTTATTATACGCCAGATAAAATATTAATTCTTGAAATTAATTTATGCCTGTACAGTGCAAATTAAATTTTCTTGTGACTTATACTCGCATTACAACAAATACTATATATATTACGTGTCAGGCGAGCGTAGAGATAAAATCCGTCGCGTTCAAAGCACGTGATACAGTCGTTTGTATTACTGACGTTATAGCATGTAATATTTTGAGATGTGTACAATTTTCAATTTGTGTTTTAATAAATGCGAGAACGCTCGTAAACTGTAGTTATGCAATGATTGTAGTAGAAGAATGAGATATAGTCATTGGATGATTAGTCAGTTGATGAGTGAAACTTGAAAGAACAAGATAAAAATAGTTTCCAGGAAGATATGAAACCATTTGATATAATCGATTCTTTGACGGGGAAACCGATGTGCATATTTAATTTTAAGAAGTAGTTTATGAAATAGAAGTGTTTAGGCATTTTATTTTAAGAATAGTATTAATATATACGATAAGATATGGAACGGCTTTTTGTGAAGTAATTTTGATTAATTTGAAATATTCGATAAGTAAAGTGGATTTATATTTAAGATAAAAATATAAAATTATTAATAGTCTTTTGTCCTACATGAAATGTAAAATACTACGTTTTGGCATATCCAGATAGTAAATTTATTTTTATGATTAAATTAAATTAATATTTCTTAGTGCTGCAGATAAATGGGTTTAACATTACCCAGTCTGTGTTTATTAACTAGTTAAAACCAGCAATTCTTTTTACCTAATCTAAATGAGCAAACATGAAAGGTGACTTGTTGCAACGTGCAGGGTGGCTTATCGTATAATTTGGGGAGGCCTCCTATCTTCTCGTAAATCAAGCGCCGAAAAGCTAAACGCGCGAGCGGAGCTTGGAGTTAACGATTTTAAAAAGTAGTGTTAAAAGATGCCTGAATGCAACAGGATAACTATTAAACTCAGAATAATTTCTTCTAACAAACAAGAAAATATGTATTGAAATAATATAAAAAACTATAAATGAATGAAAAACGCCAAATTGGTCAGAAATAATTTAATAACATAAAAGAATTAACACGATAATTCTTCGTCAATTTAGGAATTAATCGGGTATACAAAGTATTTAGTGTATTATAAATAGTTTTCAAACATAGCCAAATTATTTTATTAATATCGACCAAGAATACTTAATATTTCTCATAACTAGTATACATACTAATTTGATTTGCAATAAAATAGTTATGCCAATTTAAACACAATTTTACAGTTACATGTGATTAATGCAGCCATAGTTCATTTCTGCTATTGCGTAATAATCAAATTTGTATTATCTTATTGCCTTGTTTACATTAAAATTTTTCAGTCAACTGTTATCGGATACAGAAACCTGTACCGGTATATTTTCTATGCTTCTAAAATCCGTTTATTTTCCTGCAGAGACCCAGAAAGTGCTGTCAGATCCACTCTCTCTGGTGCCTAAGCTTTGGAGTCACCTGACATCAACTTTCAGAAACCGGTAAGAAATTAAATACTGTACAAAGGCACAATGATCATTATTTAATTTGTCGCTCTCAATAGGTACTTGCTGTTTTTCATACTTCCTATTTATTTACTGTGAGAATATGTGAGTATCGTATTATATGGCTTTGTAAAACTAATATCTAAGTAAGCAATTCCTTTATAGTTTCAAAATATTTAAACTTTAATACTTTATACCAATATAAGCATAAACGTTCGAATATTTTCGAGTCAGTTCAGCAACATTTCTATTAATTCCGTACTTATTAATATTGGTTCTCACTTTCAGTACCCTCATTCTGCCTTTCATTTCACTCGGAATTATAATTTTCTACAACACTTGGGCAGTGTTTATAAATGTGAATTCAATTAATATTATTCATTATCCACTGTAAATATTTTATCAAGTTTTCTTTGCGTTTTATAAAGAAACGCATGCTAAGTACACGAATGGAAAAAATAATAATTTTTTTAACATTAAAACCGTGTTGGCACATGCCAATATTTCGTTAATTCAGTATTACAAACCGGATGAATTTAGTAGTGTTATTTCTACATTGTAATGAATGGTTTATTCGCGGAGATTAATTGCAAGGATCAGTAGCATTTTTGTTGATCAGGCAGACAACCTTCGAAGCTACGGTCTTCGTTCTTTGGAACAAAGGAAGACCGTATAATGTGCACCATGAGGAGTGTTTCCAAAAGGTGTTAAGAACACCTTTTGTAACTTTAATATGACGTAAAGTTGAGGAGTCTTGACACACATAATCTTTAAAAAGATCGGCACTGGATTGTTGTTCAGAATAATTACTATTCTTTTTCAGTTTTGTGCTTGGAATGTAATATCAAACAGGGTGAATAAAATATTAAATTCAGAGTAAGTTGAGTTAAACCTTAATGCTTGATTACTGACCCTATATTCGCAAGCGTATAACATCGAGAAGCTTGTATATGAAAAGTGAAGAGAATTTCAATATAATCATGAGAAAATGTCTCACATCATTACCAACTGGATGATTATAAAGTGATTAATCTGTCGAACTAGGAGAAGGATATTGTAAATATTCAACGTTTATAGTGTCTGCTCACAATTTTATTGTGTTCATAAATTCTTCGTAGTGTTCCTTGTGTTCATAATTAATTATTCTTGTGATATTTAACTATTGAGGCAAGGTCTTTTGAGACGAGCGAAACGCAGCAAATAAATATGGCGTTCAACGTAGGGTTTCGATTATGAGCAATAAATTAGGAACTGGAACACAAGAATAATAAGCAGACCAAATAAAATTTACCTTGCCAAAGAGACAGTATGTGTACTAGTAATATATATATATATATATATATATATATATATATATATATATATATATATTCTAATACTAATTAGAGGCCAGTAACGATTTTAATAATTGGATTGTTGACGGTACCAATTCTTCAAAGACGACAATGGGTAGGATAGCTTTGTTGTGAGCCGCTAGCACTGTCAGAAAGCAGTTGGTCGGTTGTTGTGGCGGCGTGAGGAAATCAGAATCTGGGAACGGAGAACGAACAGCGTAGCCAGAGTATAAAGTTTGGACAGCGAGATACTTTGTAGAAAACTGCAAAGAGTAATCAAATATTTAGCGCCACATTAAGATTCCTACGCTTACTGAGATCATCAACATTTTCCACATAAAGACAGTGTGTAACAATATGTCCGATTAATGATCCAGAGGTGCAGCAGATCCAGTTCCCGGAGGAAAATTCAATAACTACGACCGTGTGTTTGACAATCAAGTGTAGAGTCAGTGTTTTATGGCCTATTAGCACAAATTGTGAGCCCGAGCTTAGGAATCTAAGTCTGGTACCAGCCGAACATTTTGTAAGTAAAAAACCAAGTTAATTAAGTTTGTAAACGATAGTTAGAGGTATTCGTCAGATTTCGTTCGTCTCGTTTTGGTTTTGATTGTTAATTTCTTAATTTATAAATTCTATGATTGTGTAACGTAAATACAAAAGTTATTCTTTACTTATCAAGTCCAGGTAAACGACCCTGAAAGAAGAGTTATCAAATTTCTAAACATTGAAAATTTAAATGTATTTAACCTCAGAGAAAATGTTATAAATTTCTATTAAATAATAAATGGTATCGTAAAGTTTAAAGTAGTAATTATTTCTCGATCCTTCCTGTTAAAATAAAATAAAATGTTTCAGAACGAACTACCATTTCAATAAAACTGCAAATTATTTGTTTAAATAATAATTAAAATTTGTTTAATTAGTATTTGTTTAAAGCATTACATTTTGGCTTCCACAAGATGGAGTAATCAAATGGTTATTTAATCACTTTTGTTTATTCATTAGATAATAAGTGAGATCAATCGACAACCTGATATTAGTGTACTCCTCACATCGACATTCTATTGAGATCGGGAAGAATAGTTAGAAAGGTAAATGTCAGATTTCGAAGCCGAACATACGGAAGCTTCTGAAACTGGGATCCAAGAACAGGTTAACGATATTCCCCTTGCATAATAAACGAAAATTTTCCTATTCATTTCCAGGGACCTACTAATTCAGATTTATTTGCCTTAATAATGAGATTAGGATTAGGGAATCCAGCTCGGTTGGAATGATTAACTACGAGGTTTGAAATTCAAGATACTTTATTTGAAATAGCCACTATTAGAAACTGCGTTTAAGTTAATAGAAGATAAATGTGATGCGAGCAATACAGACGTTTTAAAATATATGATTAGATTAGACACATTAGTAAAATATTAAAAGCAGAAAACAATTAATTTAGAACAAGGGAGAGGAATTTAATCTAGAAATAACGGAACACCAGCGACCATATCAGAAGGAATGTAATGTTTAGAAAAATGTAAAAAGGTCTTAGCAGACAAAATAAATCAAGAAATGGACGAAGTGAAGAAAGAAATATGAATATTGGGAACCCGTGAACCCAGCAATAAAGAATGTGTATGTGCCAGAATTGGAAGTGGACAAATATTCACCAACGGGCATTTGAAAGAATAAAGGAATCATTCAAAATATGTGCAACTTTGGGCCATCCAGAAATCATTACACGCTAGTAAATATACACTTCTACAACTGATCTTTAACATTTAACAAATGGAGCGGTATCGATAATACCCTCTCAATGGCTCCAAGCGTCCACAATCATCCTATGTTCAAAGGGTGTTCGGAAACAAATCACCTCTACTATTGCGGTCAACAATGTCTATAGTCGGTAAGCCCACGACTGACATTAGAGTGATATCGTAGCTAATTGGACTAAAACGCCAGCGGTCATAATAATATGACCAATCAATTTATGTAAGATATATGAATATATAGAAATTTAGAAACAAAGAACAATATAAAATTTTATACACTGTTAACAAATAATTTGATTCCAGGAGACCACCGTTGACTTATATAACGTGATAATTCTGACACACATTATGAAGATACACTAGTTTCTATTTTAAATTTATTGCAATATATTTATCACTATACAGAAGTTTCGGTTTATATCGTATATAACTTTTCTTATATGCTAGATGAATGACGGGGTTAATTTATAATTCATCTCTATTGTGCATCATTTTGACTTTGTTATACGAAAAAAAATGTCACTTATTTTGTTTGGAATGGAACATGCTTCAAGTGTAATAATATAAAAGTGAATGCTTTCTGTAAGTTTAATGTTTGATGTTGCAGATTAAATCTGGATCAGTCTCAATCCAATTAATGAAAAGAAAAACAAGTTTGTGTTGAAATACAGTTGTAACCAGTATGAAACCAGCATTACATAAGTTTCTTATTTTACCATCCTGTATTTTTTAGTTTATTCTTTAAAATTACTTGTGGTGTTTTCTGGTACAATCGGGTAGAAAATTATCATTTTAGATTAAAATGGTTTTCTCATATTTTTTAAGGTAAGCTATGAACGGAAACTGATAAAAATAAAAAACAACTCTTTAAAATTTGAAAATAACGAGAAAGAAGAATTGTATAATGACGTAAAGATTAAATATATGTCAGAATGTTACAGGGTTAGTTAATTAATTAATTATCGAAGTAATTTGTGGTGGCATCAAAGTATAAATACATAGTTATTTAAAAATTATTTATATCTTCTTAAAGACCACTGCTGTATGCAAAGTTTTTTTAATATTTTAGAGAGATTTATTTTTCTTCTCTTTTAAATATTTTTGTCTGCCCATAACGTTTCTTCGTTTATTTATTTCATTTTTCATTCCAAGAACATCTTCGATGAACAATCATTTCTAACAGTAGAACCTTTGCTTATAATTTCACGGTAACACTCAGTGTTGTGAAATTAAAATTAGGAAATGACTGCTTGATTACGTTTTGGGAACATTTTCATACGTCACCAGATGTTCTGGTTTTTTATTTCATCAGCCTTTGTGAAATTGCAAGATTGACATCTCAATAGTAGTTCCTTCCTGTTTCCGATTTGCGTCAGTGCAGTTATAACATACTGTTGTGGGACAGAGGAATACCGACCGGTTCTATAATGTTGAAAGGAATCTTAAACGATAATTTTAGTGAATATTGCTATAGCTTAAGAAACGGAGACGGATCAAAATATTTGAACGATATAAATGCAGTCAGATGAAGGTCTAAACGAATCATTACGCCTAGAGTAATGAGTTTAGGTATGAGACAATTAAATTTTAAATTGTATCGAAAAAGTGTCCTCGGTGTTTAGTATTGCTTTCCAAAAACGTAATCAGATCCGGCATTTATTTGCAACACTCAGACGCCTTAATTCAAGAAAACGGCTGCGAAGAAGGCATCAAGAATCGCTGTAAAAGGATAATGCGCGGAAAGCACGCAAGCTCTCTCATACCTTGACAAAAACAGGACTCCAAAAACGTGATTTATATGATCACCAACACCCACTAATACCATAGTTTTCCACCCTGTCTTTCCAACAATATCTTACTTCTTCTTAAAACTCTATATGAAAATGGCTTGACCATTTTTTAAAATTTGAAACCTATTCGTCACTCCAGTATTAAAATGAATAAATGCACATATGAATTCTGTATGATGCTGTATGCTGATGTGACTAATTAGTTCATAAATGAATATAAAATAAAATATTTTGCAAGAATTAAAATAGTTGTCAACACTACTAACTTTAAATGAAAAAAATTATGTCTGATTGTGAATAAATAATATGAAAGGTAGCCAATTGCAGACAAAATAAGTGATAATATAAATATCAGACAATGTTTCTGAGATCATTGTATCTTTCTTCAGGTTCTAAGAAGAGCCTAGAGCGACGAAACTGCACACGACAGTTGACAAAACTCAAAAGCGAAGAAAACGCAACGACAATGGGAGAGCAGAAGGGTTAGCATAACAATAATGGAGCAACGACAATGGGAGAGAAGAAGGTTTAGCGTAATAATAAGGGATCGTAGCAATTGTTGAGTTTCACGGTGTCTCTGATGTTTGATTTAATCTGAAGAATGATATGTTTGAAGACTACAGATTGTTTATCGTTGGGAAGTTTGATATTAGACATGTTCATTGACAGTGTAATAAGGGAACGTTTTGTTTGCCCTATGTAGCAGGAATTACAATTAGAGCAAGAGATTTTGTAAACTACACAATATTTGCTGAAGGTGTCAAGTGGGTCCTTGTGGTTTTTAATCAAGTATGAAATGGTATTATAGGATCTTTAAATGATGAATATTTGATATTCTTTAAAAATTTGGACGAATTTGTGATGTAGAAACTTATAATAAGGGAGTGCGGGAAAAAATTTGGCTTGAGGTGTTTGGGGACGAGTGACAGTAGGATACTGAATTTTGTTCAATCTAATGTTCATGTGTTTATAAATAAAATTTAAAACGTACTCATTAGAGATTAAAATGTTTCGGACAATATTTATGTTGTTTTGTTGCAACTAAGAGTTTGAAAGTAATATAGCTCTGTCTACAAGATTGTATACCATAACTGTCTTTTGGTTTGGAGGATGATCAGAAAGAAAATTGAGAACAGGACCTGAATATGTACGATCCCTTATTATTACACTTCACCATTGTTGTTGTTCCCTTATTGTTACGCTAACTCCTTCTGCTCTCCCATTGTCGTAGCGTTTTCTTCGCTTTTGAGTTTTTTCAACTGTCGTGTGCAGTTGTGTCACTCTAGGCTCTTCTTAACACCTGAAGAAAGGGACAAGGATCCCAGAAACGTTGTGTGCTATTTATATTATTACTAATTTTGTCTATTTGGTTATGTTTCTTCTTATTATTAACTACTAGCTTTATATTGTAGGGTATGAAAACACGTCTTTTAAATCTAGTTGTATCGATGATGTTCCGACGATAGTTTGAGACATGAGGGTGGTGAGTTTTACAGGAAGGAAGACATCTACAATTTTTAAGGGTGGCCAGGGAAACGCTAGTAGTGAAAACAACAGTTGCTGATACTTGGCAAAATTACATTGCATCGTAAAATAAAATTAATGCGAGCATAGCTTTTCGCATTTGCTAAGCAATGCATTTGAATGGGTCGTATATAAATTAAGACTAGCAACGATCCAGAAATGGTGGCGAATTGGCGTAACAGAAAAAATCCATACATATCGTGGTATTCAGTTACCAAATTAAAGCACTAGCCTTCAGACATTCTAATTATAGTTGATGATTTAGATATAGAGATAGAGCGACTACATATTGAAGGCGTAAAATGGTACATACATAAGATTGTGAGCGTGTGTGTGAAGACAACGAGGAACTGAGGCTGATGTGACATCTGGTCAACCGAAAAAGATTCCGAAACGGCGACCAGTTGACTAACTGAGAAGCTGGTGGAAATGGAAATGCGCAGTGTCAATAAATAAGATAATCGCATCTGTAAACTGTTCTTTTTCTTTCGACTGAGAATCCAACATAATTAATGCCACTGATTTCAATTTTTTTTTCTCCTTGCGCATAGTACAATATACTGATGGTTAATATAGATCATTTCGATTTCACTTAAATCAGGATTTAAATAATTATTAAATAAAATAATAATTAGATATTAGAATTTAAATGATGCTAAAACTTAAAATATACAAGACACCTCAGCGTATATTGAGGAGGATTTCTACAAATTCTCGCAGAACTCTGTTCCGATACTTCAAAATACTATATTTTTTCAACCTATATGTATAGATGACATCATTTCAGTGTTAAGAAACTTGAAGTGTTCCCAAGCAGCAGATATATATGGCATAACAAGCAAAATGGTAAAATAGTGTGCCGAAGCCATCGAATTTCCACTTAAATTCATATTTAACAAATGTATTGAAATTGGAATATTTCCCGATGCTCCCAAAATTATTAAAGTAATCCCCGTATTCAAGAAAGGTTCACCAGCCGACGTATCAAATTATAGACTCATTTCTTCTGCTTCCTATTTTTCCAAAATTTTTGAAAAAAAATAAACTACTTCAAATTACATAATTTCTTGAGGAAATATAATATTTTAAGATCCTCCCAGCATGGCTTTCTTAAAGGAAAATTCACAAATAGTACAATGTACGACTTTATTCAAAATTCATTGGATGACGGATTGAAGGTAGCTGGAATATTTGCTGATCTGGCTAAGGCATTAGACACGGTTGATCATGAAATTTTACTAAGAAAGTTAAAATATTATGGCGTACGGGGAAACGCCTTACTTCTTCTAAAATCATATCTAAAAAATCGTAAACAAAAGGTAGCGGTAGAAACTAAAGATGGTCATATTCATTTATCTGATTGGGAATTAAGTACTTGCGGTGTTCCTAAAGGCTAGATTCTTGGGCTTTTACTTTTTATTCTTTATATTAATGATCTTCCACGATTCGTATATCCTCTGAAATCAATTATCTACGCGATTGCAGTGATTGCAGATAAAAAAGATGATAACCATGTTAGAAACGTAGACATCACTCTGGGCAAAGAAAATGTGTGTTTTAAAGTCAATAAATTATCACTAAATCTAGATAAATCCAAGTTCGTCCAGTTCTCAGCGGATGGTAGTGACAACCTTCTAGAGAAGTTCTCGGCTGAGGCGCCTTTTCTGGTGTCTTCAGATAGTAATTTAAAGTGGACTCACCACATAGATCTGCTTTCTGGCGACTCAGTTCGGCTTGTTATCGTCTCAGAACCTTAATGCAACATGTTGATATCAACACAACGAAAATGGTGTACTTTGCGTATTTTCATTCCCTTATGTGTTATGGCATTGCAAATTGAGGCAATTGCTCAAACAGCATTGAAATTCAAGTTTCTAAAGCGTGTCATTAGAATACTTTCTAATACGGATAATAAATCCAGTTTTTAACCGTTTTTCAAAAGTCTGCGAATATAAACACTTCTCAGCGTGTTTTTTTCACGAAGTTCGTTAAGCGGAACATGAATATTTTTCAAACGAATGGCGAGTCTCCCGATTATGGTACTAGAAATCGCTCAGGTCTAAGATCTTTGCTCCTCTACCAGAGAAGTATTCACCATTCAGTTTTTTATACAATAGTCTTCATCCAGATGTAAAGAACAAAAATATCTACCAGATTTTTTGGATTCATTGTAAAAATATTTTACTCAGTACAGGATTTTCTTGATCGTTCCCCAAATAATTAATTTTTTTAATCTGCAAAAGTGTTCTATGTGTTGCTAATAATAACTACTTATTTCATAACTTGCATAGTCCCTGTTGGCCCTTTTCTGCTCTTTTGTTTGTTTATTGCATGTGCGGCCTGGAGTTTGCAGATTCCTCGCCACTCCGTTTCGTGAAGTGGCTTGTCCGTCGTTTGTGTTTCCTCCTAGCGTGCGTGCGCCAGGATTTGTGTTTATTCTTGTGTGATGTGTAATTCTATATTTTATGATGGTTAATTCATTATTTTTTTACTGGTACGTATTGAATTTTTTTGTACTGTAAATATTATATTATACCCTTAGTATAGTTAAAGAATTTTATTATTATTATTACTATATAGTTATTTTACTTATGTTGGACAGGGAAATTTATGTTCCCGAATTTTAGTATTTTTATGTTAGCTTCTAATTGTAGCATACAATTATTATATTTCAATTTTATGTAATGACGTATCCTATTTCCTGAAACGAAGACTAATGGAATAAAATAAATCAAATCTAAAAATTGGATTTTTATTTCGAATTTTTCCAATAAATCCTAAAATTGTAATTTGTTTATTAAATTATGGACGTTAGGACTATACGAAACTGATTCTTATACATGGACAATAAATACGAGATTTTTAGATAGAATTTTATATTGTGAGATAATCAGTACTCCGAAACCATGACCCGTGATAAATGTTTCTAACTCTTCGAAACCACTGAGCTTGTTACTGTGATTAATATTTAACACACATTATATGTTAGCTGCGCTTTGTGAATTTATTTTCGAATTCTAGAAGAATGGGCAGTGCGGAATTTACACTAACGACTAAGTTGCTCACAACACACGTGCCTATTTTGCTTTGCAGTGCGTGACACCCAGTTCTACCTTGTTAAAACTATGGACCAGAGCCATTTTATGTTCGCTCATCAGCAGGCGTTAATTACCAACTTTGTGGTGCTGTAATCAACTCCTGTCCGCCTGTGTGCTACGTAATTCAGAACAAAAGGCGCTCCGCTAGCTTCTCTTTGCCAGATACATTTAGCGAATAAAGCTATTAGATTTATTACCTGCTGCTTTTTTAAATATTATTATGGCTTTAAATAAAAAACCACTAAAACAGCACTGAAGTATTTTTGTGTATAATGAACGAGGCGGAACTATTGTTTGAAAGACGTATTGTAAAAAAAAATATTGAAATGCAAAATTTACATCTGTTTTGAAAATTAATGGGAAGAAAAATAGCCAAATACAGACAAAAGAAGTGATGATAAAAATATCTTATGTTATTTAGGCCCGGATTAATGAAATTCAGATACTGCGTGTTCATTTGTTTTCACTGTCTCGTAAACTTAATTTACATTACCATAGTGTGGTAGTTATATAACTTCTTTTTGTCTGTATTAGGCTATTTTTCTTATCATTAAAAAAATATTGACTGAATAAATATGTTAACTGTCGTTATTGCAAAATAAAAATAACAGTTTCAACCTTTGTAACTGTGATCGTATTTTAAGAAAATTATATTTTGTTTCGAACTACCTCTTAATATTTTTAAATGAAAGTAATAACACTGAAAAATGTAACGCACAAATATAACACGTAAAATAAAATTTTAAAAAATATCTAATGTAATTTAATGCTAAATAAAAATAACAGTTTCAACCTTCGTAACTGTGATAGTATTTTAAGAAAATTATATTTTGTTTCGAACTACCTCTTAATATTTTTAAATGAAAGTAATAACACTGAAAAATGTAACGCACAAATATAAGACGTAAAATAAAATTTAAAAAAATATCTCATATAATTTATGCCCGGTTTAATGAAATTCAGATACTGTGTGTTTATTTGTTTTCACTGTATCGCAAACTTCATTTACATCACCATAAATCCTGACTCTGTAATATATTTTATGTCAACGGCGCGACGCTATTGCCACATTAGCGGATTTTTTTAAAAAATGTAACGGCCGTTTTCAAATCGAATCGTTCCCAGAAAAACTTATCCAATTTCATTTTTTGAACTCATTATTTACATTTTCCTTGAATCACGAAAATAGGCGAATTAACGCCAACAGAACAAATTTTTTTTTTAGCGGTTCACATTAGAGAATAGAATTTTCAATGTCAGTATAACTACTTGACAATTCATCAATTAACAATTTCAGTGATTTTAAAATTGGTATTCTACAGATTATTGACATTAATATATAATTTTAATATTTTTCTGATGAATACGCTGGATTTTAAAGTGACTTAAACGTTGAGTTTTAATGGGGTGAGATTAAAAAGGTTCCAGTTGTTGCTGACATTTATAAACTATTAAATTTATTTGAACTTGTTAGTTGTGCAATTCTTGTACCGTCTCAGTTGTGTAGAACAACGTCGAAATCGTATCGAACGTGACCGCGTGGCTTTGAGCCTGCTCCTTCCCTCGCCGCAACTGCCCCATCCCATCCCTTCCCATGCCTTGCCGGACGTCCGGTCCAGGCTTGATGTTGCTTAGTCACGTCTACTGCTTCCAAAAATATACGGCGAACTGAATATGCTCGTTAAAGGTACGCAACATAACTACTACAAACTACTATGTTGTTTCAAGCACCACGAAGTCATCAGGAAATGAATGTAAAATTATATTGTACATTATTAATTACTTTCCCTCTACAAAGTCATAACATTCTATTGGAAAAAGAATATAGAAAATAGTATTTCAAACTAGTTGTGTGACGTGTCATCGTAACCATCATTATTTAATTAATCATTTGTGAATTATATTTCGCTGTTTTCAATTTAACGCCGCGAATTTAAATTTGTCTGTGATGTACAAACTCTTTGAAATAATGCGGAGTCAGCACATTACTAATAATTTAAATTGTCCTATCCGATGCGAACGTTTTTCAGTTATGGCACAAAGTACCTGTTTGATTTATTGTAATTAATATACAGTTGGCGAAAAAATAGTGCACATTTTTCCGTGTACACATTCATTCTTTCAAAACAGGATTTTTGTTTAAAATTATCAAGTAACGCAATATTTCTTCATTCGTCCGCTCCTTCCTTCAGGACCGGGAGACTATAGTCCGATTAAAATTAGATGGCACTTAGTCGTTGTTTCACGCGAGGGGCGTGACCTTGGATACACCAACCATAATGTTTTCAAGAAGTGTTGCCACACAATCACAGTTTTTCTACTCCATACGAAGTGCAATTACAACCACGTATAGCGTGAATAGTGCCTCTATCCACGTGGAAAACGCCTTCTTAAATAAATCTTACTAGTCATTTGTAGTTTTACTGGCATTCAATATTAAGTGTATCCGATTTCAGTCCAGAAGAATCTAGATAAAATTCTCTTTGCTTCCATAATATTTTTTATCATTAATTAATATGTAAATTAAATGGTAGGGTTGGATCAGAATAATTGTGTTGTGGCAGTGTATAAGCACTGTTGTTGAAGTTTCAGTTTTTAGAAAATTCAAGTGACTACAATCCTACATGCAATATAATTAATGAATTGTGTATGTCATGGGAGTTTAATTTTCCGTTGGTTCAATTTATATCGCGCAACCAAACATTCAATATAACAAAGGTGGGAACGCAAGTGGGGTTCTTTAGGGCTTTAATGCATCGCTGGAGAGAAATCTCTGGCATTAATGCGCTGGCTGCAGATTGTACCTAAGGGAGCGGCTTTACGACATGCAGATGGCCACTATTTGTTTCGGAACTGGACAAAAGCCATTTAAACGAGAGAAAGAAAACATTCTCTCTTCAATAAAACGTGACCCGCAACACTCATTCTCTTATAAAATTAATTAATGGCGGTAATTTTACAATAGAATTGTAAATGTGTAGAATTTCCTAATACATTTTATAGGACAGTAAATAATGGGACTGCGTCATTATAATTGTCCATGGAATTATTAAAATATAGCTAACTTTTTACTCAATTGTAATCGAGTAAAATTTTCTTAAAAATATACAAAACTATTGAAAATTTTAACACTAGAAATATATTTTGATGTTAAACGAATCACATGCAAAAATATGAACAGTAAATTCATGACATAGTTTATATTTTAAAAATACTAATTTTAGAAAAAAACTATCAGGAGATATAATATACCACATAACATATCTAAGATAGGCAATTTTAATACAGAAAATAAATTAAATAAAGCTTCAAAGAAATATTTATTTAATGTTATTAAATATATTTTAAGAACGTTTGTTTGATATGGCAGACTGTTTTAGATAATTTCTAACTATGAAGAAGTAAAAATAATATTGTCTGAACACTGCTTATAATCAAGCGATTTAGATAGTCTTAGTTTCGTCACTCACTTCGTTCCCTTTTCACAAAATAACCCAACGGTCTAACCGATATTGTTGAAAATGACGTTTGATAAAAATAACCTTTATTTTGTTGTATCCCCACAATAAAACGGTCGGAACGGTTTCGTTGAACATTTATTTATATTATTCATATAAGGAGCAGTATGAATACTTTTAATGAATATCAAAGTGCCATCTCCAGTATTTAGACTAAACGTCCAACGTTTTGATTTAAAGTTTTTACACTGGGATTTTGTTCGATTTAAAGTACCCAGATTAACGGGTGAACTCTGAAGCGGTAAATAAATTTGTATCTAACTTAAATGGTCTTCCGTCATATTCGTAAGATACAATTTAAAAAAATTCCCCCCCCCCCCACTTCACTATACCTTTATTTATAAGGGGAATATATTTGTAGGTTAACAAAATATTTGTTGTCCGTAAAATACGAGATTGAGATAAGAAATCTTTATATATAAAAAATGAATGTCTGTCTGTGTCCCCCCCCCCATACGCTACTAAACTATTCATCCAATTGCGATGAATGTTTGGTGAGATGTTGTGCGCACCCCCGCGAAGGTTTCTCTTGGCCTTTCGAAGCGTTAGACAGCTCCTTAGGGGTTAACGGCGATGAAATTCAAATATATGCAAAAACGGCAGATATTTGCGTTTATTAATTACTCTTCGGGGTCTATGTGCTTATAAGTTTATATACAGATATATTTACTATATAATTTCAACCCCTTAAAGCACCAATAAGGGCGGGGATGGAGAGGCGTTACATAAAAATAACGCGAAACAACCGAGATGGGTGTCAAATCCTCGTTATAGAAGTCTGTAAGTTGAAGTCTTACATTAACCATACTGGTTAAGATGTAGTTCAGCTCCTAGGATTGGGGTTAAACAAATTTCCGTTTACAATCTTAAATACTTAGACCAATTTCTACGAAACTTTGTACACATGTTACTTACGATCCATAAATAAACACTGAGGGGTTAAAACACCTACCACCTATTGGGGTGGGGGTGGAGGGGGTTGAATTAAAAAATATTCCTAAACGACGAGTTTTAGCGTGGAATAAAACGTTTCCGGGGTCGTTTAATTGTATTGTGTAATTCTATAATTTTTAAGTGTCTAATTTCAACACCTAAAGACAAAGGAGGAAAGCTCTAGTATGGTACTGGTGGTGGAGGAAGAGGGTTACCTAAAAAGCAATGCAAAAAAGACTGATATTCTGGGTTTATTGGAGTCGCTGAGTTTAAATCTCGCATTAATCGCGGTAGTTATGAAATTTTATGTTCCTCTTCGTTTAGGTGGACAATTTGGAAAAAGGTTTCTCGGAGTAGTTTTGACCTTCGTAAGTTACCGGGGAAACTTTTGGTTTTCTTAGGGTACGAGCTGTATTTTAGTTTCTATTTAGTTAATGCTTTCATTTCTTTACTCCTTTAAGGTACCGGGTGTACGTTTAAGCCTTATTAAGGTAGCGAGTATTTTTAATTTTTAATTCGGCATGATTTTTTAGTCAGTCTTATTTTATGTAGTACGAGAATATCAGAGTGGTTAAAGTACGGTCAGTCATTATCCTTATTTGAAGGTGCTGAGGGATTAGGTCGGGGAGAGGAATGTAATTGGGTAAATGTTCCAAACACTGTCGCTATTGATGCTGGTTAAATGAAATGTTTATCAAGAGGTTAGTGTCGAACCAATTCCTACTCTGCCTTAATTTAATTAAATACCCGGGCAACGTCCGACACTCAGACAGTAACAAATATTATTAAATTCCAAAACGTGATACTGGAACAGTGAGTTACAAGTCGAAAAGATAGACCCAATCCTGCCCAGTCACTAGTATACACGATAAAGAAATATTTGTGCCAAAGGTAAATAAATTAAAGAACCGTGAAAAATATTTTCATCACCCTTAGATGTACGTCATGCACCAATCGGCTTGCGTAAAGGAGAATACAATTTCCGGAAGATGATACCAAACTTCATACGCAAATACTATTTTTAGATATTTTATTTACGTTTGATTTTGGTAAAACTGTTTTGATGGTCGTACCATTCGCTACTCTTACAATGTTGGATACCGTTATCTTATCAGCTATTGCGTGTTTAGGAATACAATAAAAATAACAACAGGAGTCTGGCGACCGTGAAATTAAAGTGTTGCTTAAGATATCATGCAATCAGCTGATAATATAATGCGTATTGTAATCAGTAAATCATCTTCCGGAAATTGTATTCTCCTTTACGCAAGCCGATTAGTGCATGACGTACATCTAAGGGTGATGAAAATATTTTTCACGGTTCTTTAATTCTGGCACAAATATTTCTTTATTTGTATACTAGTGACAGGGCAGGATTGGGTCTATCTTTTCGACTTATAACTCACTGTTCCAGTATCACGTTTTGGAATTTAATAATATTTGTTACTGTCTGAGTGTACGGCGTTGCCCGGGTATTTATTTAAATTAAGACAGAGTAGGAATTGATTCGGCACTAACCTCTTGATAAACATTTCATTAGCGACAGTGTTTGGAACATTTACCCAATTACATTCCTCTCCCCGACCTAATCCCTCAGCTATTGATGCCGATTAAATGAAATGTTTACCAAGAGGTTAGTGTGGAATTAGTTCCTTCTCCGGGCAAATTTAAATAGATTCACAGGTAGCTTGGTATATAAAATAGAATGCATGGATTGCAATTCAGTTTTCAAGAGCCAAACTATTGCAGGATCAAGGAACACAAGGTTAATTACAAACTTCGCGACGAAAAATTTTCAGTTTTAAAGAAACAGTACACATGATCACATCTTTAACTGGACTAATTTCAGAATACTTGACGACGAACCCAACTATAATGGAGGAATAATTTCGGAAAAATACAATAATAGACTGAATATTAATTTTACCCTAAATGTTCAGAGTGACACATATGCAGTTTGCAAAATTTATGCCCTTCTACTTGGTACTTGAGACTTTTAACTTCCATGATATTTTACAGGTTCCCGCACATATAGTTTAATTTAAATATGGTACTTCAAAAGCTCTCAAAGTGCAATTATGCACATTGTGGAAAATCTCAGTGCTTATAACGAACGCTTATATACCACCGGCAGTTTGTTAGATTTCTCGCCAGGTCGAGATTTGTCTATTGTAATATATTAATTCAAGTTTTTAGCTCTTAGCCCTGAGATTTGATTAAAAAATTTCCTTAAGTTCTTGAATTATTAAGTAATTTATGTGCAAATATGATTAAATTTCGCAAATGTGACTGTTACAATTTTTGTTGAAAGAATTAATATATGGAATCTAACTTCAATTCGCGTAAAATAGACTTATTTTATTAATGGATTATGAGAGAAAAATCGCGACCGGACCAGGAATGGAACCGAAAACATACGCTAACTACTGACTTACCCTCGACTCCCGCTTACATGCGAACTAGTCCGTATTATATGTAAAACGTGACTCCTTTAAAACTTTTAACCAGAAGGTCTGTGAGAGATGTTCTCTTGCAGGCAGAACCTTTCTGGACAGACGGAGAGGGCTACCTCGACCTGTTTTGAGAGATGTATGTTTCCGGAGCGCAGATCTTGTGCATACGGTTAGAGTTCTTTTCTATTCCCAGTGGAATAGTCGGCCAGCTGCCTCCTAAACTGGTTGATGTACGGATAAGGGAATGGTACGTCCCCACAGCAAACCCCACTCTATCCATCAGAAGGCTGTGGGACAAGTACCTAAGTGATACAAGTTTTTCTTGAGTTTTCCCTGCATCATATTTAGGCGCTGCCAGGTAGGATCCTTAAACTATAGCCCGGGGGCCCTAGTTAACACTAGGCTACCTTCCTCTACCCTTCCGCATCCCGCCTTTCAAATCCTTTCGTATGTTATTAAAGGGGAGTTGTCACCACGTTGATTACTTAAATGTAGTCTGTATATATATATATATATATATATATATATATATATATATATATATATATTGTAATGCCTTGAAGGAAAGGCATTGTTTCAGATTAATGGTCTTGGCCGTCAGAGGAAGTTGTAATGTTGTGTACTTAGGATTGGTATTGAGAATTCAGAGCAAGGGCGGCCTGTCGCAAGATAAATCTGTTAAGGCAGGCATTGTTTCTGATTAATTGCCTGGACTGTTCAAGGAACAGTTTGTAATGTTGTGTTTACTTAGGATTGAGGATGCAGTTTGGGCGGTCTGGAGAATTTAGAACAGCACACGTGCGTGCGGGGGTGAGAAGACAAGTCCAAAGTAATTGAGGGTGCAAAGACTAATTAGACCTGTCTCGATTGTCGGCTTTGGGACAAGACAGAGTGGCTAGATATTTGCTAACTAAGGAACTGCAGCTGCAGAATGTAAATCTCGGGATAATGGAGGAAACTGTCATCGGGTAGTTGCGACGTAGTTTTGGAACAAAGGAAAAAGGAAGGGACTGTGATATTTAAGCGAGAGCGGCTTTTGAAAAAAGTTAGTTGAGTGTTGGAGTTAGAGTTGTGGAGGCGTACGGCGAGCACCGAGATTGGAGAAATTTTGCAGCCTGCGAGAGAAATAGCAAAATATTCAACGATAAACATTTTTGTATGCTGAAGGCTAATCTGTTGTAATATCAAAATTAGACCATTGTCTTCGATGGTAGGAGACCAGGACACTGCATCCAGCGTCGAGTAGTTTTCACCACGAGCAAGTGAGATGTCCTTCACGAACGGAGAACCAGCTTTCATCAAACCAACAGTGTGTGTTAGAGTCAGTGTTTAAAACGTCCAGTATATAAAGTGTGTGTGTACGAACGAGCCAAATTTCCCTGAGTAATCGTAAGTTGAAATTTTATGGTATTAATATGTGTAAACCGAATTAAAAGGTACAGTCAGATATCGTTCTTTTCTTTTGTGTTAATAAAATAAACTCTTTACATTTAGAATCAACCTTGCGGAATAAGTTCGTCGATCATTAATTTCGTCTAGGTATGGACGAGTAAATATTTCCTTTTAATTTAAAGATAAATGTTGGGTTCTTTGATTAAGTTAAATGTTCTGTCCGTTATCAAACCGAGTAAAGACCCATGAAAGACTGAGATCCTTTTTATAATTTTAAATTGGAAATTGATAATTTTTGATAAATAAAATTTGTTTGTTTGTTAAAATATATTTTTTTTATTTTGACACCCGTTGGATTATTACATTTTGGCTACAACAACGTGGGGCAAATTAAAAAGTAACCGTATGATTATAACAATATATATGAAAAATGGATACGAATTCAGATACATTTCTATCTTAAGCAAATGGTTATAAATCACTCGGTGGAACTGAAAACTAAATTATAGAAAATATTTTATATTATCTTATAAAGTAAAAAAAATGTTAATACCAAATTATAGTTAGTAAAATTTCAATACGTTTTTCTAATTTTTCGAAATAAATTGAATGATTTTTTTCAGAATGTCCATCTCAACCTTTTTGTACTGCCTCCTCGAATTTTGCCGTTGTAGTGGGATTTTAGCTGCGGGAGAAATCCATCGCTGGTTGTCAGCGAGCGGCGTGTCGCGGAGCAGCTTACAGCGCTGTCGTGCTGTGGCTTTATCTGCCCCCCACCGCCCCCGCACTGACCCCGTTAATTCTCTCCCTCTCTAAGCTGTCCCACGTCCGTGGTAGAAGGTGAAGCGACAAGCCGCGAATTTCTTTCAATCTCTTTTCAAACTATTCTAAAGAGTTGTCAACGAAACCGTCGCTGCCCATTGCGCTGGAAGTGAGAAGAATGATAACTCCACTTGAATATAAATGTGAAATACTGCATCTATCGTTCGAATTCAAGGATAATAATGCTAATAACATTGACGTATATATATTAAGAACATGCCCAGCCGGAACAAATTTAAAAACTACAAGGCGCTTATTAATCTTTACTGGAATATACAACAAATCCTAAAAAAATTAATTAATATATGTCTAAAAATACCTAACTGATTTATTTATCAATATAGACCCTACATATTTGTATTTGTTGAGGATAGTATTCATAATGTTATTTCTCCTCTAAACGAATGTTTTTACTGTGCTTTTTCTGGATAATTATATGATACGTTGAGTTAAATTTATTTTTTACTAGTTGGGTGTCGGGCGTTTCCCGGGATGTTGTTTATCCATAACCACCGACTTGACTCGAATCTAGGTAGCTTTTGCGTTATTTTAATGTATCGCAACTCGACCCCTATCCCTAGATGTATTTACCTCCCATTCTGAATGGTGTTGAACTAATTGAGCCTGAAATTGTTTGATTCGTCGAAAATATTGCCGTATGAACATGTTACCGCTACTGTGGGTTAAACAAAAAGTATTTATTCCACGCAAAAATCGACCGATTAACATGTTTGAAAAATTCCACCTACGCTCAGCCCCACCAGCGGGGGTTAAATTGCAAGTAGAATGTAATAATTAATCTCAGCGACATCCATAACCCTGGATTTGACTCCAATATCGACCGTATTCGCGTTATTTTCTTGTAACGGCCGTCCACCCCACCCTTAAGAGTGCTCCTTTCCCGTGCTATAAGGGGTTGAAATTATACTTAGATAATATCGGTAAAAACATCAATCTCTTTGACTCCTAAAAATATTTATCCAACTCAAAGATCGGCTGATTTAGCATGTTTGAATATTTCTACCCTCGCTCCAACAGTGTTTGTTTTATGATCGAGAAAAACACGTGTACGAAATTTGGTGAAATTTGCTCCACCGGTTTAGATTTGTATAAGGAACATACAAACAAACACTCTGCTTTATTTATTAGATTAGACTAGCTGGGTGCCCGGCGTTGCCCGAGATCTCATTTATCTATAACCATCCATAAGACTCCAATTTTGGTTACTTTTGCGCTATTTTTATGTAAAGCTCCTCGAACCCTATCCCTAAATGTGCTCACCTCCCATGCCGAAGGGGGATGAAGTCATTGACTAAATATATCGGCCGTTTTTACATGTCAGAAGATGACCACCCCCACAAATATGCGATAATGAAAAAGAATGTATTCCACGCAAAAATCGGCCGATTATATTGTCTGAAAATTTATTCCCCCGCACAACACCTCCCAAACCCGTCGCGTTACCCAGGTTGTCACAATTAGATTCAGCGACATTCATAGTCTCGGAATTGATTCGATTCTCGGTTGTTTTTGCGGGATTTTATTTAACGTACCTCCACCCCACCCCTAAGCTTGCTCCCCTCACAGGGGTAAATTATACACAAACAACATAGGTATAAATACTATCAAAGTAATTAACCCCAGAAAATAATTATCGCAAATATCGACCGTTTAAGATGTTTGAAATTTTTCACCCCCGACCACTCCCGGTTCGGGGACTTAAACGGTCAAGTTTAATGTCATAATTAAACTCAGTGACAATCCTGATAGTTTCTGGTTTATTTTATCTAATGCTACTTCCACGCCAACCCTTAAGGGTGCATCCTTTCGAGTCCGAAAGGGGTTGAAATTATACACATTGAACATGTAGGGAAATTTTATTAATCTAATTCATCCCGAAATATATTTAATTGACGAAAAAACTGCCGGTCAACTCATCCCAACCCAGCCGATACCCGCGCGTTGTCCAGATTGTCATAAATAAATTCAGCGACATCCATTACCTTCGATTTGACTCGAATCTCGGTTGTTTTCCCGTTATTTTCAAGGAAATTAATTAAACTCAGTGACAACCCCCATAGTTTCTGGTTTCTTTTTATGTAATGCTACTTCACGCCCACCCTTAAGGGTGCACCCTTATGAGTCCGAAAGGGGTTGAAATTATACACAGAGAACATGTAGGGAAATTTTATTAATCTAATTCATCCCGAAATATATTTAATCGACGCAAAAAACAGCCGGTCAACTCATCCCAACCCAGCCGATACCCGCGCGTTGTCCCGATTGTCATAAATAAACTCAGGGACACCCATGACCTTTGATTTGACTCGAATCTCGGTTGTTTTCTCGTTATTTTCAAGGAAATCCTCTCTAGCCCCACCCCTATCATGCTTACAAACAACATCGGTAGAAATACTATCAACGTCAATGGTCCCGGCATTTATTTATTCCACGCTAATATCGATTATTTCACTTTTATTTTTGATTAAACGTCGTTATTAATGGAAACAACATCGGTTAAAATAGTATGAACAACACCACCCCTAAATCTGCTACTTTCCCGTGATGGAAAACATAACATTTTGGAAGTTTTAGAATAATAGACAATTCTCACCCCCAGCCCTAAGCAAGCTCACCACTAATGTCTAAAGGGATTTATATTTTCAACAACACCCGTTGAAATAGTTTTCACGTAATTCTCCTCCAAGAACGCGCAAGAACTGACTAATTATCTTCCCTTCCAACCCCCACCCTTTCGGGTTAAATGGGCAATTAAAAATATTTATCCGAAGTAAACTCACTGACATCCATAACCTTCGATTTGACTCCAAACTCGGTTGTATTCGCGTTATTTTTCTGTAAAGCAACTCCACCCCAAACCCTAAGGGTGCCCTTTTCCCAGGGCGTAGGAGATGAATATTATATTCAGATAACATCGTTAGAAACACAATCAATATCTTTGACCCCGGAAATATTTATCCAAATCTAATACCTGCTGTTTTAGCATGTTTAAGTATTTCAACCCCCGTCCACCACCGCTTCTGGGGTTGGTAGATGCGTCTCACCCCGACAGTGCTGTTTTCCTGGTAGCAAAGAATCCGTGATCGAAATTTGGTGAAATTTGTAGCAGCGGTGTAGATTTGTATTCTCCACCCCAAACGCTAGGGTTGCTCTTTCCCCAGGGTGTAGCGGTTGAATATTATATTCAGATATCATCAGTGGAAAGACTATAAATATCTTTGACCCCTAAAAATATTTATCCGACTGAAATATCGACTGTTTTAGCATGTTCAAATATTTCCACCCCGTCCACCCCCGCTTCTGGGGGTGGTAGGCGCGTCTCACCCCGACAGTGTTGTTTTCCTGGTCGCAAAGAACACGTGTACGAAATTTGGTGAAATTTGATCCACCGGTATAGATTTGTATTCTCCACCCCAAACCCTAAGGGTGCCCTTTTCCCAGGGTGAAGGGGATGAAAATTATATTCAGAAAACATCGGTAGAAACACCATCAATATCTTGGACCCCTGAAAATTATTATCCGACTAAAATATCGGCTGTTTTAGCATGTTTAAATATTTCAACCCCCGTCCACCCCCGCTTCTGGGGGTGGTAGACATGTCTCACCCCGACAGTGTTTGTTTCCTGGTCGTAAAGAACACGTGTACAAAATTTGGTGAAATTTGCTCTACCGGTGTAGATTTGTATAACGAACATACAAATATACAAACATACAAACATACAAACAAACATACAAACAAACAAACATACATACACTCTTTTTTATTTATAAGATTGGTTGAAATGTACCATAATTTTATATCAACCCAAGGAAATAAAAAGATTTAATTTTTTAAATCTTTTATTATGTTGAAGAATCTTTCGGCAAACAATCAACTTTATTTTCCTTAAAGTTAATTTCATTCGTTCCTTCATTTTCTGAAAATGACGAATTCAAATACATTCAGCATCTCCTGAATTTATAAATATTTACCTGACGGACATCTTCAAGATTTAATACTTGTATTTTAAATTAACCGAACTAATATGGATACTTAGCTCAACCTTATTATAATTTTAAATTTTTTCTAACTAAATCCGAGAGAATAATAGATGTATTTGTGGTATGGACTTGTAAAGCAGATTTACTTGCTTCGTATCTCATGCCTATGAACGAAGCTACCTTAACCTCGAGACTTAAAACGTCGTAAATCACGGGTAGGACTTACGGGGCTAATGCCAACTATTCCAACCAGAATTGTGGTAAATGCCTCCCCCTCTGGGCAATATGCTCGACTTGTGTAATTACATTCTATTAAATGAATAACAAGTATCATTATAAAATAGTTAAAATTTAATTTCAATACTCGTGACATGTTTGTTGAGATTGGCAATGTATATTTGATAAATGCATCGACATATTATCGTCGTGAAATAATTAAAATCAACGTAGTTTTATATTATTTAATAATTGAAATAAATAGAGACATGAGCGACATTACAGGTTTTCTGAGTATAAATAAGTTATTTAAATGACATTTAATTTTAATTAAATAAATAAAATAGCTCTTTATTGACTAGTTTTATTTATTTTCTCAATTTATATAGTATCAACACGTCGCAGTACATTTTGCAAATAAATAATTTTCCATGCTTCTGTTTACTGTATGTTTTTTTGTCTGTAAAACAGCTCAGGTAGAAAGGGCACTGCGTTCCTCTGAAGTGGTAACCACATTTGTGTGGAGCGTTTGATTGCCACACAGGCGCCTCGGGCAGCTTCCACATAGCCTTAAACCATCACGAAACGATCAAACAGTTGATAAATAAGAGTATATATTTTCCATGCGTATCTATTTCTGCGAAATTTTATTCAAGTATAAATTTATCAGGGAAAAGTGTGCATTAAGTATGAAATAATCTGATTGATATTTTGATTCATACTCTTTTAAAGTTAGGCCGGTTTCCGAACATCAGTTTTATTCACAACTATATTAGTAATCGATAAAATAAATTTTCTGCTTATTTTGTATATATTATATTGTGTTCCTTACTTTTCTAGACTATTATTTATAGAAATTACATCTGCGAAATATTTCTTTTTATTTAGTTAATTTTGTACATACATATAACAGTGATATAAGGATGTTTGCAAATTATTGCTTGGCTACCTTACTCTGCCTTTCCTCAGTCCCATTCTTATTCTATAAAGGGGGAATGGCCACTTTCTGGATTACCTTATATATAGCATATATATATTTAACTTTCCGTAGTATACGATGCGAATAATTTTAGTTAGGGTAAATAAACTATTGAATTTATTGAAGAGGTGATACTTCAAGTTGGTTTTGGAAATTGAGTTCTTATTTAATAGCACAGAAGCCTGAGCCTACCCTCTCTCTCTCTCTCCATCGGAAGGGCGTGGGACAAGTACCTACTAACCGACCCACCTGATGCAGGTTTTTCTAGGGGTTTCCCTGCATCACATATAGGCGATTGAAGGGTAGGATCCTTAAACTACAGCCTGGGGGCCCTAGTTAACCCTTGGCTACCTTTCTATACCTTTCCGCATCCGCCTTTTCAGTCCCTGTACATAGCCTGTCTACACCTTCTTCTTCTTCCTGATGTGAATGAAATGAGCGGGCATGGCGAAAAAATATAAAAAAAACAAAATTGTATATTGATCGGTGGATGTTGACCTGTCAATATCTGTTGAGAGGAAATTTGGGCGCCATAAGGACTGGGATACTCAGTTAAAGCATAAGCGTAACGTAATATTAAATTGAAAGAAGATCTACATAAATTATAGATATATTACTATTAATTAATGTGAATGTTTAATATATTCAAATAATTACATTATTGATAAAAAAGTTATCAATGAAATTAGAATTTAATAATTGAAATTACTAAATGCACATCATATACGATGAATGTCAGGTTATTTGAAAATAGTATATGAAAAATTCCTAATCACTTTGTGATCTAATTTACTAGCATAATTTTTAATATTTTATTTGTTTGAATTTTCATATACAATTCACTTGTCGGTGGCTGAGAGAGAGAGAGAGAGGCATAGGGAGACGTGACGTCATATGATGACGTAGTTACAGATCAAAATTTATCAGTGTCTACATCGCAGCAACAGCGGTACCTGATTGATTTCCCAGCCTGCACCTGCACACAAGAAATAACTGGAAATTTGTATGATACGTTTCTTATGTGTCGGTGGCAAAACGTCAAAAAATAAACGTGCCGAGTGTTAAGATAATCAAACTTTAAACTCAAGACAGTAAGTGAGACGAACGAGACTCATTCTCATTTATGTTTTGATTTGTAATTAATAAATAGTCAGGTACGCTAATGAAAAGCCGGAGTTACAAAAAAATTATGTATTTGAATGCGAGTAGATAAAGGTCTCATATATATATATATATATATATTGTAATAATCAAACGAAAGGCGTTTAATAAATAAAAAAATTAATAATTAACAAACAAAAGAATTTATTGTGGCAATACTGGAACAATTACACAATTAATTAATATCTCAGGGTCATTACTGGGTTTGATAACGACAAATAATTTAAAATAATTAAAGGCACAAATTCCAATTTAAAGATTTACTAGTCAATTGACAAAGACGAAATTTACTTGTTGACGAACTTAAACTACAAAGATGGATTCTAATTTACAATTTTTATCAAAGGAAGAGAACGATATCTGACATCTATCTTTTAATCCGGTTTACATAATTTATTGTTTTACATTTGTACTCACGGCAGCATTCCAGGATACTTTTGACTTACGTAACACAATGGCGGGTTTTTGCACAGCTTCTACTCAAACTCACAGATTTTAATTAATATTTTAGTTTTAAATCAGGAACCAGGAACCTCTTCTTCGTCTCTCCCTCCCTCGGTTGAGTTACTCACGGCTGCCCAGCTTCGCAGTTTTTTTATAGTTCTGCTTGCGTAAATGTTTTGCCTATGAGCAGAACGTTCATGGCCCAATCACCTCTGTTGGTTGATAATCCTCGTTATTTCTTTGCCAGTTTCCGTTGAATATTTGAACTGGTCTCGTCTATTTCAACTTGACCAACTTTCCAGCCAACTGATGCGAACTGGCTCCTCAATATTTTAATGCGACCTGTACTTGGCCAAACCGTCCACCCAACTCTTCAATATTTTAATGCGATCTGCATCTAGCCAAACCTTCTAGCCAACACAAAACTTCTCATTATTTTAATGCGGTCTGCATCTGACCAAATCATAAAGCGAACTCAACTGCCGTCTCGCAATTATGAGCGCGCAGTGCTTCTTCCGACCAATAAACAATGATCTACTACATTATTGTTTTGTGTTCGGTACCGCCGTCAAGAATATGTTTCTCTAACAATTTAGATTATCAAATTTACAATTAATGTGTTAATTAATTGGCATTGCAATATATATATATATATATATATATATATATATATATATATATATTAATAATTATAATGAAATTACACAATTAATTTTTCCCACATTGAGGACGCCAAAATGTAATAATTAACTATTTAAACAATTAATATGATAGCTGGCCACCCGTTGGCGACGCCAAAAATGTAGTATATAAGAATGAAACAATTTAAAATGAAACGATAATGCCCATGTTAATGCTTCAAATTAAATAATGGAAATTTTTAAATGAAAGATTCATAAATAAGAAATTTACTTAAACTGACCAAACAATTGATTTATTCGATGCACACAGATTTCAAATTACAAATAAGTGTTCGATGACCTTTTACAATATTTATTACGTACGAGCAAAATTATTACTCTTAATCTCATGGTAACTACCTGGGCCTTTAAATAAAGAAAGGCATTACTCCTTTTTAGACAATCAAATTTCTAGGACGATTACACTTTTTTGAATTAATTACAAATTAATATTTACAGTATTAAAAAAACGAAATCTGACGATTTTATCTGTAATATATGGTTTACAATAATAATTTAAATGAGGTACGACTTACAGTTTTTCTGGTACCTGGGAAATTTAACTCTTTCAGCATCACTTACACAAACTCAATTTTCTAAAACCAGACCATTCTTTCACTGAATTTACACTTCACTGTCGGATTAGCAAGTGTTGGCTATATCTTGTAGATGACTTATTCCGAAATTATGCCAATTTGCGGTAATTCTGATAATTCCTCCACGTATACTTTTTTAAAATTATTTGGCATAAACTGGAACACTACGAAATCTTTCTGCAGCACTATCCGGGTGAACTCTGCCTCTACTTAACTTTACTTTTGAAAACGTCTGGTCTATTTTTATTACGACCGCTTTCTGCCGCTCTTGATCGCCAACTGCTCTATACCTTCTCTTAACGTGCCAACAGTCCTACAATGCTTTAGACCTGTTATTCTTGTCCATTCTTGTGTGTGATTTGTGTCTGTTTACCGATAACAATTCAAGTCAACAATGTTTTTAATTATTAATTATTAATTTCCTTATAATTACAACTATATATATATATATATATATATATATATAAGTTTGTGTAAAATCATTGTTTTTTCCCAGATTTGTTTAGATATTTTTATAGCATTAAACAGCGTCAGTAATGTAGAGTCATTGATGCGATTCAAAATAGCTTTTAAAAAAATGAAGAACTGCTATTATACTTTGTACGGTAACTAAAGTATACTATTTATAAATCAGGAACTATTGCCTGTGCAAAATGATGTATTTTATGCTTACAACTAATTTCATCACGTTCATTTGAAAGTTTTTGTTATTTCATTAATACTATTATACATATGTGAGTCGAGAAGCGCATTCAATTTTGATGAGGAATTTCAATTTTAAACGACTAACAACTCAGGAAAGGCAGGAACAAAATATAATTGAAACGCTCTTGTTATGCTATATGGCCAAGAGCAAGTAATAAAAGGACGTGCCATAAATTCTGAAAAGTGTAATTAAAATATAAATACTCATATATATTTAGACTTGTATATGCAAATTGGCCCTTTGTGAGGATTATAAGCGGAAATTAAAGAAAACCTCAGGTATGGAATTTAGGAAAATATATATTTGTATTTCGTATTCGGTTACAGTTAAATTTAAAGTTTATAGGAAACGAATAGATATTAATAAAAGAAGCATTTGAACACTATAAAAATATTTTTTTACTTTAATATTCACAATTTTATTTTATACTCACAAATAATACGAATTCTCTTTTAATCTCATGGTTATATGGAGAACCTCGTAATAGCACGAAACTTTTAAAAATTTTAAAAATTTACGTAGGTTAGAGTTTTTTTTCCACATATTCATACGAGAATCCATGAAAATTACTTATTTTAGTCCTTCCGTCCAGTGTTCTCTCCAGCTTGTCGTGCTGAAGCGTCGTCATATGTATATCATTGTCAAATTATCGGTGCCAATTATTAGAGTACTCGTCAAATTACTAAACGCAGCAACGACCATAGTTCGAATTATATCTCGAACTAGATGCATAACTGACCAATTAACACGCAACTTCATCGCCACTGAATTCTCATTCATTCTACACTGGAGTTTTCATCAAGTTTTTTGTCACAATTTTCCACACTTAATCTCCCACTTTTCGCCAATCTTACGCCTCATGTTGCTAACATAGTGTCGTATGTAGACTTCAAGTAATTATTGCTGTTTTTTCCAAATTTGTCAGGATAATCCCGTCAATCAAAATACATCTGCCCGAGGATTAAAATTCTTAAGTCTGGCTTAAACTTCAAGTGCTTTCTGTGTCAACTCACGATGCGGCTAGCTTTATATTATAAATCATTTAATCTTTCATATAATTGGTTTTGGAGGGCACTTCCGAAAAGTGGTTTTGTTTACCTCAAAATAACGGAACGAAAACGGAAATAATAATCGTTTCACTAATTTAACATCGAAACGATGCAAGACAAAAACTAATACCGTAAATACTTCCACGAAGAAAAATATTTATCATTACGTTTCAATTTCTGAGCAGAATAGTTGTCATTATTTAGCGTTACTGGCTAAATATACCGCACAACTACCGATTTCAATATACCACTGTGAACAAAAAGGAAGGTGAATTTATTTATAAATTATAAATTCTTTATTTATTCTTCCAAATCAATTTCATCCCCTTCAAAGTAATCCCCGTCCGATAAAACGCACTTTTTCAAACGCTTTTTCCAGTCCTCGAAACAGTCGATATAGTCTTTTTCCGGTATAGCCTTCAAGACCTTCTTCGATTCTGTTTTTATCTCCTCAATCGTGTCAAAACGGCGTCCCCTCATTGGCCTTTAACAGTTTCTGAATAGCCAGAAGTCGCAAGGTGCCAAATCAGGCGAATACAGTGGTTGCGAAATTATATGAGTCGAGTTTTTGGCAAAAAAGTATGACATGGTGCATTATCGTGATGAAGGAACCAAGAGTTGTTCGCCCATAATTCCGGCCGATCAGACGAATAGCTTCAAGCAAACGACGCATAACGCTCAAATAATATTCTTTGTTGACAGTTTGGCCCGGCGGAAGGAATACATAGTGCACCACACCACGATAATCGAAGAAAATTGTCAACAAGACCTTGATTTTCGATCGACTTTTAGGTCTTGCTTCACCTTATGCACGATATTCGCTGGATTGGTCGGTGGTTTCAGGGTCGTATGCGTAAATCCAAGTCTCGTCTCCAGTAATGATGCATTTCAAGTGGTCCTGATAGACAGCGACGCTATTTTTTGAGCGATTTTGGCACCAATCGAGACTTGACGCGTTTGAGACACAAAACATTCTTTAAAATGGTTTGGGCCGAGCAAAATGATATTCCAACAGTATCAGCGAGATCTCTAATTGTCCATCGACGATTTTCAAGCACCAAATCTTTGATTTTTTCGACGTGGCCCTCGTCGGTAGACGTTGATGGTCGTCCAGAGCGCGGTTCGTCTTCAACGCGTTCTCGGCCCTCTTTGAACTCGTTGTACCACTTATAAACGTATTTTTGTACCATAGTTTTCTCACCAAAGGCCTTCCGCAACATTTTCAACGTGTCCGCACAAGAATATTCGTTCCGTAAACAAAATTTGATGTAAGTTATTTGCTCAAGAAAATCACCCATTGCAAAAATCGAAAAATTCACTTTTGGTTGTTTACAAAAACACGTGTAACTCGGAGATAATTAAACCTTTAACATACAGACGCTTGGCAAATATTATAGACAGTCCTACCAACCTAGGGAAAAAATTTACCTGCCTTCCTAATGCCTGGGAGTTTTAAATGACAATTTCACCTTACTTTTTGATCACAGTGTTTCACACTAGATGTTGTACTCAGTTGGATGATCTATTTAAAAATATTTTATGACCTTATATAATTTTTGTGTACTTAAAATTCTGTACATATTATGTGCAGTACACCATTCACAGAAAAACAGTATTATTGTACTAGTATGTGAAAAAATAAAGAATATTAGTATTGTATTTTCCATAAAAATCGCCCAAAGTATGAGGAAAAAGATTAGTATATCAGAGAAAAGTAATTAGGGCAACAATTAATGTCAAGTCGGCTTATCATAGATTATATTTTGGAATCGGTAAAAAATATTTTATTAGAAAATAAGTGTCAGTTAATGTTACTGAGGATGTTTCTGGTGTCAGAGCTCACGAGAATATGTAAAAGAAAATATGGACGCTTTATGGATACTGTTTCCTCTAAAAATTAATTGCCGTAAAGCCGTAGACAGGAAACGAAGTGGAATCATGAATAAATACTTTCAATCCCATTTCGTATTTTGCGAGGGGTAGAGGTCGTTAGCCGTTATCACTACAGCAAATCGTTCCTCTGAAACGTCCACGCCCGTGTTGTTAAAATGTCGGGTGTTGGCGGATTGTGGTCGTCGTTGAAATGAATGGGATAAATATCTGACAAAAATGCGCACATTTTTAAGTTTAACACCTTAACTACTATGGAATGCTGCTGTTTCAGTATCACGTTCATATCGCAGGAGTATATTTGATAACATTAACAAATAACTGATCAGATTTAAGAAAATCTGGCCATTTGGAAATCCCAATGGGGTGGATACGGCTTAGGTAGATTATTGTAATTCACGATACCAACATAACATAACGTATTCATGCAGTTCTTCGTGTAACAGTAATACAATATAAATAACCACTCACTAATTCTGGTTACCAAAGTCGTAGTGACAATTCCAGAACACTTCTCAGGATTGAGACAGTTCTATAGTTCAAGGAAATTTTTTTAAAAAAATGGTTAAAATTAGTCTTGTCCGTATGTAAACGAGAGCGACGAACACGATGGACGAGGTATAAAATCGCTAACTCCAACGATTTTTATTGAAATTGCGATCAAAGTGATAGCGGAAATTTTCCGAAAATATATTTTCATAAATGTGATTAAAATGAGTCGCGTCCATATGGAAACGAGAGCGTGGTGTTACAATTCGATATCAACAGCGGTTTTCGAGATTGCTAATTTAGAAATTTTTTTTTCTTTAATATGGTTAAAATGAGACGTGTCCGTGGGGAAACGAAGGCGAGGAACACGATGGACGAGGTTTCAATTCGATATCTCCAACAGTTTTAGAGATATTACGAATTTTTGAAAGAAAAATAGTTTCCTAAATATGGTTAAATGAATCCATTCCATATGGAAACGAGGGCAAAGAACACTATTGTCGAAGATTAAATTCGATATCGTTAATGACGGATTGATTATTTGTTTTAATATCTAGTAATTTATCTTCCACGGACGTTTCTGTGAATACTGTGCTAAATAATTGTTAAAATACTATCATATTAAGTTCTAATTAAATATTGGAATTGTAAGAAATACAACGTTTTTGTTCCCTATTTATTTAGACCTCATGTAAGAAACTAAAAAACATTGATATACCTGGAAATAAATAGTTACTCGTGTCAAAATACGATACGCAGTCTTCCGCTGACCTGTGGTTGAATTGATAGTTAACGCAGTCAAACACGAATCTTCGTTACGGTAATATGAGAGTGAAAACATTGGCCAAGGAAACATGTTGTGTTCGGTTCAGGATATGTACATCAGAAAAGATATGATAAGTACAGGACGTAGTAAAAATAGCGAGCCGCTGTCTGTATGTCCTGTTTGTGAGAATATAATTAAAGCTTTTAAGAATAATGGTTACTTACGCCAGCATTCCTCGAAGTGATAATTACCCCCTGACCACAATATTCTCCTAGATCTTCTTCCTTTTCCTTACGCATATCTTGAGATATACAGATCGTCTTCGAAATTGATCGCACATACCTCTTCCCACAGCTCTATTACTGCCTTCAATTTCTTATTTATGTTTCGTCGGGTCAAAAATGTGTAATTTAGTCTTTTAGCGTCTTAATTCACTTATTACTTTTGTTGTTGAACACTTCATGGAAGTCTATGAATCTTATTGTCCTTTGATGCTTTAAACCCTGCCTGCTGTATCATGTTTCTTAAATTCAGTATTCAATTATTGATACCTCTGTAAATGAATTCGAATGGACTCTATCAAAAAATTATGAAATTATTATTAATTGTGTTTAATGGAATAGGATCTACATTTTAATTTTACTAATAGTTATCATCCTCAGGATTTTTTATATACATGGTTTCATAAGAATGTGACATATATTAATTTTTACTTTATTGTATTTTAATTTAGATTTACTTTAATTAAATCAAATATAATGATAGGTTAATTTCTGAAACGATACAAATTAAATTCAATTACTCATCCGGTAATGTTAAAAACCGAAACAAATATTCTGAGAAACATTTATAAATTTTTCTCCTGATGAGTATATGAAATCGTTGTTTCAGTGTAGTGCATTGTGGAAGAAACGTACTGTTGTAATAATTGTTGTTAGTAAACGTAAGTACAAGAAATATTTGTTACAATTAATTCTTAACACATTCCTGGGACATTACGTATTATTTCTAAAGATGATGAACATATTATTAATAGTGGTTTTAAAGCTTGTGGAGACGTTTTACGTTTTCTACGAAAATCCAAGCTATCCTTACAGAACTTATGATATTAAATTCAACCGATTTTTAATACCTATCGTCATCTTTTCTGTCTCAGGATGAACAAAGTTTTTTTTTAATGTTCAAAAATTCAAATGAAAACTTGAAACATAATTACCATGAAATATGAATGACATAAATTCACGGACCTTACAGTTTATTAATACTCACTAAGAGTTGTATAAAATTCATAAGTGTAATTTTAAAACCATGCTAAAGACGTCGTGAAAACGTAATAATGAAAGCACGGAAAGAGAGGAGTAATGAGTATTGATTTAATACTAATGTTGCTGCAAGCACGACTGTGTAAGATTTTATTTTCCTGTCAAGAAATTATTTTAATATTGTTATAAATACAGTTTTAAATTCCAAATACGTTGCAACCACAATGGAACGGGTTACTTAGGTCTTTCAAGGAACAGTAAAAATGTAATACGCTTACTGAATTCATATAAAATGTTGTGCTCACAATAAATGAGATAGTAATAATCCATCACAAATATGATTTTTTTAGGGTAACAGGCTACATGAGGGTAATTCACATGGTGGCAACTCCCCTTTAATAGCATAGGAAGGGATTAGAAAGGGGGGATGCGGAAGGGTAGAGGAAGGTAGCCAAGGGTTAACTAGGGCCCCGGGCTATGTTTTAAGGATCCTACCCGGCATTCGCCTAAAAGTAATGCAGGGAAAACCCTAGAAAAACCTGCATCATGTACGTCGGGCATTGGGTACTTGTCCCACGCCCTTCAGATAGCGGGATAAGAGTTTGCTGTGGGGACGCAGCATTCCCTTCTCTGTACCTCGACCAGTTTAGGAGGCAGCTGGCCGCCTGTTCCAATGGGAACAGCGAACAACTCTTACCGTATGCCCAAGGTCTGTTACCCCGGAACATACACCTCTCAAAACAGGCCGAGGTGTCTCGGCTTGTGGGAACCTTAGTTCAAAAACGGAGAGAAGGTAGCCCCTTCCTGACTCTCCTACAAGGATCTGTCTGCGAGAGAACATCCCTCATTAAAACGTAATTAAACGACATTGCGCTATTGTAGAATTACTAATTTCTTACCTGTTTCTGAAAGGTGATGCCAGGTGAAAAGTCGACTCAAAACTTCAGGTACCAGACAGCGGTTTCGAAAGCACCTCCCGTGTCTCTGTAGGGAGAGAAACTGATTTTAATGTCAATTAGATATAGTACCTTTACAGGTTTTTTTTTATTCGATAGCACTTGATTGAAAAACATCAGTGTAATTAAGGTATCAAAGACGATAAAATATTGATTAGAACTTTTACACAATAACAAAAATAAAGTAGCCTATGACTGCTTTAAACACATGAAAATAAATCATTTTATTATATATCAAGATAGTATTTTTGCTAGTAATGAGAAATACTCTATATTTTTGGTTGATATTAATATAATATTTTGGAAATGTGTTAATTACCGGATGGTCGTACTTTATCTTCCATACTTATGAAACTGAAACAGTATCCACACACGAGTCAGTTTCCTTGCTTCTTCTTATAATTTCCGCATTTAACCTGCTGAATATGATCTCCCAGTTTGAATATATATATTGTAATACCAATTAAAGAGGCCATTAATTGTTTTAATATAATTGGATTGTTAGCGGTACATTTCTTGAAAGCAACAATCACGGCTCTTTGTCGGAAATAGTTGAAAAAAAGCGCGCTCGTACGGAAGGCCAGTCCGGCGAACGTTACGGGAGAATATGGATGCTGATCTAAAAGTATGAATAGCGCGGTCTAAGAAGTCCAACAGCGAGATCTATTAGTTTACATAAAACGCGAGTAAACAATTTTGACGGAGAGACTCAAATAATAATCGCAAAGTTGGAGGCCAAGGTTTTGCTTCACACAGACTGAACTAAATTTCGTATTGAGGAATCAAGGAGACCTATGTCCTACGGCTGACTCTGGGGCGGCTGATCCAAAGTTCCAGGTGGCAGAGAACGAGAACATCGACCGTGTGTATTAAAATTTTAATGTGTAGAATCAGTGAATAATGGCCTTTTTAGTGAGTGTTGTCCACAAGCTCCAAGAATCAGATCTGGTACCAGAAAGACATTCGTGAGTACAAAACAATTATTTAAAATCTGTAAACGAGGATTAAAGGTAGAAGTCAGATTTCGTTCGTTTTTCTTTTAATTTAGTCTCTTTCATTTCTTTTATTTTCCTATTGTATTAAGTTAGCATCAATGAGTTTGAATTGTTAATGTTAGTTTATTAAATTGGATTGTTCTTACTATCAAACCCAGTAAGGACCCTGAGATAAAGAGAATTTCGACGTATTTGATTGTAAAATATTTTTCCTAGAACGCCACGAATTGCAATAAAATATTTGTTTGTATAAAGTAGGGATTACAATTTGTACCTTTAAAGAATAAATTTTTAAATCTTCATAATTTTGTTAATTAATTCTTTTAATTAATACCAGCTTTTAATATATATATAATTGTAACAAAAATTCCAGCCTGTGAGAATCCGGCCTGTGAGAGCTGTTCTCTCGCAGGCAGAACCTTTCTGGCGAGACGGAGAGGGCTGCCTTTGGGGATGCCTTTTCCTCTCTCCGTTTTGAATTAGGTTCCCTCAAGCCGAGGCACCTCGGTGTATGTTCCGGGGTCACAGACATTGGGCATACGGTAAGAGTTATCCGCTATTTCCAGTGGAATAGTCGGCTAGCTGCCTCCTAAACTGGTCGAGGCTCGGAGAAGAGAATGATGCGTCCCTACAGAAAACCCCTCTCCCGATATGGAAGGGCGTGTTACTAGTACCTACTGACGTACCTGAAGAAGGTTTTCTAGGATTTGTCAGGCTAATTCCGGGTAGGATCCTTAAACTACAGCCAGGGGGGGCCTAGTTAATCCTTGTCTACATTCCTATACCCTTCCGCATTCCCCCTTTCAAATACTTTCCTATGCTATTAAAGAGGAGCTGCCACCACATGGATTACCCTCAAGTAGCCTTTTACTCTTAAAAAAATTGTGAATTTTTATTCACCGTGAAATTTTCTTATGAAGACGAATGTCAGATACAGCAGTAGTTTATCAGATACGTAAATATACTTCTGTTGTTAAGGAGAAGCAGATGATTTATAATGTAATATCAGTGACGTTGGTTCACGCTATATCGAAGCGAAGTACGGGTACTTGGCCAATCATTGTAAATTTATACTGAAGTTATAGGTATATTCCACGGTATGGAGCGTTGTCGAAATTGTTCATTCCTTATATATACTAATTATTTTCGCTAATGGCTGAATGTGATACAGGAAAATGATCTTTGCTCCATTACTAAATTAAATCATCCGCTATTGTCATGTGTATGTGATCTTAGAGGGTACTTGAGAGCACACAGTGGAATACAAGACAGGAATGTACGGTCGATCTTTGCTTTGTGAGCTGAGGGCACCGGCCTTTCCACTGAGTAAAGAGGGAATTCGATACTCCTGGAAAGAATGGGGCCCGCACTTAAGCATGCACAACCGCAAACTTGATGGCACTCTCCAGAGTACGTTCGCGTATTTATTTCTTTTTTGTGTTCTGCAGTTACGTAAATACGAAAGCCCTACATTCATTAATACATTGAAGTGTTTAACCAACGTTATAGTCAGTGAGGCGCGATATTCACGGCAGAGAGAGAGGACACTTCCCTTTCTATCTTATTTGAATAAAAATGCGTATTTTCCCGAGAGTAAAGAAGTCTCGCTGTGAATTTCGAAACGCCGTTTTCACGGGTACTTAGGTCATGATTTTATAGAACTATGAATTTTTATTCAACTGAATAATTTGGTTGCCTTTTCTGTTATATTAAGAGACTTAAACTAATGGCTGTCTTTTATTCATTGATATTAACGTACTCTATTAAGAGTTTCAAATTTCTGCCGCCTGAGTTCTCATTTAGCTTATTAGAAATAATTCCCATACACACTCTAGACAGTTTCTTCTTCCACTAATATTTAAAAAGTCTCTGAATTGGGGAAAGTTTTGTTTGCAAATGTTTCTTTTCTTAAAACATTGAAAATAACACGTGTTGAAAATAATACTAATAAATACGATCTGAATCTTAAAATTGAGTAACAATTACTAAGAATATAGAAATTACCGAATGTTTAACCGCGGATTGGCGTCTATTTCTAATGTGCTTTTTTGTTATATCGGCTAAAAAAATTTAATAAAGAAGAATTAAACAGAATAAATATAATTTTAAACTGTAACTTTTACTCACAATCCTATCACCAAACACTCTGTCAAATTTAATCACTGTTTCGATTTTGACAACTCCTTTATTTTAGTAAGTAATTAATTTATTAATTATTAATTAAATAATTGTAAAAGTTTAATTTCTGAAATGTTGCATCTTAAAAACTAACCTTATGCTGTTAATATTTTGAATAACACGGAAAATATTTCTGACATATGTATTTATCTTTTAGTTTTTACGTTTAATTTCCAGTCTTAAGATTTCCGCCGTTAGAAAAAGACGCCAATCCGCGTCCAAACTTCCGACTCTCTTAAATTTTTTCAATTTAAAATTTGGCCCGATAAGGTCGTGAATTTTATTGTTTCTGTTTTTAGATAGTGGAAAATTTATATTGACCTGATTTTTATTACTTGCTATAAATAATATAAAATCCAAAGTTTCATTAGCCACAAATTAAAACTGGTTCGTTTTTCCAAGTATTTGTTAAATTGTAAATGTTTAACACGCCATAATCATCTTCATGATGCCCAATCATGAAAAGGATTCTAAAATTTAAATACTCAATTCATACCTAATTCTCGAATCTAACGGAAAATTTGATTTTACTGATCTTATTTTTATTACAAAATTAGAAACTTAATTTAAGTTATAAAGCTCTATGTTAACATGAATAATAATCGCGTTATTATTGTATCCCAAATTTTTGTATCAGTCACAATTTATAACAAGGAAAGTAATGGTGTCTTTAAAATTCTACTATTTGGAGTGTTTTTTTTTTTGGATAAAACTGACATAGTTCTGACGCAGGATCTGATGATATTGAAGGTTCATCTGTACAGTAGATACGTAGTCATATTATCTTACAGGATTTCCGTAAGACAGGAGGATTTCCAGGAGAGCGATGTACTCAGGATTTGTTTATTTTTGCTAAATTTTTGTGTAGTTATATAATTACACAGGTCATTTCTATGATGATAGTTAATGATTATGGCTATATTTATGAATGCTCAAGATAATTTCAAATTTGAATATTTTAGAAAATTACGAATTATTTTTCTAGTTATAACTGGCGATGATAAATACATTGAGGATATATTACAAATACAGTAAAACATAGATAAATTATAATAAATGGAGAATTATTGAATAAGCGAACAATCTTTAAAATACACCGATTAAAGACATGCAATTTTGTTGTTGGATAAATACAATTAATCATGATCTACCTGAATTACTAAAACTCGATTTATCCCGTTTCTTTTTTCCCCACACAGATTTATTTTTATATGTATCGTTAAAAAAATTCTAGTCTGGTAAAAAGAGTATTTTTTACGAGTCAAGATACCTGTTCTTTGCGTTCAGTGTAAATTTTCAAATTAGTTCGTCAGATAATACGGCTAAAGGTAACTGATTTGGATTAAATTCAGTATAGGAGGCTATGACATTAAAACCAAAATTTTATAATGAATTGAAATAAATTGTTTAAAGTGTACTCCCAGTGAAATTCAATAGCAGTTTCTATATGGTTTTGGGAGATTTTCTGCCTTTAATGGATCGTGCAGATTATATTTTACTGGAAATGGAATAAGCTTTGTTGGCTATTGGATTCAGGGTTTACCCACAGCAGATCAAAATCGTATTCGCATGAAAATCTTCTCACTGAGTTTTAACAAGAATAAGCTGATTTTGTGCTTCGGTATATAACTTTAATATAGCCGATTGTATGCAACACTCAAAATAAAGGACGGGAGAGTCGACAAAAAAAAATTTCGTTTCCTTTGCAGCAAATAGGTCGTGGCTTAGGATTTTTGGAAATGCCACAACATATTGTTCAAAATAACGGAAGAATTTTGTTGAATAACCGACGAAAATATTTTATCAATGCGATCTATTGGCTACCCCGAAAAATTATTTATACTATAGGAAATGAATGATTACTAAATAATTGTGACAGGAAATTTACCTAAGTTTGGCTCACTCACACGTTTAATTTTTTACTAAACTCTAAAATGAAAAATAAAATAAACGTTTTGTGGTAAGGTTGCTTAATGATACTAATAATTTTATATAAATAATTACTTTTATTCATTATTAATTACGTGTCATATAAATCTACATGAATTTGATAACAAAATTGTTTTGATTTACTAATAATTATACCAAATATTGTACATTTCATCCACACACATGGGCGCAGTTATTTTAGAAATTCCCAGGGTGGAATTTGAACAAACTATAATGAAATGACAATTGATATCTTTTTTAAAAAAGGTAATTAAAGATAGCCGCGGGATTTGCTGACGTAACCAACTGGTGTCATCCGGAAATGGCGAGCAGCGTCACTTCTTCTTCCTTTCATCGTCCGGCTTCCTTGCTGTCCTCATGCGAAATCTGGGACGAGCATGGTAGCATATTTTATTTCTGCTATGAGACGCACCTTCCCCAACTCGGATCTCGGTCCGTCCCTTTTGTTTTTACGAACCAGCGACCTTGCTGTCTCCCATGCAACTCCTTACTGCCACATCTGGGCAGATCATTCAGTTCCACTGCCCAGTGACCACCCGCTACTTTGTCAAGACAAAAAAACACTGTCCCTCCCGCTTCCCGATGTAGAGCAATGTTTACGCAAGCAAATTATTTTCCCTTTGTATCTGCTGTAGTTAAGTCAAATTATATAAAAATTTAATACTCCAAATTATAAATGAGCGAAACGATCAAACAACAGTTTTAGTAGAAAGTTTAAGTCTAGATCGAGTAATGTTTAGGCACCACCACACCCATCTATAACGTGTTTTCTCCACAACGTTAATTAAATCAAGGAACGTTTTGCTTCATGCAACGTCATACCGAGATTGTGCCTCGTTTATTACGCACCATGAATCGCGTTTAACCATACAACCCTTTGAGAAATAATGTTTTGGTGATGCATAGACACAAAGTCGTATATATGTCTACAGAGACGGTAATAAATTTCATATATTTATTCTCAAGATGTATTCTGAAATTACAATGTTTTTTATAAGAAAAAAAATTAGATAGATTTATCGAAATAAAATAATATTAGTTTACCGACATTTTTCATACCGGTCTAAGAAACGATAGTACTATGCACCTAGAAGCTATCTCATAAATATATTTATTATTTAAAATAATTAAACTGGGTGATTCTACGCTCATGGGACAAACTTTGAGAATCAGAGATTGTTTTTACATAGATTTCAATGTAAAGCCAGTAACATGGTGCGGTCTACACCTAAAGCACTATGCACTTGAAAGCAAAACACATAATGGAACAGAAAGTGCGTTCGCACAATATAACATACATGGGAGTGACACTTAGTTCCCATAAATTTAGGAGTAGTTATGAAACGAACAAAATTAAATTAATTCTAATAAATCATTTTCAAAGCTCATAAAGCAAAAAAAAAAATTACAATATGCGAATAAAAAAGCAATTGAGTGCGAAGGTAATCTTTCAGAAGTAAATATAAGACAATAAGGGATAGGTGAACCAAAGTTTCTAACAATTTAATGACGCGCATCGGACGAGAGATGAATTGTGGCCACTATTTTACCTTAACCCGTTGCTTATTACACAAGAGTCGCATTGACGCCTTGTTTTCGGCTTCCGGTGCAGTTCCTTTGATTTAAAACTTGCGCCTGTGAGGCTCGCTTCGAGGCTGGCAGCAACAAACAGCAATGGCAATTAAAATTTACGCACACGTCGCAGCGTTCGACCACTTTGCCACACAGATCGTATAAGCGTGTTCAGCAGCTGTATAACGGGAGTTGCGATGAAAAACACTCTGAACAGCTGTCAAACGTTCATATCTATGCGACCAACGGTGCAGCATAACTGCGTTAGCTTGGCCGAATTACGTCCTTCGTTTCATTGCCAAAATAACGGGCATGGTGCGTGTAAAAACAATACAAAAAAGCTGTATTATATTCTGGAATTCTCTGATTATGCTGAAATCAGAATCGAGGTATATTCCATCGCGTTTGTCATTCTGGACTTGAAGAGTACGACAAAACACACGGAGACTGAACAAATGGAGAAAAAAATCCAGAAGAATGGATGTGTGGAACTGCTTTTTAACAGAGGATGTATTGCATTACGAAATGATAAACATCTTAGTTTTATATTCTTCACTTCATCATTTCAATATTTCACGCCTTTCATAAGAGCTACTCAAACCCGGAAATTATGACAACTGAACCCTAAGAATTACTGATATAAGTGAACTACCTCCTTCTTCAATGTATATAGTCGAGACCGATAGGATTTAAATTTTGTCCAAAACAAAATAACATTAACGTATGTAACCAAAATGTTTATACATATAAGTGGCTACAAACAGAAAAAATAAACATGAAAAACCGAACAACGGTGTTTTCTAACAACTTAATTTAATGTAAACTGTACGTGCGTGAACCTTTCAAATATAATTATAAATATAAACATCCTTTAGATTATGGTGAAAAGGACTGTTGAAGTAACCATAAAGGCTCCAAGGTTTTAATTTTATTAAATAATCGGTTGAAAGCTTTAAACTATTTTAACATAATCATCGTTCCTGTCACTATAACATTAACATTAACTTAATCACATTAACTTTAAAAATATTAGTACATATAGGGACTTCGTCACTAATATAAAACTATATTATATATTCAACAAGGTCTGTTCTTGAACTCAGTTGACCGGCGAAGGTTTTTGTTAGGCTTTTGCAGCTTTAGGAAACTCCCAAGGGTTTAAAAACATAGTAAAACGGTCGCTATTAGCGCCGATTAATTACTTTTCTGAGTCTATGTGATTAATACTTTCTATCCAGATGATTTTAGTGTATAATTTCAACCCCTTGAAGCACCAACAAGGGAGGAGGTGGATGGGAGTTACACAAAAACAACGCAAAACTACCGAGATTGATATAAAATTCAGAGTTATAGATGTCAATTAGTTTAATTCTGACATTCACTATGCCATTTAAGTTGTAGTTCAGCCCCTAGATGTGGCGTGGGAGAGGGTGTGGGTGAAAGACCGTTTCATAAAAGTAATGAGTAAACAACGAAGACTGGTGTTTAATCTGGGGTTATGGAAATCACTGAGTTTAGTTCTGACATTCACTATACCGATTAATGTGTAGCTCATCCGCTAGGAGTGGGGATGTAAGGGGGTGAAACAAGTCTATATTTACAATCATAAATGCAGGATCAAGGAACACAAGGTTAAAAACTTCGCGACGAAAAACATTCAGTTTTAAAGAAACAGTACACATGATCACATATTCAATTGGACTAATTTCAGAATACTTGACGTCGAACCCAACTATAATGGAGGAATAATTTCGGAAAAATACAATAATAGACTGAATATTAATTTTACCCTAAATGTTCAGAGTGACACATATGCAGTTTGCAAAATCTTTGTCCATCTACTTGGTGCTTGAGGGTTTTGACTTCCATGATATTTTACAGGTTCCCGCACGTATACTTTTATTTAAAAGCTCTAACAATTGTTAGAAGAAAAGTTGTAAGGTTTGTTATGTTTAGGTGTCGGTTATATGAATAATACTTGTTCAGAAAATTAACTTCTATGCAAAACTTTGCGCCTTTTTATACGTATCTCATTTCCCATGACGTTTCCCTTCGTAAATCATTCCATCATTATTAAATTGTATAGTAATGAGAAACTTGATTATAATTTTTTTATAGTAAGAGGCTTCAAGATGGTTATCTACATGGTGGCAACTCCCCTTTAATAGCATAGCAAGGGATTTGAAATGGAGGGTTCGGAAAGGTAGAGCAAGGTATCCAAGGGTTTACTAGGGCCCCGGGCTAGTTTAAGGATCGTACCCGAAATTCGCCTAAAAGTGATGCAGGACAAACCCCAAAAAACCTGCATCAGGTAGGTCGGGCAGTAGGTACTTTTCCCATGCCCTTCCGATGGCGGGAGATGGGTTTTCTGTGGGGACGGAGCATTCCCTTTTCCGTACCTGGACCAGTTTAGGAGTCTGCAGACCGATTATTCCAATGGGAACAGTGGGCAACTCTTACCGCATACCCAAGGTCTGCGAACCCGGAACATACACCTCTCAAAACAACCCAAAGGTAGTTCCTCTCCGTCTTTCCAGAAAAGAGGTGGCTGCGAGAAAACAGGTCTCACCGATTCTGGATGGGTTATTTTTAATCGCCTGGGGTTTATTTTAGAGATAATACTGAATTCCACTACTGTATGATGATGATTCATACTGAATCTTAAATTTTGGAATTTCCACGACTGATAACTTCCCTTATTTGTTTTTCTTTTTTATAAAAACGGAAAGCAAGATTAATACTTTAAAGTATGAATTTTTACATATCCTTTATTATAAATATGAATTTCAATACTTTTATTGTATTATTAAAACTAGCTTTTAAATAAAAAATTATGAATACTAATGATATATATCTGACTATTTAAGAGTAAATTATAAATGAAACACATTATTTTAAAGATTTTTGTAGATTTAGGGCCACACCAGTCAATAATTTTTTGATAAGATGACGTAAATAGCGACAAAATGTTGTATTTTTAATTATAAGAGAGGCTGTGTTTTATTTATATTATTAACACTATTTTTTTAAATTTACCTTTCACTTTTTGTTAAGTTAATTTAGGTCTATGCCACATAATGACATCTCTTCGTATAATATTATGTAGGATGAATCAGTCAGAGTCTTTGCCGTCATGAACTCTTTCGTTGTTCTCTTTATTTGTTGTTCTTGATCAATCAATAACATACCTAATTAAAAGAAATATCACATCAATAATTATCATAAAATATGGAAACAAGATTATACATACATATTTGTGAAATCCTTCTTAAGTTTTATTTCGACTGTTATTCAGAACAGCTAGTCCAAACACATATTAATAGTTGGACCTAGTTATTGACTTCAGTAAACATTAGTCGTATATTAAATTTATAATTTTTATTATATGAGACTGGTTTTCTTACTGGAAGAGTAAAGGGCTAAAAACAATAATTTCATTAGCATATATACAACGAAAATATAATTACAAAATCATAAATGTATCACGGCATAGTGTGCGCAAATATACTGGATGATGTTAGGAAAATTTGTTAATGATGAAATTTCAAATTAATTAATTAATTAATTAATAATGCAGTTTGGTGACTAATTAATTAATTGTATTTTATTTGGTGATCATTAATTATTCAGATTTGTCTCAGGTAATGAATTCAATTTATTTATGCTTACATAATTAAACGTCAAAAGCTTTTACGACGAATTTCAAATGTAGACTAAACACACATATTAAGAAAATCATACTTAGTAATTACTTTTATAAACTAATACAGAGTTTAATATTTTGTAGAAACTGTTTTCCAATCGTTTATTGGGGCTTAAATGAAATGAATCAATTAATTTTATTTTGTACAATAGAATACATACGAGGTGATGCAGGAAGACAAAATAGAAAACAGTATAATACAAAACTTGATAAAATTAAAAAAATTATGGGAGAAATAGATCTAAAGGTACAAAAACCGCAAAGCAGTTATTGTGAATGCACTAGGAAGGAAACTGTGCTGGAAACTAGAACAATGAATAGTTTGTTACTATATTGAGATTAATTAATTAGATGAAGCTCGTCATGTTACAAGAAAGAGGCGGAGGACTTAAATTAAAATGCGAGACAAGTACGGTAATTAATTTCCTCTGAAACAATTTGGCTAGAGAATGCGTTAAAATATCCAGTAGGAATAAATGCATCAATCATATAAAAATTTGAATTAGGTTTCAATTTCGCATTTTTAGACATTACATATTAGTATCATTTTTAATGATCGGCAAAAAGTTCTTTGACAATTATTTTTAAATTCAAAACTTTTTCTCTCGTATTATATTATGATTAAGATAGAATTGTATTCTCTCCTACATACGCATATACTATGACACGTTCGAGCGGACGGCGTGTACAACATTATTTACGATGCTTGGTTGTCGGAGTGGATTAGTTTCATCAATTTAGTTGTGGTGTGAAGTTGGTTGTGAATACGGTCATCATGACTGAATTAAACTCAAATTTATTTGATTTTGTTAAATTATTTTGGTATTCAGGGCTCGCATATTGCGGGGAATTGCGTTGCGAATTTGCTGAGTTTGCGTGACGGATTATTTAGCTTTTGAATGTATACAGGATTTATTCATGACAGGGCTCCTATACTGACTCATTATTTTCGTAAAAAGTTATACTTCAATTACATTTGTCACTTGTACGCCCATGAGATGATTGAATGAAGACACAGGCCAGATGATTATTATTTCTCATTTAATATAAAATCGCTAAGTAAGAATATAAACAATAAGACACGACAGGATAACAGTTGCTGTGGAAAATTTTAGTCTATTTCCTAATTTGACTATTAATTTGTAATTAAATTATTATTTACTCCTGTTGAGTGGTGATCGAAATTTAAATATAAATGCGTTATTTTAAAGATCGATTCGTCATTGGCAGACATATACACTTCTCGTTATAAAAATGGAGTGCCTTTTCTTGAATCAAACATTGGAAACACATTCGATTTGTTTTGCGTTTAATACAATCTCAATTCGCATCATCACGAATACTCCATCGTTTTATATTTTAGACTAGCTGGGTGCCCGGCGTTGCCCGTGTACTTATTTATATAAACCCGAAAAGGTATTTAATTCTACAATAATCTTTAGTTTAGAAGTAATTTAACCCACCTATGCATATTGAATGCTGATGTCCCCGTGATTTTAGTGAATCATAAATACTCCCGACATCAAATATAAAAAAATATATTAGTACTTTAAGAGCGACAAAAATACTCCCGGTGAGTTGAGTGAGTGAAAAATAACATCGGTCGCCATATTGGAGTCTCTAAATATGGAATGAAAATTAACTTATATTTTCTGCAAGAATAGTAAAGTATTTCGTATTATTTTTTATCATCATTCGATGGAGTATTGCTGGATATAATGATACTTTTTATTCAATCTAAATATTTCTGCTTTACTACATTACGAAATTAGTTACTATTTTGTTGTTGCGCAGTCGCGTAGTAACGTCTCTGTCTCGTGTGCTGTGACATCACGCGCAGTAATTTAATCCAAACTGATCACATCTTTTAATTATAACCCTAATGCTGTAAGGCTCTGAAATTATACTCACATAACACAGGAACACTATCAATCTCTTTGACAATTAAAAATATATATCCGATTCAAATATCGGTTGTCTCAGGGTTTTAGAATGTTTCAACCCCCACCGTTAAGCGTGCTCCCTTTTCACGCCGAAAGGGATTGAAATTTTACAAACAACATCGGTAGAAATACTATCAACGAAATTAATAAAATTTCTGTATATGTTCTCCGTATTTAATTTCAACCCCTTTCGGGATTGGGAGGGGAGCTCCCCTTACGGGCCGGGGTGGAGTTGCATTACATAAAAATAACGCAAAGCAATCAAGATTGGAATCGAATCCAAGGTTATGGATGTCTCTGAATTTTATTATGACATTCAATTGGCCGTTTAACCCCCAGGGACGGAGACGGACGGGATGGAATTTTTAAAACATGTTAAATCGTCACAAATTAACTCAGCGACATAATTTACCTTCGATTTGGCTCGAATCTCGGCTGTATCCTGTTATTTTCTTGTAACCGCTCTCCACCCCATCCCTAAGCGTGCTCCCCTCTACGCAAAGGTGTTGAAATTTTACCCACATAACATTGGTTGAAATACTATAAATCTAATTAACTCAGAAAAATATTTTGTCCGCGCAAATATCGACCATTTAACATGTTTCAAAATTTCGACCCCTGTTCCGCCTCACCCGCGGGGGGTTAAACTGGAAATTGAATGTCAAAATTAAAATCAGCGACATCCACAACCCCATATTTGACTCCAATATAGATTATTTTTACGTTATTTTTATGTAATGCTACTTCACCCCCCACCCTTAAGGGCGCTCAGATCCCAAGCTCGAAAGGGATTGAAATTATTATCAGAGCACATATAGAGAAATTTTATTAATCTAATAAATCTCGAAATATATTTATTACATGCAAAAAATCAACGAGTAAACATGTTTGAAAATTTTTACCGCCGCCCCTCGCGTCCCGGCCATGTACACGCGTTGTCCAGGTTGTCATAAATAAACTCAGCGACATAATAACTCCGAATTGACTCGAATCTCACTTTTTTCGCGCTATTTTTATGTAACGACCCTCCGCCTTTACCCCTAAGCATGCTGCCCTACACTTCCGAAAGAGATTGAAATTATACACAAACGACAGCGATAAAAATTCCATCAAAGTAAGTAACCCTGAAAAATATTTACTCAACGCAAATGTCGACCTTTCAAAATGTTTGAAAATTTCAACCCCAGAACACCCCTGCTTGTGGTAGTTAAACGGTTAAGTGTAATGGCATAATTATACTGAGTGACGGCCATAACCTCGGATTCGACTCTAATCTCGATTCTTTTGGCGTTATTTTTATGGAATTCAATTCCACTCCACCCTGACCCTTATGGGTGCTCCGTTCCCAAACCTGAAAGGAGTTGATATTATACACAGAGAATATGTAGAAAATTTACGTATGTCATTGATTCCGAAAGATATTTATTCGAAAAAAACATCCATTTGTTATTAATATTTTTGAAAATTTATACCCTCACCCACCCCCGCACGTTGACTATGTCGTCATAAATGTGCTCCGATACATCCCTTACCCCGATTTGACTCGGATCTTGGTTATTTTTGGGATATTTTATGTAACTGAACCACATCAACATTCATGATGTAATCTGCTCTCTGTACTTTTTTCCTATCCAAATGGGATAGTATATAAGATACATGTCCACATTGCCATAAAGTCTGAACTAGCTTAATTTGATTTGCGAAACACATTCCTCAGATCAGATGCAGTTATTTCAGTTTGAAGTCGCTTCGTTTCTAGATCTATATCCGTAGTCAACAGTCCAGTGCACAACTTACCGTACACGCTGTACTAATACTAATATTTAGGATACTATTTGTAAGAACACAAAAGGTTCCTAAGATAGCGAAAACCCACGAAGAGCTTTTATTCTGTATTCCGTCTGGTTATCTTCAAATTAGCCTGAGTTATGACTTAAATTCACCTTGAAGCAACGTGCCATAGAAACACTTAAAAATGCCGGTGTATTTAGAGAATTACAAAGACCTCCGGTACCTTGAAGTAAAAACATTTTCGAAACAATGAGAGATTGAAGAATTCTGTGTGTGACTTCAGAGATGGACAATACTCCCGATACATTAAAGAAGCCGAAAATAGTTCAGGTACCTTAAGGGAATCAAATTTAATCCCGGTACCTAAAAGGGAGTCAAGAATTCTCTTGGTTCTTTAAAGGTGTTAAAAATAATTTCAGTACCTTAAGAGACACGAATATATTTGTCTGATGCTGGATTTGCGCCTTCATGGATGAATGCAAAAAATAAGGAAATACGCTGTTTACTCCGTTAGTCGAATAATACTGAGAACAAAAATACATAAGTATTTTTCTTTTCCATACATTTTTAACAGCTTTATTAATTCAGACTGAAGTTTTTATCTGTAAGTTGTTTATATTAACAGTTCTTGGGCTTCTAAAACACTGGAATTAACGTCTAGTTACATTTAGATGACTTACGCTGTCATATTCTAGCGGAGCAAGTCATCGAAACGTCAATCTATGTTAATTCACCTTGAGTAGAAGCCCGAGAACTATTTTTGTAGCTCCATTAATTAATTATAACTGAATTGAATGTGTTTCTAAAGTGCTATAAATATATTTTGAATATATTAACTCATTATTCCATTCTTTGAAGGATAATGGTGAGAATTATTGTGTCAAAATATTATTATAGTATATATACGTGTTATAAGAAAAAGTGTTATAAATAACTTTATTCCAGGGATCATATTTTAAATTCGAGGTATTATAAGGTAAACAAATAGTCACCAAATTGGATCCTATTTTTTTCTAAGACAAAAAAAAATACAGGTCTAGCCGAATGTAAACAAATATTCGTCTAATTGTGCGTCTTTAAATATTTTTGAATTTTAAATTATTTATAGTTACCGCGATACCTTCCGTTCCAACTATTTGTTTACAAATGGAGCTTAAAGTTTAAATCACAGTGCAGAAAATTATGGAAAAAAATAACGAAATTCGCCGACTATTCTTTTGAAAACATTTAATTGTTCTGTATTCAATTTAATAGTATTCAATCAACGGAATATGTATTTGATTCTGTTGTCCTAACCCTAACATTTGATTTAAAAATTTAATGGCATATTAACACAGTAACACATGAAATAATTATTTAAAAGTATCTTACCAAATTTTAATGTAAGATAAATATAGTACATAATTTGAACTAATTATATAATTTGAAATAAGATAAATATATTGCGTAATTTAGATTTAACGGGACTTAAGTTTAATAATGATTAACTTAAATTTAACACAATATTAAATTATTTATAGTGCCGTAATAATTAATTTAATGCGCAAAGAAATATAATTTATAACTTAATTATACTTATCGCAATATTACAGTTATTATTTAAAATTATATTACCAAATTTAGATCTAATTCAGAAATCTGACATGAATGATGTAATGAATAAAAAACTAAAGGTATCATACATCTTACTAACACTACAATATTTAAAGTAATATTATGTTTTTGTACAAATATTTACTGAAACACCGTTGATTATTATCAATATATTTTTTGAATTATAATAAACTCTATTAAAAAGGCTGTTAAACATATCTTTTCTATAAACAAACAGACATAAAAATAAAATATTTAATTACTCAGAGTACATACATAACCAAAGATAAAAAACAATTATCACAGAAGTGTTTGCACATTCACAATCAACTTAATTATTTACTGTCCCCTGGACTGTGAAATACAGGATATAATTGAACATTTACTTAAACTGAAATGTTTTTACTTTCGTACAAAATTACGTATATCTTTATCTTTATAAAAATATATATACATAAAAACCGACTGATAATGCAAACTGTTTAATAATTCTAGCAATTTTTTTAATAAATACATGAAAGGTAATATGATTATCTTCTTGTAGAATTGAATGAAGCTTCCGACTATTAAGTCTGTTCTGCCTCTTGAAGATTAACAGCTTAGAATAATCTTCTGTTACGTGTCTTTTACAAATTAACTTTAAGAGACTTACTTGAGTCTTCCAAACTCGAATATTTTCAAGAAAATTCAATTACATAAAATTGCCTTAGAAAATAATAGAAGAATATAAGTAGACAAAAGTAGATAAAGGAAATGTTTTAATTAATAAACCCGTCAGTAGCTGAAGGATCTAAAGAAATTTCTATTATACAAATAGAAGTTTTGTCTGTTCGTGAATATGGTCGAAGATGAAACCATCCTGATGAGAATGAAACGAATACTTCTGGGGATACCTTCTTCTCTCTCTACTTTTGAATTAAGGGACTGGGGTGGAAATTTTGAAACATCCTAAAACGACCGATATTTGGGTCGAATATTTATCAGGGTTAATGAGATTGATAGTGTTTCCCCCGATGTTGTTTACGTATAATTGTAACCCCTTTAGGTATAGGAGGGAAGCATCCTTAGGGGTGGGGGTGGAGGGACGTTTCATAAAAATAAAGTAAAAACAACCGAGATTGGTGTTATGGATGTCGATGAATTTAATCATCACAAACCGAGTAACCGTGGGCACCCAGATAGTGCTAATTATAAACCGAATACAGTGTCTGTAGAAATTTAAATTAGTTCTGAAGTTGATGATGAAAAACAATCAGTTTCGATGCATTACAGTCATGTTTCTAATTGAAACTTTCTATTACATTTAATTTTGTACATCTCTGGACGCAAATACTTCAATTCGGCTTTGAAAGTGATTAGTCGCAAATTTCTGAAGAAAGTTATATATTAATGTGCATCTTTATAGACTTATAGGAATTTGGAATTATGTAAATTTTTAATGTATGTAGTGAAAATAACTAAATATATTCGAATATTGTTAATTAAGTTCTCATGAAATATATAACGATATAATTAGTCAACTATGATCTATGCAAATTTAAACTTTGCACTTATAGTTATACGTCCTGGTTGATCAAGGTAGAGACTTTATTCCGCAGGCACTGATACGTTTAACGACCTCGTGGGAAATTGCGCTAATTCTGTTGTCGAAGTTCAAAGCTGTTTAACGAGAAAGTACGGTCCCACTTCCACGAACGGCTGTAACACAGGAGTGTTCCCAATGTTCGTAATTAGAGATCGTGTTTGGTATTAAAAGTAAAATACAATAAAGTATTTTAACTGATACATGTATAACACATATACAACAGAAATTAACCATAAAATGAAGTAACATAATGACCTATATAAATAAAAATAAAGTAACATAAAACCTAAATAACTTTATTAAACTTCAATAGTTGAACTCCACTGGTTTAAATTACTATTATTATCTTTTTATAGTTTAACTTTTGGCTATTTGACTTTTACTGCATCAAAATGTTTCTTACCTAGTGGGAATTTTATGTACATATGAATTTATTTTGTTTGAATTATTATTGTAACTATTATTATTTGATTAGACAATTCTTTTGTGCATGTTTTTTAAACTTAATTTTTAAGATGTATTTTTGAAAATACTATACGGAAAAATAACCAAAAAAACTCAAACGTGACCAAAGTCAATTTTGCTCATGATGTTGCACATTCTCAACATAAATATAATTACGTCTGATTCATCAATAATTCACATTAATTATTATTTTAGTGCAATTATAATGCTGAGATTGACGCTTAAGTTTTGTTTCTTGGAGAAATATTAAAAAAAACACAGAAAATAAATATTCTGAAGTTGTCTGGCGGGTAGAAAAATTTAGCCTTAGGCGGTTGACTCACAGAAAGGCAGGACAGGCATGTTTTAACCTGTCTACGGATGCCAAAAATTTTACATTTCCTTAAGTGCATGTTGTTTTATATCTACATCACAATTTAGTTCTCTTAGTAACCAACAGACGCCTCTGAGATGATATTAAAAGTTATGTTGCATACATGCTACACTATTCACTAAAGGGTTATAATAGCTAAATAACAAAAGAAATGAAGTCATTACTGTACTTTTGATTGGAAAAATGTTAATATTCTATATGGTAGGAATAATTACTCCAGTGAAATAAATTCCCTTAATATTAAAATTAAGATGTGAAATTTTAATTGTATATATTATTCGAATTTAAAATATTTATTTACTTGGAGTAAACATTTAAAATACTCAAAAATAAGGTTTTAATATTTATATTAATCTGACTTTAATTTAATTATAATTTATGATAATTATTAATAAAAAACATTAAAAATTAACACGTTTCATTATTAATCTAGATCAGGTGTACAATGGAGTAAATAATTTCCATACATTGCCAAATTATTCTATAAATATTGGTCAAATTGAGATGTTATGTAACTAAATTTTGTGTAGAATTTCCAAGGCATGTTATTAACGGATTTTAGGACAGTATGAGCAACTTTTGCTGCATAGTTTATTTAACAAAACCTTTTTTCCTTTCATCCATCAGACATTATTACCTATTTCTGGAAAAGCTTTTGCCATGTCCCGTAAGACCGTTGACGTAAATGCAGTTACAGTAACAAACCCCATTTAGCTGCGGAAATAAAACCGAAGAAACAGACATCAGTGTGTGATATATATTCTTTGAAAGTGGGGTGGAACTGTCTGCTTTTTCTGTTTCTGAAGCTTCTTCCATATTACAGAATCTTTATGACAACATAAATTTCTATAAGAGTGAAAATGGGAAAAAACAACGTAGAATATCATTATTATTTTCTTCTAACAAACAATTCTTTGTTTCATTGTATCAAAAGACGATATTAAATTTCGTTTAAATTTTTATTTATATAAGCGTGCCCGAAATTCTGAACTTCTAATTTTTCAGCTCCGAACTTTGAAATGTTATACTTTCGTAATTTGTGATATTTTAATAATTGAAGCCAAATTTCTACGACTGTATTGTGGAAAAACACAGAAAAAAATATTAGATAAACTTTCTGCACCAAATGTTTGTTCATATGCCATCAAACTGAATTAATATCTCCCCTAGGTAACTAACTCTAAGAGAAAGGGTTTATTTTTTAAAAAAATGTTCAAGAAGAATTTGTATTATTATTTTTATATTTATATTATCTTAAGACGGCAAATTAAGGTTATTTAAAACCGGATTATGTCTTAGTTTATTCCGTGTAATTTAATACAAAAAAAACCTCGATTTATTATAAGTAGCTTTCGACCACAACGTTTTTACATTTACTGGAGAAATAACATTCATTTATTGAGGACGAAATCATAAGTCTACTTCTTACTAAAAACTCACCTATATAATCCCTTTCCAAACCTTACCTTTACACACGAAATAAACGATGACAATTTTCGGATTTTTTTTTAGGGTAACAGGCTACATGGCAACTCCCCTTTAATGGCATAGGAAGGGATCTGAAAGGGGGAGATGCGGAAGGGTAGAGGAAGGTAGCCAAGGGTTAACTAGGGCCCCCGGGCTATAGTTTAAGGATCCTACCCGGAATTCGCCTAAAAGTAATGCAGGGAAAACCCTAGAAAAACCTGCATCAGGCAGGTCGGGCATTTCGTACTTGTCCCACGTCCTTCCGATGGCGGGAGAAATAACTTTTATGTTTATTTGTTTTGTTGTTTCATATGAAAGTAAAAATAGATTTGATAATTACTTATTACAGATGATTTTTCATCTCACTACGTTACCATCCGCAGAGATGGTATACCTCAGAAATGAGGTCATATATATACATGATTTGGTGGAAAATTTGTACATGCGTTTCAGAGTAATTCTGACAACAGACTCACATCGTACGAACAAAAATAATGCATTTTATTCATAAGGTAATACGAAATAAATTTTCCGGTCTACCTAATTAACGTGACTTTCCTGATGAATCAATTAAATAAACGATTCTCAGTTCATCAACCATATAACAAATACTTTTAATTATCGTTCAGTTTAAATATCAGGTTCAATCTTCAATCAATTCAGGTACGTATATTTAAATAAATATATCAGTTTTCTATCATAAATAAATTTTTTTATTCAACAACTCGCTATTAACCAAGAAGCTAACACGAAACAACGAAAAAACAAATTCATAAATATAAATCTACCTTATTATTATTATTATTATTATCCCTTATGAATGTAATAATTTTTTTTATTAAGTCTCAACTTCTACCCCCCCCCTCCCCTAACTGTGATCTCCCAGTTAGTCCGAAAAATTCAATTTGAATACAATTCAATTTCCAACTCTTTTCATGTTCCAACTTCTTTCTAGATATACATTTCACACACACTTCAAATACAAATTGCTCAGCAATGCTTTACAATCCTCCTATTTTCTCATGTCATTTGATCTGACTCCCAACTTTTTCTTTATCCTTCAAAATTTATTTAATTTCCAGTCACCCACCAAATGATTATAAATCTTGCATTGTCTATCATTTACGTTATTTTTTAATAACACCTTTTTTCTTATCTACCTTAAAATCACATTAACATTGTTTAACCTAAATCTGTAATTGTGTCTTATGATTACAACGACATGACTTTGATCGCTATTGGCATGTTTACCCTATTTTGTGTATGATATTTATTGTTATATGTAAAATAACTAAAATACTATTTGACTCGTTATTTGTTGAACATACTTTTTTGTGTACTAGTTGCTAATAAAGTTGTATGACCTCCTAGAAAAGAAGACCTATGTAATGATATCCCTTCAGCCACTCCTTATATATTCCTCCAAATCCTGTATCAGATCCTAAAAATGCCACAAGTAGTTTAGACACGCTTTCACACACTAGTTCACATAAACAATTTTTGAGTAAGCGTAAAAATCAGAGTACAGAATACTTTAAAAAAATCATTCCTTCAAGAAGAGTCATAAATGATCGTAAATGAAGGGAATTAAACCTGTGCTAAATGCTGTCTAGTCAAAGCATGACACAAAATTTTTGAAGTTTTCATTTTGTTACAATTTTTAATTAATTTAAATTACACTGAAATGCTTACTAATATAAGAGATAATTTCTAATAATCATCAAAATTCAATCCAAAACATCATTTGCATATCAATCCATTTTTCAACCTGAATTTTTAAATTAACCAATTTTACATGTTCATTTGTTTCATTTTTTAAAAATCAAACTTTATTAAACCAACTGTCTATGTTATTTTATTCATATTTTTTCTTAAGCTTAATACTTGTCTAACACCAAACAAAGACAAAACAAATCCAAAGATATAAATCTTCCTTCTTGTTATTATTATCCCTTATGAATGTAATAAATTTACTACAAACCGGATGATTTTTTTAGAACGCGTTTCCGCGATTATAATTAACCCCTGCGCAGTTAATTAAATAATTTCTAATTTACTTTCAACATATTTAACTGTTAAGTAATTTTATGATTTTTTAAAAAAATTGTAACGCCACTGAATTTTCAATTAAGGTAATTGATCCGACATGAAATTATTTATCAACGTGTGATTACTATTATATACAAGTTTCACCGTATTCCATTACCTATCAACTGACTAGATAATGCAGCTGAAAATATCTGGTGCTATAATGGTTATAAATCTTTACTGAATATGCAAGTGCTCCTCGCATAGCTCAGGATATGACGTGCTGGAGTTCTACATAACGCAAGAGACATTTCCTTACCTATTATTCAAAAGACTCCCCTACCTTTGTAGATGGTGATTGGTTAAAACGATTGGTGTCGACGCCCCACTTCAGTCTCCATGAATTATTCAAACTTTATTGATTAATACATTTTAGGTATCTGACGCTGCAAGCTGATTCCGTAGTCGTTCACTTGAGATTTATTGAGATTAGTGTTTATTTTTCTGTTAAGTTCGTTTTATTTTACTACATTCTTTGAAGTCTTTGCTTAGTATTTCCGGAACAATTCCTGCGTTAGTTTCGTTTGCGTCCATGCTTCCCAAACCTGACACTAAATAAAGTCCTCCGATGCGCCGCATTTGTTGGAAGTGTTGATTTTTACGTTCCTCTTTGATTCTATATGCTTTTTGACTGCGTCGCATTGCACGATTCAGTAGCGGGGAGTATGGCAAATTATTATTTCAGCTCTAGTCGAGGGGAGAAGTGAAAAAAATAGCCGTGCTCATTGTTACGTAAATTTAGACATGAATGCGTCGACTAAATGCAAATTTTTTCATGCCTTATTTTAAGAAATGAAGGTAAATATGTCTATGTAAATGGGGCGAAAGTTTTATTATTAATCACTACACTGTTTATTGTATTCTATTTGATGCTAATTCGTGCTAATTATTTCCTGAATGTTTTCCAATATTTATAGGTTTTAAAATTGTATTTTTCTATTAAAGTATAAATATGGAGAAATCTCTACCAGTTTAGGAATCGAACCTCGGACTCTCGCTTAGTACGTGGGTGCTTTACCAAGTAAGGCAAGCCGTCTGATTCGATTCCAGTCCTGGTACGTTTTTATAGTCTGAACCCTCCTGAGCCTAGATCACAATCCTCATGGCCTAACTTTTGGATTCGATGATGATGGAATTTAATACTTTCACCGCCCCAAAACAATAAAAAAGAATTCTGCATATTATTAAATAACTATATGTTTGCGCCATCCACTTATACGTAATAAAATAATAAAGAGACAAATCCATATGCTGAAGAGGGCCTCTGGCACACGTCCCTAATAACAATGATATCATCATCATGGAGTTTAATGTGAATTGATTAACGGCGCAATGAATTAATTCGGAATGAACGGAAGAAGCTTCAGTCAAAGCTCAGCCATATAGGCCATAAAATTGAACTAAAGTATCAGAATGGAAAAATATGCATTTTGATACTTTCATTCCATTTCATGGACTATTTAAATGAACTTTGGAGATTCTTCTGGTTTTTCAGTATTATTATTTTCTTTAACAAATTATCGGTAAATATTCGAATTGTATATCACTCTGATTTGGGCAAAAACAGGAAAATCTTTGAGATGAAACACTGGACGAGTCGACGAGAAGTAATTAGCATTGAATTGACTTTGTAATAAGGAATGATGAATGTGAAGTAATTAGAGAAGAAAATGATAGCTCCAGAATGAATTAAATAATTCAAGAAAAAAATAAAAATCTGAATCAAAATTCAAGATATAAGGGCTATGAAAGATAATTAACGGATTAGGATAGAAAACTATCGAATAGACCTGGAATAAAACGTAGGACCTCCGCTTATTTCCCGGTGCTCTTATCAAGCGTAGGTCCTGGGTTCTATTACGGTTTTCCTATCCTAATCCGTTTGTTTATAGTTATTATATTTCTGCTAAAATACAGAAAAAATGCATATATCGAGGCTGAATTAAAGAATCAAGGTGGAAAAATCTCGACCGGACCGGGAATCGAACCCAAGAACTCCACTTACGATATAAGCTACCTTGGTCGACTTCTCATTTAGGTGCAAACTTTCTCCAGACATTTATCATCTATTTAAGCCGTAAATAATGTGATTTAAATTCCATTTATGATTCGGTTACTATGATTAAAAATAATGTATTCTTGCATTTCGTAATGTATAATTCTTATGTTTAAAAAATTCTGTTACGTGTTTGAGTGACTTATTTTACTCTCATTTCGGCCATGGAAGTTGCTGGAGAAGATCTACAACTTATTTTAATTGGTTCTTTAATAATGTAAGTAACTATATTGTACTTCATTTATTTATTTCTTTGGTATAAAACCATTTATTGTTTTACCATGATATTTCTCAAATAATGTTTTAGGTACGTCTGAAAAGGACACTAATCAACGGGAAGAAATGTTACGATGTGTTGTAGTTAATGTATGTAACTCTTAATGTTTCAAAATAAATATTCTGACTGTCGGCCAATTTATACAAATTATAATGTTATTTATTACCAAGAGGGAGTCCTGGGTTTAATTCCCGGTGCCATCAAGACTTTTCTATCAAGAAACTTTAATTAAATTTGTAACAGAAATAGCTTTATACTTCAATGAATACATTTAATAACAAAAAATTCGGAATTTAAACTAAAGAAGCAGACAAATTATGATTTAGAAATTTCTCTATACTTAAATAAAGGCAAACAAATTTACGTTTGTTTGAAGAAGTTAGTAATAAGAATAAGAAAAAGAAATAGACAAAAGAAGAAAAAACACAAGAGCCGATAAAAGACTGTTATATAACAGTTTCTGAGTTTTTGTCAACTGAACTGTGTAAATGTGTCTCTCTCCAGTTTCATGTGTTTTTAGTTTTCTTAGCACCTGAAGAAAGAAATATGTTTTTCAGAAACTCTGTGTGGTATTTATCTCATTACTTTTTTGGTCTGTTTTTAGCTACTGTCCTTATTATTAAATAAAGGCACTTACTAACGAAGAAGTCATAAATAAATTTAGACATAACATCATAGACAATTTATGATTAGTTTTTGTCCATACTATAGATATAAACACAATATGATTGGTCAGTATATATACAGAATTAACAAAAAACACGAAATAAATTTCCGGTGTTTGCTCAAGTTGAGTTTCGTTGTGCAGCAAACGTTTCAACTTTGACAAATTTATACACAGTTTCACTATCCACGGTGTCTCTATGAATGGTAAATATTAAATACACAGTCTTAGCAAAACCGTTTTCGTATTTATATTCTATTTCGAAGCATCGAGTAAAAGTAAAATAAATTAAGCATATTTTGGAAGCATCATGTGGGGTCGTAAAGGTTTTGCATACTGGCCCCCCCTCCTCCACCGAGTGGGCGTAAATCTAATTTAAAATCTTGAGAGGTTGTTAAATTCTTGGAAAAGTAATCTGTTTACCTTCTTGGCGTTAATCTGTTATGTGGCGCAACATTCTAGGTTAGCCGTGAATTTTCTTCTAATAGAAAGTGTACTATAGTCTGAGAGTAGCGACGATGTTCTCCGATAGCGATTGGATTTCCCATTACTAAAATCGTTAATCGATTCTCGAAGCTATCTGAAAACCTTTAAAGAATAGTTCTTGGAGTGAAAATTCAACATAATAATTATTAGAATATTTAGAATAGGTTTAGGTTATTTTCCATAGATAATTTTATAAATATTGAGAATTTCGTTTTTGAAGATAACACTCAGTTTTTTAAAAAACATATTAATCTAGATCCTCTAATACTATTTCCTACTTGGTTAAAACCAGAAGGACCCATAAGACACCTACAGCAAACATTGTGTAGTTTAAAAAAATCTCTTGCTCTAATTGTAATTCCTGCTACATAGGACAAACAAAACGTTCCCTTATTACACTGTCAAGGAACATATGTCTAATATCAAACTTCCCAACGATAAACAATCTGTAGTCTCCAAACATATAATCAATTCGAAACATATCATTTGACTGGGCAAAGGCTAAGATTTTAGACGTTGACACCAGGTACAATTCCAGACTCATATCAGCGATGCTTCACATTAAATCAAACATCACTGGTAATAATGTACAAACAGTCACTATGAAACTCAATTACTACGATCCTTATTATTACGCTAACACTTCAGCTTTCCCATCGTCGTTGCGTTTTCTTCGCTTTTGAGTTTTGCTGTGCAGTTGTGTCGCTCTAGGCTCTTCTTCGCACCTGAAGAAAGGGACGAGGACAGAAACGTTGTGTGGTATTTATATTATCATTTATAGTGTCTGTATTTGGCTGTCTTTTTCATTATTAATTTTCAATCATACGTAAACTTTATTATTTTAATTTGTTTATGTTCTACATCACATAACATTATTCCCCCCCAAAAGGACGAAAACACGAATGACGCACCACCGTAAAGTAGGATGTAAAACATTCAGACATTGAAAAGCGTAACTTTAATATTGACTCGAACACATTGTACACTTTTATATACATTAAAATCCTTTGAGGCTGACGGAATCACCTAAATTCCAAACCTGCTAATCCGTTCCGAATCTCTTGTTTCCGTTATATCTCTTTGCTTTGATACATTTGTTTTATTCCATTCCCATATTCATATTATATGTATACATCATACTACACTTGACATTTTTATGATATTCTAATGGAATGTTAAAAGCCAATGCTATTTCTGTTTGCAGGTACATGAATTTATTGTCACTGAACTGTATTTCGTCGTTTATTAAAAAAACGGGCTACTTTGTGACCTAAAATGAAGGAAGCGAAAAGCCTGCGTGCGTATTGCCCTTTTTAATTAACTCTTTCGATCTTCGTCTCTTGTCTTTTTCTACGTGAGAAGCTTTATTTTCTTCCTGCCGGACGACGAAAGTAATTATACTGCTACGTTAGGAGTAATTTCCTTCCCAGCTTCGGAGTTTGGACGTTTTGTTCTCGAATTGGGCAAATGTTTACAGCAATCTCCTTCGAATCTTGTAGAATTTACTTTTATGGGGGGGAAGTGAGTGAAACGGTTGGCGTCGCAGATCATTTAGTTTCGTTGTTTGTTCTTCTATCTTAAGAAAACTCGACCTGTGTCTCCGCGCTCCATAGACATCTTTTGTATCAGTTGACCACTTCCTATATAATATGTAAGGTTAGATGTATAGTCAATTTTTTTGCCAAACTTAAACGATACTCTAGATAATTAACGCTAAATAAAGAAATAAAATTAGTAACAGAATATAATAATAATTTCCAGGACAAAAATTGCACAATAATTAACTTATTTTATTTTCACTTGCAAGTTGTCTTTTATTGTGATTAGAAGTTATAATTTCACAACTATGTTAAGTAAAATTTTGTAAGTATATTTTGTCATAAATTATATAATCATATAAGAAGCCTACAATGCGTATACAATGATCGCCATACATAATTGAAATAATTTTACTGTAACCAATACACACATGAAAGTTAGTCTCAATACGGTAATGTGTGTAATTTGGAATAACAGCTGTGGGAATGTAATTGTATGCAAATAGCACAATGCAGGGTATTTTTAAGGCTAAAACGATTTTATGAAAGTGTTTCAGGGCGAATAGCAGGCAATTTCCTTTTATATAACACGGGCGACACCATTGACAACAGGGATGGAAGTAAGCGGTCGCGATGGATTTTGCAAAAGCGTTTGATGTTGTATCAAAGGCCAAATTAGATAAAATGGCAATTGATATGAACCGTAGGTCAGGTTCAGGAACTACTTACTACACGAAGCAAAAGGAGCCAACATACAATAATAATAATTTATATCGTACTTTTACGGGAAAGTAAATTTGGAATAGCAGATGAAAATCTTAACCAAAAATTGGAAATTAAAAATAATAGTTGACGAGTTAAAGTAAATGATAGGCTGATTAGGTTAGTGTTTATATAAGGAAAAGGATGTTACTTGGTATTTTCTAACACGAATTTGTGCAAACAGGGTCTAGTAACGATATTTATGTGAATAAATATGTATTGTTAAATACAACAGCATATACTCTAAAAAATATTTTTCCGTTACAGTAGAATTAACTTAAGATGATTTTTTTGATAGGGACAATGACCGTCAAAGCTGTTGTCCAGAGATGTGACCAAAGTCTATAAAACAAATCTTTAATGGTTTCCACGAAATAGGTAATACAGATCCAACGGTCGATGTAAAACTTTTATGGGCGGTACAGATTACTAAAACATATATTAATTTGTATCTGAATGTCAGTTCGGAAGTGACGCGTTGAGGAACCAACATAAAAACTGAGACATGAAAAAAAAACATTGTTTATTTACATAATCATCAAGTTCTTCTTTCCAGAATTGTTTCTAGTAATTGCTCAAAATTACGCCCACCAACAGTAATACATGCTTTGTAGCGTCGAAGGAGTGATTGGCGAACAGTTCCAAAAATTTCAGGAAATGCACGTACGTTTGCAGCTGCAATGGATAGTCCAGCAGTGAGGTCTTCAAATGAGTCAATTGGTCACTCTTAAATGATGGCCATCAGATGACACCAAAAGAAATAATCCATAAATCTGGCGATCGGGATGGAACATGTGATCACTCAAGAAACTATTTCATTTCGACTTTTTAATTATTGGAGTGGATTCTTACGAATTTCTTAGCGAAGCCTTTCTAATTTTCAAAGACTCGTATTTGTGTGTAATTTAGGTGTTTGACATTTTAAGGAAACGATCTTCAATTAAATTAAAGAAAATTTACCATTATTGCCAAGATATGAGTTTAACTGTTGTTAACGCCCGTTGCGTGATGTTGCTTGATCTGGTCACCTACGCCGTTGGGTTGAGCCATGGAGGGGAGTTTTCACCCGGCTCGGTGAATCGACTGTGGTGATAGCGTATTGATCTGTAATGAATTATTTTATTGGGCTGGGTATGTTATATTAAGGCAAAAAATTATTGACCATTTGAAATTGTTTTATTAGTGTAGTACAAAAAAACCTCTGATCTCAGGCACCTGTGGATTACGTAGCAGAGATTAGCTGCCTGCACCAAATACGTACTGCGTATTCCTGTTTTCTGTTGTCCGCTGTAGTTGGAGATCCCGGATTTTCCCTTACTGAATCCTGCAGCTGGATGGAGCGTATCGGCCCTTGTTCTCCAATATTCGGTGGATTACGTCGTACAACCAGTTGATGGGCAGGTGTATTTCCCTTACTTGGAAAAGCATACTCTTCTGGACCCTATCACCAAACGCTCTTTCTGCCAACTCTTTCCACGTCCTTCCAACACTCTCCTCAACGTAATTATTTCAACTGTTCTCCTCAACGTCTTTGTTGCAACTCTCAAAATCTCTCCTCCTACCCCGGAGCTGGACGTTTTCCCGCCCTTAGAGTCACGGACTTTTGTTGTTCTCAGCCGCATGGGATTTTCCCATGGGCCGATGTTCACTATCCTGGTATTAAAATAGTCACGTGCGGCTACCTGAGACGCGACAGGTCGGCGTCTCGAATTGGGAAAGAAAAGAATCGTCCAAACTACAGTAAACAACATTTCCGAAGATAAACGCTCGTTACAGATCCTTGGCTTCCAGTGTTTGGTTGTCCAGATTCTTGCTCCCTGCACGGTTGAGACAAACCACACTACAGTTATAGTTTTGACCATCCATAAGTAGTTGCATTGATTGTGGATATTTCCTCGGTGGCCTTCCATGCTTGGCAGGCGTACATCCAGGAATTGCTGAATTTAGTAGGCTGTTCCATGACGGTGTGAATGGAGCCGATCTAGAGTAAACTTTCGTCAAGCGGCGATTTGTTTCTTTAAACTTTCCTGATCCTATTGATCGAGCTTCCAGGTTGAACTCCACTGCTACTTTCTAATCTGAGGTCACAACTACATCGATACATCTTAAGTGACTAAATTCTGCCAATAATTTTTTTCCAAATCTTTGTGTAGTAGGTTAATATTTCGTTTTGAATTCTCGTAAGTCTTGCCTAACATTAATGAAAACGAAAAATGATTAATAATTGTATCTATCATATTACAAGCGAATTATCAACACAGAGAATTTTGTTTTCTTTATCAACAACTGTGTGCTTACCATTAAAAATAGTCTTTTAAGACTAACCATTAATATACTTCTAAAAAAATCTTAAACTATATATTTAACGACTAGAGTCCATCCAATGTTGTTTTCTAGATTTTCCTGGTCTTTTTACACTTCACTCACGCACTGTGCCCTGCTTTTATACACTGGACTTTACACAAGGCCAGTTGGTTTTATTCTTTTCAATATTCTGGGACGCTGTTGATTTTCCAGAAGTTGTCGGGCCACTGGGCTGATGTGAAGGTGAAGCCTAGCTTCATGTTTTCCAGCTCACCTTATTTTTTCTTCCTCAATGGTTGGAATCTGGAGATCAAATGGAGATCTGCCTTTCGGATATACCAGGAGGCATTCACAATGTTTCGTAACACTTTATTTTGAAACATTCGGGTGCTCTTAATGTTAGTGTCTCTGGCTCAGCCCCAAAGATGAATACCGTAGAGCCACGACGGTTTCAATATTTGATTGTAAATCAGTAGTTTGTTGGAAATTGAAAGTTCGGAGTTTCTTCCAATTAGTATTGTCTATATTTTATGCTTAATTCAGATTTTTTTCTTAACATGCTCTTTCTACCTAAGTTTGGTGTCTAGAGCCATGCCTAGGTATTTGGCGTTGTTCTCACAGGACACAATAGTGCCATTTATATTTAGTGACGGTGGGTCTTTTGATTGTTTGCTTCTGAATACTATATGAGTAGATTTCTTCTCGTTTAGCTTTATCCTCCATTGTTTAATCCACACAGCTATTGCGTTGCTGGCTTCTTGTAGTCTTTTAGTATACTGCACGTAACGCGCTATCATCTGAATATGTAGCTACCTCAGTTGCTCCCAATTTTTGGAATATCGCTTACATGATATAGTAAGTAGAGAATACCTCTTACCTCTTTTCTGTTTAATTCTGAATAGACTGTCTGTGATGTATGATGTTAATATCTGTACATATTGCTATGGCAGAATTTTGTTTAGTTTATGTATCAAGGCTTCATGACATACTTTGTCGAAGGCTTGCGAAGCATCTGAGAAGACTACTGAGCAGACTTATTTTTCTTCCAGTGTACGTTCAATAATAACGGTTATTCTATGCTCTTGATCTATTGTTGACTGCTTCTGTGTAAATCCAAATTGGAAAACTGGTATTAGGTTATTATTTTCTATTATTGGCCGCATCCGCTTGAGCAGTAGTTTCTCAAAACGTTTTAATTTATTGGTAGTAGAGAAATCGGTCTATAAGATTTACATAATTGGGTTGTTTTCCTGCTTTCTGCAGCTTGATAACTAAGCACGCAGGGACATATTTTAATCTAAATGCTGCATTCAATAGGTACATGAGGCAGCCTTTCTAGGCAGCCTTTCTAGGCAGATACTTTAAAATCTCTCCAGTAATTAGATAAAATACTGGCGCTTTCTTATGGTTCAGATTTGTTTTAATTTAATTAGTTACTTCACAGAGAATATTTAAATAATTGAACCAATATCCTGAAGATAATAATTTTATCTCATTACGCATCCATCTCACTCATGACTAATTTTTTCCAGATTAGATCAACCCACCTGTGAGGCGTTCAATAATTCAACATATTATATTTGAATGTACGGAGTATAAGAATATACACTGGAGGCCCGTAGCCAAATTCTCAGGAGAAGACTTCCGCTCATAAACCAGGGCGATTAAGAGTCTCCTCGAGTTCGTCTCCAACGCTCAGCTGACAAACGCAATTTGAACCATGTACTCGGATAAGAAGCGTAGACATATGTAAGTTGACGCGACCATAAACTACTGATAAAAAAATAATGATAATTTTTATCATTACCAGAAAAAATGCCTGAAGATCGACAAAGATGATTGCATACTTCTTTTGTTCAAACAAGAGAATCGAATTGAGAAAGTGCTGCTATTGCCATTTTATATTTATTTTTGTTGTGGCCATCCGGAGCATTTTTGATTACTGCAATTTTTGGACCGTTAAAAGTCTTCTATATTTCTTCAATGTGGATAATGGAAATATAATACCTGTGTATAGAACTAGTCTTCAAAGATATCCCATGATCGCTAAGCCTAATGGAAAAGGCGGATATCTGACAAAAAGCGGTCGACAGAATTCGTGGTGGATTTATTGGACAAGTAATGTTTCCACTTCAAAGCTCCGCATTGTTGGGGGCGACCAAGTTTTATTCCCTTATCTTTTATATGGCCCTACTGAAAGTAAACAAGAGAGTTGCGTCAATATTCGTTGTTTCAAAGAACACAATTGATAATAATAATTAATTACGTGTGTTCTAATTTTCTAAGTCGCTTTACATATAATTATAAATTCATAATTTAACATCTCATTTAAACACTATATGGCTATAAATGTTTATATTAGATTATAATCCCAAATTAATTTGTCTTGCTGAAAGATTTTCTGCATATCTGCACCCTGAATACATACAAGTTAAAATATGCCGAAAAATACGCATCGTATGAAAAAAATGCAACAGGTAAAAAGTTAACCTATTAAAATGGAACATATACTTTTGCAAAAAATAATTCCTTCCTTCCGCCCAATGACAATGCGACGCGAATTTAAAATTTCCAAATTATATTGGTTAGTTTTGTCCAAAACGTTTTCATATTCTAGGCAGATATCGCTGCTATCGAAAAAATTATAGCGGGCTTTGTGCTAGGAATTACGATAACTCTAGCACCTCTATGAATGGGGTAGAAGGGGGTGGAATTTTAAAAATAAAATATATGCGTAAACTGCCTATATTGGCGCCAAAGAAATAGTTTACGGGGTCGCTCAGATTCATGTCACTCTCGATGCTTTTAGAGTCGTTTTCATCCCCTAAAGGAAAGAGGGTTGGTATGAGGTGGGGTGAAAGGGGGTGACAAAAAATTGCGATAACTACCAAGATTCGTGTCGAATCCAGCGTTTTGGAAGTCGCTGAGTTTAGTTACGGCATTCCAGCAAGGTTAATTTAAAGTTTAACCCCTATGTGTTGGGGGGGGGGGGTAATTTGTGATAATAATTTGATATTACCCTATATTGCGGTGTTATGTGTGCCCGCTTAGTTTAGTTATAGAATTATGCAGGGTTAGGTTTAATAAACCCTGACGACCTAAGAAATTAATTAGGAAAATATATAATATCAATAATACCGACATTAGTCATATATATTTCTCAAAGAATTTCAATTCAAATCTTTAACTCGTGTATCAATTTTTAACGAAACTTTGTAAGTGACGGATTTTTGTTATCATATATTAAAAAAAAATTAATATCGGAACAAAATAAGTTACATTACGAATCTGAGCGACCCCGTTAACTATTTATTTGGTGCCAATCTAGGCAGTTTATGCATATTTTGTATTTTAAAAATTCCACCCCATTCTACCCAACTCATAGAGGCGCTAGAATTATCGTAAATTCACGGGGTTTGTTCCTGGGTTTTAAGTGATACCTGTACCACGTTTGGTTGAAATTGTTCCACGCATTAATGAATAATTTCATTTATGAAGTTTTCTATTTGAATTAAATTTGAATTATATAACATTTTAATTTTAATCCAAATAATTGTGTACCGACGCTGATACATTTTTTTATACCCTGGTTTATCCATGGGCCAGGTGGATATTTTGTTATTTTAAGCTATTAATTTATAACAGTCTCTCCCACTTTGTCTCTCCATTCACTCATTCTATGACTTTAATAATATTAATGACTTTAATAATATTAATATTATGCTTTATTTCGTAAAACTCACCTTTCGGGAAAATGACCCATCCGGAAAATGACCTGTCATGGAAATGCAAATCGGGATACTGTCGGGCAAATGTGAATGGGGCAAATGCGTGTCGAGCAAACGTCCGGATCCCGCTTGCTTCCTGTGAAGAACTTTTATGATCCTGTTTGTTGCCGGACCCACTTACCTACCTAGGCCTGGCGCCAGTGCTGCGGACGAACTTTGAATAATAATTTTCGACTCGTCAGGGTCAGTGTGAAGAACAATAATAATACATGAGGTGGGAGTGTTGAAAATGGCGCTGTAAAAAGTCATAGAATGATGAATGGAGAGACAAAGTGGGAGAGACTGATATAAATTAATAGTTTAAAATAACAAAATATCCACCTAGACCATGGATAAACTGGGTATAAAAAGTGTATCAGCGTCGGTACACAATTATTTGGATTAAAATTAAAATGTTACATAATTTAAATTTAATTAAAATATTTTTAAAAAAAATTATAGATGGAGTTGATTTGTTACATCCCAGTGGAAGCTGTTAAAAGAAACGATGATAATGATAATCGGCCAACTGAACACGTGGTGCACAGAATATAGAATATGTCATATAAGTTGACAGTCTCGCACGATAACAGAATCCAACTATAATTTTTCATTAGTATTACAAAAGGTAAATTTCATTATAGAATTAATTAGAACCATTTTCCAGCAAATTTAAATAAAGTAATTAAAACCCGTTTTATGTTACATTCCTAAACTTAAAAATAAGATTTTAAGGGAAGATTTGGTGATGTTTATTTAACAAACATTTTTTCAGACTAGCAATCCGAGTCGTGCAGGGGCGGAAACATGTCTGCACGTTATTTTCTCGTTCCGCGAACAAATGGCGCCGTAAACGATAGGACTGAGGCAAGAATTTTGGCCGTTCTCCAGACTTCTTCCTTCTCAGAACACGGTGCCTCAAACCCTGTCTTGATCCCTTTAATTTTTTTTTTCAGTCTAGAAGAATAGCGTAACGTAATGTTTAGACTCTTATTTTTACTCTGTTATTTTATTGTTTAAAGGAGTGAAGTGAAAGGTGTGTTGCTTTAATAATTCAGGTAGATGTGAAATTAAAACAATTTGACATATCAAGCCATGAATTTTAATATTTGATCAATATATTTACAGCTGATTAGAGCCAAATATTAGGCCGAAAGCTTCTGAAAAAATTACTGACAAATTTAAATAAAATCGTTGACTGTAAAGGTTTCTTTAAAATAATCAATTCTTTACATTAATTAACATACGATTCCATTTCTTTTTGCATTCTCATTTATGAATTCAGTAATTTATTTATTGTGTCACGTTTTCCCGCCTCATCTATTAAATGGATCACTAAGAATTCTTTTATAATTTTCTTCCGTAATCTGTTCATCGATTTTATGCATCAGATATTCGAATAGCTTCCTCCAAAACGCCAGTTCTACGTCAGCCTCAAATCCTCTATTATTATTAATGAATCTTGCGGTTACCCTCTTCACCTCGTTAATTGTAAAGTATCATATATTAAGAAATATGATTAAAATATTGTAAAACTGCAAGATAAGGGTTTTAAATCGTTTACCGTCTTACGCTTTTCTTGCTTGTAGATTCTCGCAAAAGTCAGTCTGTAGTATAAGAAACTCCTAAATTATTAAACTTTCCACATTCAGGATCAGCCATTTGAATATACAGCAAGGCGTGGTTTATAAATAAATAAACTCACTCTCATTCAAGTAATTTATTGATCAGCCTTCGCCGTCTCCAAAAACAAACCCTTCTTCTTCTTAACTTATAAATGTAGTAACTTTATTACATTATACTCCCTCTTTTTTAGATAGTCTCGATTCCCCCACTCCCCTCCCCCGCCCGTGTGTCCCAGTTAATCCGAAATTGCAATTTGAACACAATCTCTATTACCATTCTATCAACTTCGTTTCCACACCTCCAGCACTTTTCATGTTCCACCTTCTTTGTACATTTCACACACACTTCAAATCCAAATTACTCAGCAGTTCTTTACTAATCCTCCTGTTTTATCATGTCAACTGTTCTTCAGATTCATTTAATTTCCAGTCACCCACCAAATGATTATAAATCTTGCATGGTCTTTCACTAATGCAGCTTTACATCTTTTATTTCATTGACTTAAATACATCATCATGTTGATCATCATGTTTTTAATTAATCACCAATTCTTTAATATCATTTATAATGTTCTTATTTGCATAATCTACAATATCTTTAAAGTTATTTGACACATTTTCCACAATTATTTCATTATTTAATTGTTTTTCGTCATTATTATAATCATAATGACCGTAAAAGACAATAAAATTAACTTACTAATATCTGAGCAATATTACTTAATTTTAAATCTCTGAACAGCACTCATTTGATCTATTAGATTAACCATCAATATGTTCCATTCAAAATTATTCTTCTGAAAATATTCATAATGGTTAATTGTACTGATGTAATCACTTTCAACACTATTAGGTACTAATACTGGACACAGGTTATAAATATTCACACACGTTTTTATGTAACTGTATCCTGTAAATTTAATGCATTTACTGAAATCCTCACATAAGTTTTATCACCATTGATATAATTAATATAGTTAAAAGCATCCATTTCTCATGCACCAAGTTTTCCATAAATATTCTTTATATAGTTGTCAAATATATTTGTATTTTCTGATATTATTGTAAGATTAGTAATTTATATTGGTTGTTATAATATTAATCATCATTTACTATCAGGATATCTGTGTTATAAGATTTTGCCTTGAATTCATAGTTTGAGAATCAGAAAGAAAACTGAGACAATCCACTTGGATCAAATTTATTTAAATGAGCTTCTAATTTTCGGACAATATGGTGATTATTACTGCTTAAACACACATTGTTAAAATTTCGTTGTCAGATACAATTTCATTAAATTTCTCTTTAATTTCCAATTTGGTGGAAACAGCATAATAACCAGGATTTTCCTTCCTTTAACTCTTCTGCTCACACTTATTTCCATATACACCCTCAGATATATGTGATTTTCTTTGTATTGTCAATCCAACAAATACATCTCCTAAATTATCTTCTACCAACTCCTTTCCATTATTTTTTTCATTCAAAGTACTATTACATTTTCTTGCCTCCTTTGTATCTCTTTCTCCCTTCTCATATTCCATTCCCATATCTTCTCATCTCCGTTGTTTTCTATTTTATCTTCCAATCTTTCCGTCACTTTCTTTACTTCTTTCATCATCCTGCTTTTCAGAAACTCGGTTTTCTCGTCAAATTTCGTCCACATTTCTTCTAACTTTTTCTCCCCCATCTTCCTTTCTGCTAACACAATTTTCTCCAACTCATCCATTCTCTTCTCCAACCTTATTACGTTATCTTCTTGTTTGTTTAAACTAGCAACCATTTGCCTCTCCACACGCTCCATTCTTTTGTCCACTTATATATCGTTTCCATTTTGTCAATCACTATTCCGAACCACTCGTTAATTGTACTGTTCTTCTCCTAATGAATGAACTCTCTCATTTCCTCAACATCTTCCATCTCTAACACTTCCTGCCATTCTTCACTCCCTTGAACTATTTGGTTATCCATAATCAAAGCATAAGTACGCCGCTATTCAAATATCTACTTTCGGGAGCCAATATATATAATAAACACTTAAATTATTATTTAACTTTCCACAGTCAGGATCAGTTATTTGGATATACAGCAAGAAATGCAACTAAACAAAAACAAGGACATTAAATCACCAAAAACAAACCCAAAGTTATAACCCATACTTCTTCTTATAATAAGTTTATTACAGTAGGTGTTTTTGCCATAACCGACCATAGACTCAGCGCTTTTCGGTTTCCTGAAAGCATGCATCTGAAAGGAACATAATTAAGAACGGCCTGCGTACTTAAAATGTCGATAAATATTTTAGCGACTGCGCTTACTACATTGTTGTTTTTACAGTCGACACTCTTAACACTGAATATTTACCGCACAGTGGAGGAACAGTTTTATGAAGAGGATTAAGCATTTTCTGTTGCCATAAATCAACAAAATTATCGACGTTATCAGTCGCACAGTACTGTGGATAAAAAAGGGTTAACGTTTCCTCGGCGATGAAACAGAATATTTGCGTAAAATATAATGTTAAATGTATTTTGTAGTTGATTGTCCATTTATTTTGTTTTAATGCCTAAAATTCAGCAATATTTTGCACTATATTTAAATCAATGTAAGCAATTTTCACCCACATATCTGGTTGTACCCGCCATCACACTTCTGAATTAATAATAAATATACTGATTGATACCTGAGCTCAACCGAAAACTTCCTCAGTTCACACAATGAATCCCAAGATGCATTACGCAACCATTATTATCTCTCATACTTAATTATGTTTTCACAAAACCTCAGCGTTATGATTTTTATATAATTTTTCCTGTCTCAAAATTTTAAGGTTTATAACTGCAGCATTCAGAAATGACTATTTTTTGATTCTCATTCCAACATATTCTAAGTACTCCTGCCTTACTTGTGCAACCGCCATTCATTCATTGTTTACATTATTCGTTTTCGGTATTACTCCACATGAATTCCCCGAAATATTTTAAGTCGCTTTGCACATTATTTAATCTTATAAGTGATTTAACTCGTACTTTGAACCTATTATGTAGGTTTTCGTCTGATATTGCCAAGTAACACTGCTTGCTCCTGTTTCGCGTTCAGTGGATTATAGAGTGCAAATTGACATAATATTGTATAATATAACGAGGTTGCCTACTTTTGGAACTAAGGTTCCCACAAGCTGAAGAACCTCGGCCTGTTTTGAGAGGTATATGTTCCGGGTTCACAGACGTCGGGCATACGGTAAGAGTTGTCCGCTCTTCCCACTGGAGCAGCCGCCTAAACTGGTCGAGGCACGGAGAAGGGAATGCTGCGTCCCCACTGCAAACCCGTCTCCCACCATCAGAAAGGCGTGGAACAAGTACCATGTGCTCGACCTACCTGATGCAGGTTTTCTAGGGTTTGTCCTGCATAACATTTAAGCAAATTCCTCTGGGACCTAGTTAACCCTTGGCTACCTTGCTCTACCCTTCCGAATCCCCCCTTTCAAATCTCTTCCTATGCTATTAATCACGTGGATTACCCTACTCTAAAAAATAATATTGCAGACACATCTTTATGTATCATATAATAGATTTGATTCGTGACAGAATAGTACGCATTCGTATTTTATATAAATACCTAGAGAATTTTTTTGGATACAGAATTGGTAAAAACTATATCCGGAATATGTTGTCATTATTACATTTATCGGCCATTAATTGCTAGTTCCCGACCACAACGCGTGTACCATGTGCATTGCATTTGACTCGGCATTAAATTTATTGAATACTGCAAATTTTCCTTCTAATTTCTAATTAATATTTTTACTCAAAATTTAACTCATGTAATATCATCCATTGTGTTTTCACGAAGGATGAAAATGTATTTCTCGTGTTTGTGAGACGAACAAAAATTGACTTTTTGCGTAAGATGCAATGTTTAATTTAAAAATGATAATTTATTAAATAATTTTTTCATATAAATATTAATTTTAAACGCTCACATTTCTCAACTTACATAAAAATATCTTTATTAGTTTCACAACTGTATGCATACATTATTATTTTAATTAATGTATATATATATATATATATATATATATATATATATATATATATATCTTAAATTTATTAATATTTTTGCTTTTGAGTTGTTTTTAGCTTTGCTTATGATTTCGTCACCTTGTTGTGCTGCGTGTCGTTCTTACAGCTCTTACCATTTTGAAGCACCTGACGAAAGCTACAAGGTTTTCGGTGGTATTCATGTTATCAATTAATTTTCACTGTTAATTGGCTACGACCTTCATCGTATTGTCACATCTTGAAGTCCTATGTTGTAATTTAGTTCTAAAGCTTATATTCGTGGTTTATCGTTCCATCTTTAGTAGAAATCAAATAAATATTTTTGTAACTTTGATTTGGGTTCGACAGGAAGGAAGCCTGCGAGAGAATTCTCTCGTAGGTGAACCTTCCCAGAGAGATCTGGAGGAGGCTACCTTTGTGGATGCCTTCACATCTCTCTGGTTTTTTGAACTAAGGTTCCCACATGCCGAGGCACCTTGGTCTGTTTTGAGAGGTGTATGTTCCGGGGTCACAGACCTTGGGCATACGGTAAGAGTTGCCCGCTATTCCTATTGGAACAGTCGACCAGCTGCCTCCTAAACTGGACAAGGCACGGCGAGGGGAAAGCTGCGTCCCCACTGCAAACCCGTCTCCCACCATCGGAAGGCCGTGGGACAAGTACCAAATGCCCGACCTACCTTATGCAGGTTTTTAAAGGGTTTTTCCTGCATCACTTTTAAGCGAATTGCCGGATAGGATCCAGTGGCCCTAGTTGGCTACCTTGCTCTACCTTTTCGAACCCCCCTTTTCACTCCTTTTCGTATGCTATAAGATGGGAGTTGCCACTATGTGGATTACCCTATACATAGCCTGTCTACACCTTCAAAAAAAATTGGGTCAGTAACTCAAAGAATTTGTGTAGCATTATCTATCATCAAAGGATAATATAAACTTGATTTATCTCTCTCTATATTTCTGCTTCATAGGTTTAAGTGGTCATATTTTAATTAAAAGCAAATGATCATGCGTTAGGCATTCAATACGTACAGCGTCTAACCATTGTTTACTTTAACATTATTACGAATATTGTTACTATTATTTCTAATACCTGATTATTAACGAATGAAGGAGTTTTTAGAGGACAGACACAGAATCGTAAAGGTGATATATGACATCCGTTAAACAGAACACTTATTCTGTGATAATTCCTGTAGTATACTAATCCTATAAATAAGTAGTCAAATAGCAGGCAAAATAAAAAAAATAAAGTAAATATCGTACAACGTGTCTGAAAACCTTGCTGCTTTAGTCAGGTGATTCAAAAACGAAAGAATCTGTAGCATCCTGACACAAACAGGAAAAAGTATCCGTTTGAATTCTGTACTTTCATTTATTTAGTTTCTTTCCCGGATTTAGAACTAGTAGTTTAGAAAAACTTAAAGCCGCACACCTATGTAATAGAATCTTATCTGTAAACCTTTAATCAAACAATTCATCCCACCAAGTCTACCAATACTATAAGAATAGTCTGTAATACTTAACTCAGAGATTACTTAGTTTTCATTCAACTTTCAAAATAAACGACTGTCGTAATGTTATCGGAAATGCCATAAATACAACCATTGCATTCAGCACAAAGCTTCCTTCCCCATTCTCTTCCTCAATAAACCTATCGTTGCATGTGAGCTACACCATTGCAGCACAATAAATTCCAAATTTATTTTTCGTGTTTCAAGTTCTGCTTCGATTGACACATTATGGCAAGATATCACGCCAGGAAGAAACACGCATTGCTTTTGTCTCGAAGGGTGGTCATTGCTTTATAATATGGGAAAAATATTTTCTGTGGATGTGTTGTGATGATTATGAAAAAAAATCTCGTTATATATATTGTAAGCTAATAACCATTATAAATTTACTATTTTACCATTTTAAGCTCCAAAATTTACCATATATTTATTACACTTATTTTGATCTTATCTTGAATAGCAATGATTTTAAAAAACGTACTGATAGTTCAGTATAACGGTAGTAATACACACTAAAGTTTCTTATTCTTTAAAAAGGATCGTGACGCATGAAACTCTAAGTTTTTTAAATGTCATTGGATCAATCAAAAATATTACTTATTTAAGAAATGTATAGTAAACCTTTTTACGATTTCGTAAAATTTATAAATATATTGTTACTTGATTTTCTAGGTTTCTGATTTGCGAAGGTGTGAAATGTGTTCAAATTTCTGCGTGTTCTTCCACAAATGTAATGACTATGCAAAAATTCTCTCAATAGTCCAGTGGAATACGTAATATAACGTAAACCGAAGACTAGTGCTCTCTCATTCAGTTGTTTTACTATTCAGGGAAAAAACTGTGCGCATCTATATGAGTCAAGAGCGTTCAAACTGCCAAAAGGCATGGAACCATTCATTTCAGCAACGACCTGCATAAAATATGCTCCTTTACTTTCCTAAATTTAGTATATTATAGCATAGAATATAATTCTGAATGTATTTTGCTTGTCGTTTCAAGTTCGATAAAGTTATTTTTTAGCTTCAACAGCTAAAATACAATTAGACAAACCATATTTGATAATAATTAATTTCAATTAGGAAATACACAACTTGTCTGGTATAAGCATTAATTATCGTCTTTAAGTTTAATACCTCATGCAATTACTAGGAATGTTGGAACTAAGAGAGCTATAGTCTGTGCCACGAAAATGTAATACGAACGTCACGGACTCTTTCGGGTACAATGTCTAACACTGTGCCCAATAATACAAAAGGCTAGTGAGGCAACCCCACTAGGTGAAGGTTGACTTGTGCGCCAGTTGAAATTACATTTTCGTGGCGCCGACTACAATTAAAACACACAGTTGGTTATAGGATAGTTTGGAGGCGAGATTTAATAGTAAGAACTTAGATCATAGGAGACTTAATTTATCAGTCAATAGAGTTCAATTATTGTTTCAGACATCACTGAATACAACATATTCATCGTTTTAGATACAGAAGGAGCTGAAAGTCGACGTCGATAATAATTTCAAGAATTTTCTTCCTGGGCTAACGTATCGTGTGATTTCGTTTAAATAACCCGCAAAACCTTTGTTAAATAAGTTGTATATATATATATATATATATATATATATATATTAAAAAATATTTAATATAATGGATTTAAACGATTTGAATTAAGTAACTGACATAAATGTACAAATGTATTACTTTTTAATTTATGCTTACACACATGGTATACATTTATAATTATATGTTTTAGCTATGCAGATAATTATTTTTAGTAAAATAATAATTATTAACGACAAAATGTTTGCTTAAAAGTCATTTAAATGTTACTTGCTTTTTCCCTTCGTAAAATGCTGAGGTGCACGATCCAAAAATCCTAATCCTTTGAGTTAATTTCAGCGTATTCTAAGTAATTATATTTTTTTTATCAATCTCTATTAATACCATCGTCCTTGAACCATATTTTTTAATTCACATTGTGTATAAAAGAAGACTGTTTCATTTCCAAATAATACCCTACAATATTATATTTGCAAGTATATTGTGATAAAAACCTTTAATTATATTAACAAGGAAGGAAATTGAAATTAAACGAATTTTTTTTAGAAGATAATAAAGATTATTTATTTGACAAATTTGATTTTCGTTTAATTTTAATTTTATATGTTTATGTAAATGCCTCAGCTTTTATAAGAATCTATATTTCAGGGCCACTTATCGGGTCTCTAATTAAGACAGTTATTTGAAATTTTCACCAATTTACAACACAAAAAATGAATTTAAATTTACAATAAAAAAGTTTTATACCAAAAACTATTCGAAATATGAAAAGTTATATAAATCTGGCGGTAAACGATATTTACGTAAAGGTTTACAGATGAAAAATTTTTGTTTTTACATATCATTTATTCAGAGCTTCTCTGGTTTGTTCACACGTGATTATTTAATTTTTATAGAAAACTAATTTCAGTGACAGGCCATAGCACTGATTTTATTATCGTTCAGTTCATACTTTGCTGAATTCGACCATCACAGGCTCTAGCTCGTCTGTATATCTTAGTGACTGTTCTGACTAGGTACTGCTCTGCCTCTCAAATACAGACTTACTGAATATCTGACTTCTCCGCAGGCTCCCAAACACCCTCTGACTGTCCAAAGTTCTGAAGCGTCTTATATAAGCATCCTCGACAACAATTCGTAACACTCATTATAGTCTCTGCATTCCCGCGCCAAACAATGCTGTTCTTTACAATGCTCTGGCCTTAAAGTTACGCCACCGATAATTAAAGAAATAATTTAAATGAAGCATTTCATTACACATTTGTAATCTTTACAATATATTCAACTTCATTTCAAGTTTTCGTTTAATAGTTAAGACTAACATTTTTATATTACTTCTTATCATTCATATCCAGTCTAGCGAGAATAGAAATAACCTCTGATTCTTTTACTGATCTTTCCTGGGACGCAATCACACCCACGGGACAATTTATAACACAGTTCAAGGATATGCCATACGCTTTATATTTCACGAGTCTAGAAGCTAAATAAAGGACTTCTTGGCTGTACACCTTAATTAAATTTTCAGTTTAATTGTTCATAATTGTCACAGAACGCCAAGTGAAGTAGGAGCATCGCGACGCTTTCTGACGCAAGCAACTTAAAGCAGACATCCTATCGCAAACTAACTCTTAAAACTTGTTGCGCGCTTGATGTCTCTGAGAAATTCTTTCAAAAAGTAATCTTTAGAAATGGGAAAAAAGTTACCTGAATGTAACTGCGCTATATCAGCCAGATGTGTGAAGGTTTTCCTAATAGTATTTCTGCTTAATCGTTGGTAACACGAAAGGAATGATAAAAGTCAAAGTGAAATAAGTTTTAAACAATAAAATATTAATAAAATTCGACTGATTATAGCTTTTTTTGACAGTTTTAAAAGCAAGGGCAATTGAATTTCACAGATTACTGTCATTAAAACTGTTAAAATGAGAAAAACTTGAATAATTTATTATTTCTATGAACACAACTTTTAGATAGATAAAGGTGAAACGTAATGAATGCGCGGAAATGCCTGAATTTAAATGTCTTGCACTTAGAATTTTTTCTCTCTCTCCAAGTCTTTATTCTTCTCTCGAAAACAATCGTAATTAACAGGCTAAAAAAAGGACTTCGTCTTACAAGGATGGAATAGTATTTATCATCTATTCACGGCGTCTCGGAAACAATTATAAAAAGTAGTACGTTAAAAGTTAAAATGTTGGAATGTGCACAGTAAGAACTACAGCATGTACGATTAAAAATTCTAATATCAAAAACAGGTTAAGATTATTAGTTATTTGATTTGATTTATTTTTACAGGTAATTTGATGTTGTATTCTCAATTTCAGAGCTAGTATTATAAAAATATCATTCCACCAATGTAAAGCGTATTTATTTAATTTATTTGGTTAATTATGAAATAATAAAAATGATTATTGGGTTACTTACTATTTTGATTGATTATTTCTGAACCTATTTACTATTTATTTACGTCAAAAATATTTAAAATTGTTTTTATAGATTCATTTAAAATTACAGTTGTCTATTTTTCTAGAGTTTGATTGTGGATACTAAATCGGGACAGTGGGATAGAAACGAAATGAATAAACATCCTATTTAAAATAAGTTTGTGTTCATAAAATGGTTAAGCCACGGTTTTTTTTATCACGCACATACACCTATGAATATGATGAGTACTGCGTGCGGTGTTTGTTGACACTTGCGGATTTGTATTCAGCGTATTGTCAAATACATAATTTCGCATTCTCTCATTTGGTCTCGCTGTAGCTTTGGCTGGCCTCATCGTAACTACCCAAATTATCTTCCTTTATTCTGAAAACCTACATTTCTTGTATTGGATTGAAGAGTAAAAGAAATATATAAGGACAAAATGGTTACTGTTATTCGAAAAAATATGAAACAAACTGTAAATGTGATAAGTAGAAAAGAACGTATTTCTGGACGAGAGTTAATGGTTTAAATTTTAATTTAAACAGTACTCATTGTTAGGAGAGATAGTTTCCATGTTCGTCAACAGTTTAGAACTGGAATCCGTGACGATTTTAAGGGAACAAGAAGACGGAAATTCGATACATGGTCAGCACAAGGACTAACTGGCTGGAAAAATGTGGCGTTCTGAAGTTATTCATACTTGCCAAATAAAGGTTAAATATATATTTCAATATTTTGTATATATTAACCATCCTTTTATCGTCTTTATTGAGAGATTAACGAGTCATCCTGAAGACTCTTGACCAAAACTGACTCCTTCAACACGGGACATTGTTCACAACGAACACTTTCCATAGAACAATTACAGGCAGTAATCCTGTTTCTTGGTAATCGTGCGTAGATGTCTTCTACATCAAAGGACGAGAGCCGCAGGCGATAATCTCGTGTGACAGCAAAGCAGAAACTCGGCCAAGTTGGGTCACTAAGCCAATAAGACCTATATTGGAAGCTCCCTGAATAGAACCAAAGAAATTCTCTGCCGAAATCTTTAGGAACAAGTATTACTAAAGACGATAATCTTTAAAGACATATTTTCATTGACGACAATTATTATGGTATTCAACTAATACAATTTATGTTATCAATATATACGCATAATGTAGATTATGGAAGTCGGAAGAAGCACCGCATACATTAAATCCATTATTAAATTTATAACGACTTTATATAATGAATACATGTGATGTTACTAGTTTTTCATATTGTTTTCTTCTTCCAAATGATTAAAAACGTCATTCTGAAACGCCATTTAATGAAAATTAAGCGCGCGCCTTGTTAAAAATACTGTTATTCTGCGAGCATTGCGGAAGGGGTTGATGAAAGCTTCTTATATCTCGTAACGTGAAAATAAATTAATAATTTAGCTTAGTATATTTTTCGTTCGTTTTAGCAGATTTAAGTATGTTTATATTTCCAAATTCATACAATGGATAAAATGACAAATACGTGACGCAATATATATTTGGAGTTGAGGTAATTTAAAAATACGAATAACGCATATATTTCTTAAATGTGATTATATGAATAAACAATGTACTAAATTACTGCCAAGTTTCTCAAAGTCTAAATTCGAGAGGTTTTTCTACGATGTCTGATCATATTTTATATCATAACCAAATCGTTCACCACGTAGTTACGAATTTAATTAGTATATTAAGAGCGATTTTATAACAATTATTAAATAATACGATATTATTTCTATGCTTTGTATAGCGTTTAATAACTGTATCCATTTGGCCAACAACTCTCATATCTAGAATGTCTAAGTATTGCGTCAGTAAATGTAAGTCACATTCAAACGAATTCACATGTACTAGGTTTCAAGCTAACAAATGTCGATAAATCGCTAGGGAAATAAGTGAAATGGTGTAATTTCAGGAAAGCACGGGGACAACCTACTCTCCTGACACTACAAGCATCGGTATCGTTCAAACATGATATATTCAGGACATCTCGATTGTCATCAGTTTCTCTGGAACGATAAATTTGCCAATTCTGGACTCGGTCGATATAAATTCACTCTTAGAAAGTAAATGTGGTTATTTCCTACATAAATATAATCTATTGGATTGGAAAAATATTAGAATAAGTCTGTCTTAAAAAATATATTTTTCTAAACATTTTTCAGTGCTTCATGAAATTGTGTACAAAGAATAAAAGTTATTCAGGTTTAATTCTTTTATATGTGCAATTTTCCTCTAATTGTCTTTAGGTTTGTTCTATTGGTTTGTTTATATTCGCCTGTGGTAGGTTGGAGCGTTATCACATCAGTCCGCCTTGGGCTGTTGCGACGTAAAGATGGCCGCGCCACTCTCTGTAGGTACCAAAGAAGAATAGCGTTCCGTAATCCGTTTTTTGTGGTCTGAAGTTGTACCAAGTGAGGAAATTCCTAGAAGACATTCAGAACATTACGGTTACAATGATTTGCTACGGCAAAGTGTTTACTAGCAAGTTGAACAAGAGTTTGAATTTGGTACATTTAGTTATTCACGTCTTCACGTTTCATAGTTAAACGGAAATTTGCTATCGTGATATTTTCAGAACACCTCAGTGAGTTTCGGATTACGAGCTTGGGACGCAAACTAGCAAGCGGCGTGTTTGAGAGTCGTGTACGGGTCTTGCCCCCTGCGGCTTTCTCTATTCGTGGAACTTGCGAGTCGGTCAACAAACTGGTACTGACGTCTCTTCCCTGCTGAAGCTTCTTGTCACTCCTTATACAACGTGGCACTAACTACAGTATTCATTCCAACACATTACAAACATCAGTAGCATACAACGGCAGACTAAACAAAGCGGGCAATATGAATTAGGCCGATTAAACTCAATGGGACTCTTATACAAAGAGCGAATTAACACAGACAATGATTCGTTTCCGAGAATGTAAATCAATTGCTAACTCCTAAAATAAACGTTGACGTAACATAATTAACAGAATCACTAGAAGTTACTACAAAACATTGGTTCCTGTCAGGGAGGCACATGCAATTATCTGGATTCAGCGCATTATTTTAAAAATTTTAAGGCTGGAGAGAGCATTTACAAGAATTATTTTTAAAATTGTATTTATAACAGTTTACTTAAGTATATGTGAGTTTTAATAGGCTAATAACATTATTAAATTGAAAAATAAAAGAATTAAAATTATTTATATGCATACGCCTCGTCACATAAAGGGAGCGTTCCTTTGTAAACGCAAACTGGACGACTCCGTGTCAATCCATCTCGAATACAGATACGTTAAAGAAGGGTATCCCTTTCCAATAAGTTTAACGAGTAACGCTATTTTACATTGAATATCGATTATGGCACTTAGTTTTTGGAACAAATGTTTACAAATTTAATTTATTTTTTCCGTTCACTAGCGATGCACCAACATTCTTAGCGTATGTCGGATAGATCAAGCTTTTTGGTTCAATTCTTATGAATCCAGTAATAGGACAGTTTATTACTTAAAAAGAGAATAAAAGTTTATTGTTTTGGATTTTGTTGCAATAAAATATTTGCAGAAACGTACAAGCTCAAGTTATTTATTAAAGTGAATTTTTCGTAGCTAATGTTTTTGGTGACGGTGATCATAATGATACAATATGTATTTTTTCCCCGTAGAGATTATATTTTAGGAAACACCTAAATAATTCTTAAATCAAACATACGAAAACAAAATTGGCCGCCATAGGTTAATATTTAGCATATTGCAAAACTTATATTTTAGTTATAAATTTTGGCTGCCGTAGAATAATTCCTTACATATTCATTCATGTAGAATATGTCAAATGTATTAGGAATGAAACTACTATATTGACTGTACCTTAGTCAGTTCTAACCTGTGTCTCTATAGCAACGCGTCATATAAAAATATCAGAATTCTTCAAAGTCGACTGTTTAATATCTACAAGTTTTGTAGTAATCGCATGATAAAGTCGTTTTGTGTTCGACTGCATTATTAGGTGTGAAATTATCTGAAGAGTATCGAAATTTTCATATTTGTCGAAATTACAAGCAATTACATTCAGCAGTTACCTGTAGCCTGCGGTACATTTATTGTCAGCAAAAAAATAAAAATAAGTGTGAATTTACTTTTAATAAAGATGGTTTAAAGCCGTCCAAAATTAATTTCCGTCATTAAGAAAGGGCATATGAAATGTGCTATTACTCTTGAAGTTGATAGAGACGATAGAGATGCCCCAATGTTAGAAGAAGCAAAAGTAGAGAGATGAAGTAAAGATGCAAGAAGTTACAGAAACCGCGGAAAGGAAAGGTTGTTCTAACGTTTCATGGAAAGAAAAAAAAAGAGATGAGACACACGAGTCCGAGTACTCCTTAAAGAAATAAATCTACTTGGGTGACAGCAGGTTGACAGAAAATTTTATGTATCACTTTGAAACTTAAAACTTGCACAAAATGAATTTATGGTCTCTCTCTTTCCTTAGCATATTGTGGGTATAAATTTGCTAATCCAAAACTGAGCGTTTGAGATTTTACTGATGAAGATATTTAACAGAAAATTTTCCTCTAAACTTGGATTAACTTCATATAAAGCCAAAGACGTTTTACTATTAAAATCAGCTTGAGATGAATACATATAGTTTCAATATTAAATGATATCATAAGAATAATAACTTTGGTTTGGACTTCAATTTCATTTCGCAATTAACTTTTTCTTCATCTAACGTCAAAGCACTGTATACACAACCGAACAATTAAGGGCATTTTATAATTATAAATTCATAACGTTGAATTATTATAAATGTATTCGACCCGTTGATTTTTTAAATATATCGTTTCTGCACTGCATTTGCATATCACAAATTCTGTTTTGATTTTTAATTTCATTTTGAGAAAAGTTGGTGCAATCAAATTTCTTCAAGAAACACGGATTCAGAAATTTTTTGACCTTAAAGTTCTCATCTGTGTGCGGAACGAACTTAGACCTTCTCTCCAAGTGGTCCTTTGAGAGAGAACACCTGCCCCCTAGATTTAGCGGCCTCCAGGGTTATTTGTCAACATGAACGCTGTCAATTTATCGCCGAGCCCAGATTCAACTCCTATGTCGATGTCACGTGTCGTCCTAACTGTGATATATTCGTCAGCAGCTGGTCTACCACGCGTATTTTGCATATTTGCAGCACTTCGTTGTGTGGTGCAGCGCCCTGAGTAACAAACACCCTTCTCTGACAAGAACAAGGTGCAGACTTCATGTGGATTAGCTTATTTATTATTTCCATTAGTCTTCAGTTGAGGAAATATCACACGTCAACACATGAAAGCACGTTTTTTGAAATACAGACAGCGATACACATCTATTAAATTCGTTGTAACTCAAGTAAAATATTTTCTAAAAATACATAAATGGTTGACATGAGTCAACAAATATTAAGAAATTGCGACTAGACAGGTTATATTTAAAACAAAAAATTTACTTTAATAGCAAGTTTCAAAATTTCATTCTTAATTTTATACTTTAGTTACTTTTATTTCCCTGTTATACAATGATGGAATAATGGGATTTTTATAGCAGAGGGGAAATTCGGAATAAAAAAAATTATGAACGTACGAGGTGTAAGAAACGTTTACGACAGAAGTTTACAATAGACGTGGGTCTAAAGGCCCCTGAAAATTCATATGACATCCATTCACTTACACATAGAGACTATTTACAGCGTAGATAATGAATTGAAAAAAGGATACTGACCGTGTTTAGTTGAATTTGTTTCGAAAAATAGGAATCAGTAATGAATACATCTACCATAGTATTTATGTTCAAAGATGGAGAGAAAGCTTATATAAGCCTCAAGCCATACGGCCATAGTTAAGTTAATTAGGGTATGTGGAAGGCTTGAGGCTTATATAAGCCTCTCTCTATCTTTGAATAGAAATAATATATATATATATATATAAATATTGTAATGACAATTAAGTAAGCCATTAATTGTTTTTAAATAATTTAAATTGTTAGCGAATAAATGAATTCTAAGGAAAGCAACAATGAACGGCGAGTCCTGTTTCTTCGTTGAGGAGTCGGAATGGCGATTACGCGCGCAAAAGTATATAGTCAGTTGGCGGAGAAACATTGCGAGGAGCAGAACAAATAATAAAACTTGAGCAAAGTCTAGACGTCGTTAATGTATTACCAGTTAAAGTTGTGAATTAATACAAAGTAAACATTCACGGACGTATTTTTTGGAAAGTAATAGCAGTTTTTCTGTCTACGGCGAGGAGCGAAAGAATCGACGTCTACGATCAGCCACGAGAGGAGAGACATTGTAAAAGTTAGTCTACGTCTACGGTCAGCCACGAGAGGAGAGATATTAAAAACAAATCTTCACCGAGATACTTAGCAGTTTCAATCCAAATCGATAAATAAATCAGTAAAAGACTAAAATCTGCAAATCGTTAGTTCCTGTACGCAAGACGTTAGTTGGACAGACAGATGTTTTAACAACTAGCCAACGGTGAAGCAAGGATTGCTTCATTATAAAGAACTTGAACAATTTCGCGTTGTGGGAAAACGACATCCGATAGCTGACCAATTAGGAGAGGATCATCCGATTTTCATGGGAGCTGAGTAAATTGCATTTCGACTTCATATGAGTAGAATTTGTGAGGAAATTTAGAATCAGTGCAATAAAATTTGCAATATAGAGTACTTTTGAAGCCACAAAAGAATGCTGGTACCAGTCGAACAATATATGAGTAACAAAACTTTGTGATAATAATATTTGTGAACGATAACTAAAAGGGAAAAGTCAAATTTCGTTCATCTTTCATTTCGTTCGCTTTTAATTTATCTTTCTTTCTTTCATTTATCGACTTATTGTTTTTTTAGTAAATTTTAAACTGAATTGTTACTCAGATCATTAAATCATTTACTCTGTTAATTATCAAACCCAGTGAAGGTCCTGAGATAAGAGATATTAAATTTTGATTGTAATTGTTTTTAATTTTGGAAGAAACAAATAGATAATAAATGGTTTTGTTTGTTCATTTTGATCATTCCTTTAATTTAATTAACGCCTATCATTTGATTATTACAATATATAAATAACATATAATCAATTTACGTAAAAATCCGTCCTTCATCAGATCCTGAAATAGGCCATGAAAGAGTTGGGATGAATAAATAGTAGGAGAACCGTATAAGGTCTAATGGAAGGACGAATGTCGCACCGGGTCTGGAGTCGACAGGGATCAGCTCAGTCGCCAGAGCATTCACCTGGTAAGTGGGAAGTCTCCCGATCCGGTCGACATTTTTCCATCCACTTACCTTAATTAACTGTACAAGAGTACTTAATATGCTTGAGGATACAGCGCCTCAGGATAGTTAAAAGGTACGTAGACTAGTGCGAATAGTAGAGTATAACAAAAACTGGATTGTAAAAGGGAAACCGTCAAAATTTTGGGATGCTCGTAGCTTTTTAGTGAAGTAGTCAACACAAAATAAATTGTAAAACCGCAATAAGAATATACACGCAGAAGAATAATGAGACACGTGGCTCTCAGAATCAAGAATTTTTTCATCCATTTCCATGTCGTTTTTTTTAAAACTTAATCCGTGATGAGAAGATTTAAAGTCTTATAAAATTTTATGGTTAAAAAATTAAATTGAACATTTTATAAAGAATATGAGAGCTTATATAAAAATAAAATCAAAATATAACATATTTTAGAGAATATGATAGCTAGGGCTGAAGAATTGAGAATGCGTAAAAGTAGCTATCTCTTTATTACACCGTAGAAACATTAATTCTTTTATAACACTAATTATTATATCTTTATTACGCTTCGACTTTTCTTTTTTTTTACTTTACTGTATATTTGTAATATATTTTTGATAAATATAATTTTTTAAACTTTAGCTGTAACCCAAACAGATTGGAAATCAATATATGATTAAAAATAGTCTTTCATTTTGCTGAGTTTGGTTCATAATCCGTCTTGCTGAGCATACAGCTCATCATTCCAGGAGTAAGGGTTAAGACAAAGTCAATGTTTGTTTCCAATTTCGGCGGGAAATTGCAAATATGGATCCGCTACCGGAATATTAACAATTAGCGTTTTGCAAATATATTTACGTTGCACTAAGTGTATACCTTCTCATCTTAAAAAATAAATTTTGGTAACGAAGACACCTAAATTGTATTTGCCTCAACGTAAAACCTGGAATGTTAAAGACGGAGCATCCCTTCCTGCTGCAACACGCAAAACACGTTTTGATCTAATTGGCTATCATTACAAGATTACGAATAATGTAATTTTTCCACAGTTTCTCAATTCAAATAGGACGGTTCATTTTCACCCCACTATTCTTATTTTCAAGATATGCGTCATAAACACACGAAAAATGATTAAATAAGTTCAAAATAATGTAACCTATAATAAATCAGCGTCTTGCAAGTCTCCGACTGAACAATCTACTAAGTGAAACCAATTAAACATTGAACCGACTGTTAGTATGATGGATATTTTAAATAAACAAGGTGGCAATTCCAATTTCTAACATTAATTCTGAAAGCGTTATTTTATCTTCTTTGAGAGTATTGAAAAAAATTGAGCAATGTAATCGTAACTCGTTTATAGTTTCGCTGAGCCAGACGAGTCATTGACAGAAACAAAAAGGAGCCGATCTACTTTTTCAAGAAAAACCAAACTTTTATGGAGTAGTCGGAGACCTGTGATAAACGTGTGACTTCATAGAAGGAGGAATGTAGGACAATCATTTTGGTTGGGAGGACTCGAGGGAGAGGTGAATTTTGTGAGGACAGAATCCGTGATGGGACGGAGTGAGAATGAGGCATTCAGTGATGAGACGGAGCTAGAACGAGCCATATTCTCTGATGACATGGGTGTAATACCTTTCTCCAGGAGATGCCATGATACAAGAAAGGCAGATGCTGAGCGGCTGCCGGAACTGCCATAATGTTGTAGCCACTTGAAGTTCTCGTAGTACCAAGCCAAGGGTTGAAGCATCCTTCAAGACGGTGATGATCATTGGTGGTAGGGTAGACAATCTCAAGTCAAGTGTAGTAGGAAAATACTATTAATTGCCAGTATGTATAATCAGTTCAAAATAATGATGAAGGATAGAGAGATTGAGTGAATCCGCTCATAACAATTCAGGATAAATACTGACTAGTTAAGGACCTGTCTCAAGATTATAACACGCAGCCTAAATCAATCAAAATCTCACGGAAACTGGAGTGCGGTGAGTTTGTTTTGATATTAACTGAAGTTAAATATTACATAGTTCATAGAAAATAACGAAGTAGAAAATTTAAAATTGAACTTACAATTAAAATCTAAAATGTAAATCATACCCACAGAAATATACAATTACTATCTGTGACGCGTTTAGTGGCAAGTATTTTTATTTATGGAACAGGGAATCAGAGTGGTATAGCAGTAAATTGGGAAAGCTTGAGCTTCCCTGCGAAGACAGCAGGAGTAGGTTCCTAGCCAGTTAACAGCGGCTTTGTCGGAGTGGCCGGGAATGTAGTTAAGTGGAACTTGTTTCGTGTTGGGACTCGACGTAATAAAACTCAGCGTAGCTTCCTCGAAAAGTACTTTATGGTGAAACGTTTACTCCAGGAAACTGAAACTTGCTGCGTCGGTACATTTTATAACACATGAAATTTAGCACAGTTTTCTTCTTCGTCCTTGTTCCGGGAGAACGATCACTTTTGGATTATTTTATAGCATCAATGTTATTCTTGTAAAAAGATATTCACGTTTACGGTTAACCTTGTTTATATTTAATTGTATTCTTTTTTAATTAATAATTAAGCAGCATTTCAGAAATTAAAAATTATGCTACATTACAGAAATATAATAATTGCTGGCCTGGTAAAACACATATTATATATACAATAAATTTTGACGTTTCGTCCGTAATATTCTGAACTTTTCAGAAAATAACAAAAATTAGGTGTCCTGGAAACTAAATATTAAATTAACTCTATTATCTTCTTTTCCTTCCGAGACCCTTATTGTTCGGTCCGCAGCTTCTGTTAACAATTTAGTAAAGTGTTCTACACTTAGTGAAAGTGAGTCTTCTAATATATTATTATTCTATTCCAGGAGTAGAGTTACGCATGTTTTATAATTCGTCCAATCATTAGTATTTATCCTCCATCTTCATATGATTTTGAGATGACTAGCTTGGTTTTGGTTATTCATATTCATTCCAACTGAGATCACAAAGTGGTCGCTTCCGAATATATCATCCTTCATTTCCCACTCACACGCGTCAGCAATATTATCAGTTCAAATATCATAGCCGATGAACTGCCATTTGCTATGTTAACTCTGATATGACTTCCGGCGTTGAGGAAACTTAGGCTTTGCCTATTAGCGAATTTTCCTATCATGTTTCCCCGTTTGCAATTTATGTATGATCCTCAGCTCTGATTGTGAGATTTGAAGTCCCCCCATCAGTATATACTTTTGCCCCAACTGGTTGGTTATATTCTCTAGGTCATGGGGAGATACGTTTGTGCTTATTGGTAGGAAAATGCTGCATACTGACATTCTAGGTTCAGATAGGATTCTGATAGTTATGGCTTCAATATTTGCTTTCAGCGATATTTCTTCCTATGGAACTGTTCTTTTAATGAATATTGACTTTCCTCCACTGGCTTGTAGGAACGATTTCCTCATTTTATGGAATGTTTGGTATCCTCTGATCTCTGCAGTCTTGTCGGTTTGAAAGTTTGTTTCCTGTAATGCTGTAATGAGATCTGGGTTATAATCCTCAGTAAATTTTTTAATGTATAACCTTTTGGTTTGATAACCAGTTCCATTGTATTGCATTAATTATTTTAAGTATCTTCGTTGCCTTCTTCTACGACCTCCTCTTCGGCTAGGTGTCTCTTTATATCCTTTATGTGTTTGGTAATCTTCGTCTTGAGTGATGTATGCTTTATCATGCAATACTTCGATCAGTTTACCTGGCTCCAATTTATAGTCCTTTATAAAGGTTAGGGGGCTCAACGCTTAGAGAGTTTAACAGTAGATTAATTAATTGTTCATACGATATATCTATATTTGAATCATTTTCGTAGAAAATATGTTTGGCGGGAGCAGAGGCTGCTTCGAGTATTGTAGTATTTATATCTAACCACGATTTGGTTGCTCATTTGACGGTGATTCCAGTCTATGGAAGTCGGATTCCATAGAATTTTATGATCTTGTTGGTGAAATAGATGCTTATGACCTTTTTTATTCATGCTTAATTCTGTGGTTTCCTCCTTCTTCTGGTTACTTCTTCCGGTTTATTTGATTGCACCTGTTTGAATTCCATAGTATTGTTGAGCTTGGGGGAAGGTACTGCATCGGAAATGGGTTGCGGGGGGGACAAGTTCGTCCCTAGTTCCAAAGTTTCATCTTAGGTGGGATGGCATCAGGTTTGTTGCGTCGTAATACACACTCTCTAGTATAGTGTCCTTGACATTTGCAGAGAAAACAGTTGGCACTTCTATAGTCTATAGTTGGTGCTATCGTGTTCGATGAGTACGGATTCCGGTAAGCGGTTGCTATCTAAGGGGTCAATGTAGAACTGTCTGCGAAAGCTTGAGAATATGTGAAAATCTTCTATCAGATGTATTCGCTCTGATTGGGCTGATTCTCGAAGTTGGCGTGATTTTATGCTTGCTCAGTTCAGATTCGATTATGGTATTTGGGATTACTGGCAAACGTTCGATACGATTACCCTGACGTGCGTTTCGTATTGTGTCATGATATTTTGAGATAATTAGTAATTTATTATTATAAATTTGTATTTCTTCGGCGAGGATGAGTTTAAGACGACACCGGATGAAGCATAGACGGCTGTTTGCCTAACCTCACCTAAAATCGCAGTAGTGATTACATTTTACCTCTGACGTGAGAATGCAAGGCGACACAAAAATGCTGACTATGTTTTAGCTTTTGGTGGCTATTTCTTAATTATTATTGACTCCACACTTTGGGTTTGCTATATTGAGGAAACTTCCCCTCCTTGGAAAGATCTAAGAAATCGACAGAGTCGCTCTTCGACACTCGACCGAGATGGTTGGCTCTTGGTATTTCCAATTTCTTTTTCTTCGATCAATCTTGTCTTTATTCTTCAAGTGCTGTGTTCCACATACATCACCAGTCTCTGAGCCTGATTGCCAAGGCAATTACGGAACTTAATTCTCCTATTTCCTATCCTAAATTGTCCTTTTCGATTTTCCGTTCTCCTAGTACTATCATCCTTAATATGGAGAACTATGAGAATTGGTATATTGAAGTTTTTGTTTTCTATTGATTCTTTTTTTATCCACATTCGTTCGTTAGAGATTTTTTATATGTATCTTTTGTTGGTAGAGGGAACGTGGTTGGCTACGACTGAAAGTTGATATTCCCTGGATCGTTTCAAAAATGATGGCATGAGACTTGTCCGTACTACACTTTAAGCACGTTATACACTGAGAAAAGCAGGTCGCACTGCCCGTAGTCACATATAAACACTTCCGTTAGAATTGACTGATCCACTTGATGTTTTTTCGACAAGCAGGTCTGGTCGTCTACCGTGTAGGTGAACACTTACTTTCCGATCTCTACACATCGACACGGTTACTTCTACACATCAACGTATTCAAAAACACTACCCTTACGTGAACTTCCATCTCCATACTTAAAAAATCTGCAAATTAGGTTCTATCTTCTTATCAACTTCTCTCCACAAAAAAGAAATTGTCAGGACCCCCTCCACGCATCAAGTTCCTTTTCCACAGAAAACCGTACCTCTCAGGATCCCTGGAGATATTTTTAAAACCTCGACGTTAAATTTTTTACTCCTCCTTATATCCTCATTTAATTAAGATTTTTAATTTGACCCAAATCTGCATCCTTCCTGTTTCTCCCAACCGCAATCAATCTATGTCACCAATTTTACGAGCTAGGTAATCTTTGTTCGTTGTAGATGACTCCTTATTTTTCATATGTCGACAGTGAGTCTGGATTTTAAATGCCCTGTCTCTCGGGCAATCTGTTCCGGCAGACTTGGGCCGATTTACTACCATTGGATCCCATTCATATAACGCTCTGTCACAAAACGAATTATACATGCTGCCAAAATCACTGTTTGTAAAAAAATGAATTTAATAGCATTAAAATGCGTGTTACAGTAACAACGAAACAAAGTTGTATTGAAATCAGCCGAACAGGTATTTCACTGAAAAGTGAACAATGTTGGAACAATTGTTGGTTACGGAACCCCGAATCCGTAAACTTAAAGCTGTTTTTTTCTGAACCATTTCAAACTATTATTTTATTTATGTAGATATTTTCTCCTTTCATTTATTCCAGACATATAATTACTTTCTATTTCGTTGAATAGAGGATAAAGATAATAATTTTTTGAATCGTTAGAACAATATATATGAGGGATATATATTATTATTGATTAGTTGTACATATTATATACAGTATTATTAATTACGATTAATCATTATAATTTTTATTCCTAATGTAATTTTTTTCGTTAAAAATAATAGTAATACGAATGATTGCCAAATACAGAAAAAAGAAGTGATGATATAAACACCACACAACGTTTTTTGGAAGCCTTGTTCCTTTCTTGAGGTGCAGAAAATATATAAGGGCCTAGAGGGACACAACTGCATTAGTCAGTTGATAATACTCAAAAGCCAAAGGCACCTGAAGTAAGGAACAAGGCTTCCAGAAACGTTTTGTGTGGTATTTATATTATCACTTCTTTTTTCTGTATTTGCCTATCTTTCTTATTATTAATTTTCAATCCGACGTAAAATTTTTCATTTTAAAATTATAGTGAATTTAATATGCGGAATGGACTATCGTAATAACAGAAATCATTAAGTGACAAGTGTATTAAAAAAGAAAACTTTAAGAGATAACTTAGCATAGTGTGGAATCCATAACTCAGAAATTCTGTCTACTTCAACTGAAGCACAGGTTACAAATTCGAGACTTTCTTCTTCAATTTATAGATTCAAAATTTTTATACTTCCATGAACCGCGGCAAATTTTAATGTTTTAAGGGACAGAATCGAGTGAATTCAGTGCTTTGAAAATACTTGACATTACAGATTAATTTGTTTATTAAATTTTTCAATATTTTGTATTGAACCTCAAACTGAGATAATGTATTGCTGAAGCATCCAGAGAGAACATTACTGTCACTTTACTCTTCACTTTTTAGATTGTTAGCAAATTAAGAAACGCCCATTTTTCCATTTAAGTTAGGAACTAATTTTTTTATTTCAATTATTGAAGCTATGCTTATGGAAATTTAAAGTCAAGTACAAAAGTGATGTAACAAGAATGCCAATTAAACTTTCCGCATTTGCGAGTAATTCTATTGCTACAAACCGTTCCGGTATAAAACGCTTGTAAAACAAGCCAGTCCTTTTCCAAGAGAAGTTTGTTTCAAAGCCTGCAAAATGCGATTATAACGTAAAGTTACAATCCACGCTTTCTCTATGGGAATAACTACTTTTCTGACACCGATGCAGCTTGAGTGTTCCGTTGAGGAAATCAACTCTAAAAAAAACTCTAGAAACCATTCGATACAATGAGTAGGCCCCTGTATCCAATAAATTATTATAAGATAATAATTTCGGAAATCAGTTAAAAATATACATTTATTTATTTTTATTTTTTAATTACAATTTAACGTCGCATTATTAACCTTTTGGCCATTAGCGACTTACATATGTTAAGTTTTACATTTATTTGTATAACATTTAAATTACATTAAACAAATCAGTTTTCATCGTAAAGTCTATGAGGTTGTTTATTGCTGCTGATGAGTTGCAAATCTCCAGCATTGAATGTGCGGCTTTGGTTGATCTTCTTATGTCGCTATATTTGGGGCAGTCAAAGAGGACATGAGGAATTGTTGTGGGCTCCTTGCATGAGCTGCATACCGGCTGCGGAGATCTGGAAATCAAGAATGAATGAGTGAAACTGGAGTGCAATGTTCTTATTATGGCTACAACAGCCTGTTGCCTTCGAGATAGTTCTTTCGGGTGCGATATTTGTCTGATTCTGTTGACATTTCTGAGGATGACTCCGCATTCCTCTGGTTTCACAGGTCTACTCCACTTTTCCTCCAGTTCCTTGTAGACTCTGCAGTCCCTGCTGGTGCAGATTGGCAGGTTGCTGGATCTTCCTTGATGATCAGCTTCCATCTTCGCTACGAGATCTGCCCTGTCGTGTCCTACTATGTCCTTATGCGCCGGTAGCCAGGCTATAGTGATCCGGTTTCTTTTTTCTTGTATTTTCAATATATTCTCTCTAATTCGATTTATGCAACCATTTCTGTGCACTGTACTAGTTATTCTGTGTATTGCGTCCGTGGAATCTGTTAAGATGATATTGTTGGCCTCCGTTGTTTCCAGACACAGTTCCGTGGCCATGAAGATGGCGTATAATTCTGCTGAAATTATCGACGCATTATGGTTTATAGCGATAGATTTTTCTTTGCCTTTCGTAACTGTTGCGCACCCGACTCCATTTGAATTTTTGGACCCATCGGTATAAATGACTCTGGGAGAATTATATCTTTGTAGTAACTGATTGACTTCAGCGTTCCAGTTTGTGTTGTGTGGGTTGTTTACGTAGTTTATGTAGCGATATATCGATTGTAATTTCGTTAAGCTTCCATGGTGGTATGCTTGCCGTGGTGTTGTGGTCTATCTCTGGAAAAGTCATTCCTTCCTTTCGTAATACATCCTTTAGTGTAGTGTAGTACGGGGTTAGGTTTCTAGGTGGTTCTTTCTCTGCATATCTAGGAGTGATGGTTTGTTCACTTATTATTGGGTTCGATGCCTCTCTTGCCTTGATCGCGTATCTAATTGAAATACTTTCCTTCTGTTTCTAAGCGGGATTTCGTTTGCCTCAAGTGTGAGTCTCGGTATTGGGCTGGTTTTATAACATCCGGTTATCACTCTCATTGCCTCATTTTGGACAACGTTTAGTCTTCTTAGCATCCTTTTCTGTGCTGTCATATATATGTGTGCTCCATAATCTATTTTTGTTTTGATCATTGCCCTGTAGGTGAGACTCAATAGTTCCAATTTTTGCTCCCCAGTTCTTGGCAGCTAGTAGCTTGAGCATTAATAGACGTTTTTTGCTTTCTATGATTAGTTGCTCGATGTGAGTCTTGAACGTGAGTTTAGAGTCCCAGAAAATTCCCATATTCTTGTATTGTTTAACATATTCAATATTTTTAAAGGTATCTTTATTTGCTTGTATTTCCTTGAGAAGCACATTGCTTTGACTTCGCAAGGGTTAAAATTGAATCCCGTTTTTTCAGCCCACTGATACATTGAAGAGACGTAATATTTGCTTCCTGTCTCAGTGATAATATTTTGTTTGTAAATATTATGAGAAGATTATAATAGTGTGAGTTTTTAATAATAATTAATGAAAATTTAATATAAATTACAAGATATTTGTTTATTGGAGACCTTTTTTTCTGTTAGGTTTTCCTGCAATTAATTTTTACTTATTTAATTTTTTCCACGTATTGGCAAGTACAATTATTATCGTATATTATTTATCTAAACGCGAATATAACGACGTTATCCTAGTAATTTTTTATTTTATGTAAAATTTAGATTTTTGGCACGTACGCTGCCTCAGAAAGAATGTCTGCTTTTTGTTTCAAATGCTCTCGCTTTCTACTTTACCCTCAAAGTGTTACTGGACCAAAAAGACCACACTTTTAATAAGCTTCAAAGATTCATTAACCAAGCAACGCACCTGCATTATGCTTTCCTGGACGAGGAATATTTGAACATACAAACACGAAATTAAAAATTAATTCACCTTATCTCCATCGTAATTTAAAATTAAGTATTAATGTCTAGCTTCCGTCTCATACGCAACGAGTCGGTTCAAAGGTCAAGAGATGAAAAGTTTGCAATGTTTTACATTTTGCCCGTCTTTGTGCAGCAAATTTCGTTTAGCCTTAGGATATTGCATTCTCTTCAACACGAAAACCCTTTGATTAACACGGCAACTGCCCAAAGCGTCATAAAAACAACCACCCTATTGTGTCGGCCTGAATATTTATTCACAGCTTTGAGTTACAATTTTTTTTTAATCTCTACAAGTACTTCGGTCCTAACTTAATATTCATGGCGGCATCACGTCAGCGAATATCATTCCAATAGTACGCGTAGCTGTAACGGAGTTGGCATGCCCTTTGAGTTGAACTACGTGCAAATACTTCAATGGAAAGTTTCTAAGGGACGTCTGGTTTTTTTTAATGTTTGAGGGGAGTTTTTGAAGGATGACTCCACAAACTTTCGTTCTGATTACACTATCAAAGATGTCACTAATTAATAAGTAATGTTTTGATCGTATTGGCAAATTAATCTATATAAATAGACCAATGGGAAAATATTGGGTGAATGAGCTTACGTAATAAGATAATAACTGATAATGTGTGAAATAACAATGCCGGGTTATTTTATGAAAAGTGTTTTTAAACTTTTGACATATAAGTTTCTTCACCTTAAATTCATCCAATGTATCCCGAAGACATTTTCTCATGGAATTGTATTTATAATCATATTGAAATACAATTTCCGATGTATTTTTTTAAAAAATATTTAGATCATACTTACGTATGATCTAAATATTATTATTTGTATATTGAAAAAGCAAATGCTTTATCTGTTGAGCGAATATAAGTGGCGGTGAAAACGAAACAGTGGATGGGGAATTTGGGAAGCCACAAGATCTGCCCGTGCTTCGAATTCCCTAATAGATTCCTGAACTGGCTTTAGCATATTCTCGAAAGAGAAAATAATATTGCACTCCTTTGAGATTACGTTTTTGAAGTATGTATTTTAAAGGAATTTTTAACCTTGTTACTTAATTTTTCCTATAAACCAGGAACTGAAAAGATGATTTTCTTCACCGACTGCTAGATTTAGGGAAGAGTCAAATTCAATACCCAAGATGACAATCCGTAACTTTTTATTTTCGCTTTTTATCATTAACTAATTATTGAGGTTGTTTATAGAAACTGTAAAACTGGTTTATTTTGTTTTTCTATCTTTTCTTCCTTCAATGTTCTTTGTTCACAATTTTATTTTGACTAATGTTGATATACAAGAGACCCAACCTATTCACTTCTAGTTGCCTTGTGTCTCTGCTTTGTTATCCCGCCATGTACTGCTATTAAACTCTCGTTTCACGTCAAGTCAGAATTGATTTCTGAACCTCCAAAATTTTTCTAAACATATATTGTAATTTGCACATTCAGGCTCATGTAAACGGAAACACACAAAACAGGCAGGACCCTAAACCCTCTAAAATTATGCAAGAAGTTCAGCTAAGTATCAAAGTACTGATCAGTTTCCCTAAAATAATTATATATATAATTATTAGATACCAAAAATGTAGCTGTCTTACGGTGACTGCAAATATGGCGCTACATTAACAGTATAATAATGCACATTTACCAATATCATGTTAAAGATATTACGTGAATAAAATGTAAAATTTAATCTATTTATCAAATACAATTCTTAATTTAACTTAGTGTAAAAGAATAGCTAACCATTTTACTACAGGAAAACTACTATAATCTTTTTAATTAATCATACTGAAGCCGTTCACAATTATTTTGACTCGTTCCCTTGCGCTTTCAAGAATAAAACCGTCGATTTTGGTATTGTCTCAGTAATGAAGACTACTCAGTTATTATCTGCAACTTGTCATGTACAACATATTCATAAATTATATATAAAAATAACCAGGATGATATGATGTGAAGAAAAATTAACATCACTCAGTTTCAAGTTTCTTCTATTAAGCAAATATGTATTTGGTGGAATATGTTTAATTTTAATTGCTAAAAATTTAATTCATCCAAGAATGTATTTAACTCATGAAGAATATTTTTTTGAAATACACTTCTTTATTATTATTGAAACGAAGCTTATACGAATTTAGTTGTATCATTATTACTGTCAAATATTCAGATTTCCTTCACAGGAAAGAAAAGAAGAGAAAAATAAAGCAGAACAAAGTACGAACATTAGTCCTTAATTGGAAACCTTAAGAAAAAAGGAAACGTTGAAATGTCAAAAGTGAACGAAAATTTGCAGTAAAGAATAAAAAGTATAATAGATTTGTAAATAATGTAGTCTGACTTGTTTTTAAAGGTGAGTAGTTACTGATATACATGTGTTTCAATTAATTTTTGTACTTATTATAATCGTAAATTTGGTAATTTAAATAAAAATTATTTATAATTTCGGTAGGTTAGTTAATTTTAAATATATATGTACAGTACTTTGGAGTAAAATCGTTAAATTCGACTGGTAATTAATTTTTTAATTTTTTACTGGTGGAAAAATTTATTAATAACTTTTATATCTGTTGGAATATTAAGTCGAATTAAAAATAAATATTATTGTCTATAGAAATTAAAATTGACCGAATAATGAACATTTTTCCTTTGTATGTTAATTATCACATTTTAAAGTATATGAGTAAAGTAGTTCGTCATAATCTAATTTGAAAAGAATGAGTAGTACAAATAAGTTGTAGCTGACATAATTTTAAGTGCTCGTCTCGACACATGAATTTTCATGGTCATTGCATTACCTCTAAGAATCTGACGTCATAGATTGGGGGAGGCGAACGGGGTGGCACACGTATATTCTGACCATACCTCAATGGACAATGTCAGAATCTAGGCCCGTTAGGTGACGCGAGCCGTGACGTTAACTTCGATATAGTAATATTTCTACCGCTATAATTTCTAGAAGAATATTTTACAGAAGGATTTATTACTGATCTATTATCACAGTGATTTTTTTCATGAATTCTCAAGTTACAATATAAAATTAACTTTACGATATATTAATAATGGTTTATCTAGTTTCAATTATTTTATTTTGTCAGTTTAAATATACTACTTTTGTTTCCACTATTTACTAACTACAAATTGTAGATTTTTTGCCTAATTATATAAGTGATCGAATAAACTCACTATTCAGTAAGCGAAATATTTAAATTTTGTATTTTTCCTCAATTTACAAGCTGCATTAAATGGGATAACTATAAATTGTTTCATTTGAAATTTTCTTACGTCAAAAATAATGTTAAATAAATTAAAATAGTTTTGTGCCTAGTCTTTGAAGAAACGAATATCTACCACAAAAATGTCCTTAAAGTTGCTGTTATGGCGTGAGTCACATACATTTTTTTCTGTATCGATCCAGCCTCTAGCACAGTCATTTCTTTTTATAACTGATAATATCTCTCTTCGGTATCTTGGAATAATTACGGACAATTTATAATGCCATTGTCCCTTGCGACTGGGGTATGCTGTGCCGCATAGCAACAAAAGCCTCTAATTACATGTTGCTCATAAATACGCCATACGTGCGCAATTCCGCGGAAGAGTGTCTACATGGCTTATTCAGAATTAAATTACGTTGGTACATTTAGAAGTAATTGTAAATGATCGTTCATAGAAGTGTTCTTAAAATAATATAGCCCATTGAATGATTTAAGGTTCACTATATAACTATATATATATATACAATAATTTGGCAGTTGGAAAGCCTAAGTGAAATTACCGGAAATACTACGGAGAACGTCAATCATAGTTTATATTTTTATATTTAATATCAACCTATTTGTCTTAATGTTGAACTGTTTTTAAGAAATTAAGAGGATGTGTTAGAATACTGAATCGGTTCTATTGCAAATAAACCAATTAATTCAGGTTTAATATTTATATTAATTTATTATAAGTTCGAGTACAAAGCATGCCAATGAATAATCGTTCTCTCTTAGCTGTCAGTCATTAGGAATGGACTAAGTTTAAGACTGATGATTCAATCATCCCTATCAATCCTGTGAAGTGCTTATTAAGTCGGGCCGTGGGCAATTTTTCCGTTCAACTGTTTATATTGACGAAAATTAATGTTATTCTTTTAAAATTTTTATGAAAATTACTTTTTCATAATTATATTAGAGTTTTATTTCACAAACGACTTAAAATTGAAAAACTTAATTTTATTTGAAACATGATCGAAATTATCTAAAATAATGTGACCAGTTGCAGTGATATTCTTTATTGGTGAATGAAAGTCATATGGGAAATTTTATCGTCAGAGTCGTGCCAAATTACAAAAGGCTTTTCGAGTTAATTGGTCAATGATAATTTTATGAAGTGGGAAAGAAGTTTCTAATTATAAGCTCATGTATTTTTATCTATTAGAATCAGTTTTTATTGTAATGTGATTGAGTATTATAATGTAAATTAAATTCGAAGTACCACGATAGTTAGAAAATTAATTCATAGAGATACAATTATAAGAAAATTATTTTTATAATTTAGAATTTTACTAAAAATGTTGTTAAAAAATCATCAAGTTTTATGTATGTAATGGGTATGTAATGATAAAATAAAAATTCATGATACTAAATATTTGTTTAACTAACGACTCGCTGAACTGTAATTCATATCGTGACAGTTAATATTATTTTTCTGGAAGGCAAAATTATTACCCTATCTCTAATATGGAGTATGAATAAATTAATAATTATTTTCACATCAATTTGTCTGAGAAATTACCACAATACCATAAACACAATACTTGAGAAAGTAATTCCTTAAGATTGTGTTTGTCCGTCGAGTTCTATTTGTCTGGTGTTTCATTATATATTTATTTCTGTAAATACTTTCATAATTTAAAATCCTTTTTAATTGAAAAATACTAGTTAACACCGTGATAACTTAGTGGAATTGAATGGAAATATTCGGTGATCTAATTAAAAATTATAAAATGTTACTTTCGTATCCCTAAATTTTTCGGATAAAATTTAATATCCTTTAATTAATTCGTTAACTAAATATAATTTTCCAATGAATCTATAAATTTACCCGTTGATCGTCCTTCTTAGTTTTAGTAGACACAAACTTCTCGTAAGTCGATATTAAATTTTGTGAACCAAGTGAATGCATTGTGTAAGGCCAATTTTGTTCAACCACATGTTTCCATATTCAATATTTACGTTGCAATTCATTTTTTTAGGGCAACAGGCTACATGAGGGTAATCCACTTTGGGCAACTCCCCTTTAATAGCATAGGAGGGGATTTGAAAGGGGGGATGCGGAAGGGTGGAGGAAGGTAGCCAAGGGTTACTAGGGCCCCCGGGCTGTAGTTTAAGGATCCTACCCGGCATTCGCCTAAAGAGCAATTCATTTTACTTTCCTAGGAATATATATATATATATATATATATATATATATATATATATATATTCAAATTCAGTTTCGTTTAAGAGTTATTTGAGTTGTACCATTAAATGACAATTTGAAAAGAAAATATTATTGATACTATGTCAAAAATGAAATGAGTTCTGCTGGAACTTAAACCGACGGAAGACTTTTCATCATAATTCATCAAAATGAGAGCATTAATTTTTTAAATTTTTAAGTAAAATCCCGTCAATCAAGAAATAATAAAAACTGTGAATGCGTCATTCATAAATTGCTTGAATAGAGAAGTGTTCCCGTAAGAAGTATTTGATTATAAAATACTTAAACGTTACTCGCTCTGAACGATCCATTTCTCATCCCTTGATAAACACATCTGATATGCTTACGTCCATATTCCTTGGTACGAGTATTCTGCCTGTCTACAGGCAACCATAGGTTATATATTTTTTGTTTCAGAATTGATCTATTTTGATTTAAATGTGATTAAAATTCTTCTGAACGAAACACATAACCTTTATTTTTGTTGTAGGTTACTTAGAATTTTGAATTAATCATTAAATTTATCTCTAAAGTTATTAATATATTTCAACTAGCGAGGTAACTATTTGGCGAAACACAAAAAGCCGCAGTAATGTTCTTGTTGTATTTTACGTTAAGTATGTGGCGATTCTTTGTGGCATTAAAACTATTGTTATATAACAAGGCATTATTTTGTGACTGGAAAGGATATTTTTTGTCTGTTGTACAGGAATATGAATTTGAAAATAATGACAATACCGCAAAAAATGGCTGAATTATATTTTTTTTTACAATTGTAACGAAATAAGTAACTATTTCAAAGTTATAGGTTAAAATTTTCTTTCATTTACGTGAAATATCAAAACGATTTTAACTGTATCTAATTTTACATATTTGCCTCGGCAATGTTTCCACACTCCAAGATGACAAATCTTCACATAATTCATAATAGTCCACCTATATGTGATCTATGAAACTCCCCAGTTACCATCAAACATATCATAAGTCATTATTCTAAACATATTAGGCAATAAAAACCTCATCGAGGTTCTACATAAAATCGAATCGTAAAGTCTAGTAACCTAATTTCAGAATCTCACTAATTGTTATGATGAAATATAAGAAAAAAAACTATTTGTTACATTATTCAGTTCTAAATAGCTGTAACGTGCAGTCAGTAATGACCTCTCAGTTTATGAGCCTCAAAATAAAATAAATTAAGAGAAATATGTTTCCAGTTATTGATTTGCAAGCGCGAAGTCGTTAGAGTTTAAAACCCGAGTTCTTGACTTGTTTTCCTTAAAAATGAGAGAACACCTGTAACCTTAATTCGCAACGCGAAGAGAAGCAGAAGACAATTCCTTTTTTCGCGGGTACGCAATAGCTTTTAGTTTATTTTTTATTGTACAAGTTTTAATGATAAACGCCTTTGGAGCAGAGGCAGAGAGGCCCGTTTCGTTTCCTCAGAGCTGCGTGGCAGGGCATGAATCTCCCAGACATGTAATTATGGAATGCTCAAGCTGCAGAGAAATAAAACTCCATTCGGTCTGTCGCTTTAAGGTGTGACTGATAGCCGAGTCTGTCTTTCTAGTGGGAAATTTAATGCTTACAACCGACAATGGTTTCTAAATCCAGAGTAGAGATTCAGTCACATCTTCATTCAACTGTATTATTCAACAGTCATTTTCTTATGCGAAGGCGAACTAAATTGCGATTAAAACTATATATATATATATATTTTGTATTGAACACAAATGTTAATTATTGTAACCAACACAATTTTAATATATAATATTATAATAAGAATCTATTATAAAAACTTATTACAGATAAGTTGGCAGAGAGTACTGCATTGATAAACGCTCTTTGAAGTGAAGTATAGATGGAAAGTGTTTGTCCTTGGATTTTTTCGATCAAATATAATGTTTGAAGAGAACTTTATTAATTTCAATAAATTATAATTATGTGAAAAAGTAAGATTTTTTTTAGGGTAACAGGCTACATGAGGGTAATCCACTTTGGGCAACTCCCCTTTAATAGAAGGGTAGAGGAAGGTAGCCAAGGGTTACTAGGGCTTACGGGCTATAGTTTAAGGATCCTACCCGGCATTCGCCTAAAGAAATGCAGGGAAAACCCTAGAAAAACCTGCATCAGGTAGGTCGCGCATTGGGTACTTGTCCCACGCCCTTCCGATAGCGGGAGAGCAGTTTGCTGTGGGGACGCAGCATTCACTTCTCCGTGCCTCGACCAGTTTAAGAGGCAGCTGGCCGACTATTCCAATGGGAATAGCGGACAACTCTCTTTTTTTTTAAAAAAAAAGAAACAGAATCCTGGCTGTAAGAAGATTTTGTCACAAAGTGGTATTACGTTAAAGGGGGAGAATTTGACTGGTATGAGGAAACTGTGAGACATTTTGAACTTTATTTTAAAATGACCGGTAACACTCTTTTTGTAAAAATTAAATTAAATTATTTTCTTTTGTTGCGCCCAACAAATATTGCATGATAAATATATTAATTTGGTTGAATAGACAATTATCGAAAATTAATCACTACACTTTTTTTACGTTGCAGAGAAATCAATTTAATGCATTACAATTAATTTACGCACAAGTCAAAATAGAAATTACAATATAATTAATACAGCAATTTTCTAAATTTTCGTATTATCAGCGTAATATTATGGCCAGGGTATTGTAGTCAGTAGTCAGAATTGCGTAAGAATGTGGAGTATTTCGAGACTATTATTGTCGGCGGTGTGTAATATTGAAAGCTTTGAAGAATGACGATGACCGAGGTCGCTTAGTATTGAGTCTGCATGTAAAAGTCCAAGTGTAAAAGGTTGTTTGTGTTAAAGGGATAGTTAACCCTTTTTTAGGTATTGAAGGAGGCAAACATACAAGTTTTTATAGGAAAAGTTGTACTGGTTTTATTTGGACTGATTTCAATGGTACAATGTATTGAGAGTTGAATAGAACTCATATTTGGATAGTGTAATTCCATATTCTTTGCTGTAGATATTATCGCTATTCGCCGAAATATTGGAAATCAACTGATCATCGTCTGTGGTGTGGTTGGGATTTAATCGCGAATGCCGACTTCAATGGTTTAAAAAATGAAACACTGACCGTTTTTAATTAAAATATCATTGAAATAATTTGTGATATAAACTCAAAAATTGGTGTAATTTGTGACGTGAAAGATTTGGCGTGATACGAGAACTGCTCCAATGCCTGGTATGTAAAAAAATACTTTGTAAACTTTGTATAATATTACTTATCGTTAGATTTCTTATGTCTGTTTCAGAGTGTAAAAAAAATCGTTATTTCTTTGCGGGTTCCTATTACTGTTTGAGGACCGATAAACGATCCTGGAGGTATCAAGAATCTCATAAAAGCCGTGGCATTAATGTATATAAATTAATTAAACTTAAATTGTAAAAAAAATTCTATATTTAAAATTTAATTTGTGAGTAATCTTTCAAGTATTAAATCCCTTTATAGAGTCATAGATCCCTTTTAATAAATTTCAAATAGTAAATATTTATTTACCACATTAATTGACGCAGTAACATGGGATTATCTAATAAAAATAATTGTAAGTTTATTTAAAAGATTCTTGGATTTTATTAATCTAAAATTCTTAATTTGTTTATTACATTAATTGGTACCACACTATGGGGTTTCGATATCTCCAAATTGTTTACCATAATATATATATATATATATATATATATATATATATATATATAATAGTATTAACCGTCTATTATAAACTGAGGATGTTCACAAATAATAAAACTACGTCTTTTCTGAATACAATTACCATTAAAGGAACGAAACTATTTTTGGATAATATAAATACATTATTTGTTTACTTATAGTTTTAAAGGGAGCACAGTGATAAATTTCTAAATGTGAATGCTTCCCAGTTTTCACTTGTAGTTGTAATTAACTTAATTTTCGTAAACATACCCAAGTTGCGAATATAAATTGAGTGATCAACGACTTCACAGAGTACATTTAATATTCCCGCCGTATAAGATAAGAATCTACAAAATTATGATTTAGTAAAATATTCAGTGCCTATTTTACGTACCATAAACATGTGAAGGTCTCCTAATAAATTATACTAGCAATTAATCGCGAATTCTCTCGCAAGAATTATGGATTATTTTGCGAAAACAAGACTTAGGAATCGGCTGTTCCTATATTAAGTCGACTTCGTTCTTGCATAACTTGTATAGTTCAATATTATGATAAATTTTGAAAACAACTGAAAAATTAAATTTTCCAACACATGAAATAAATTTTGCGGGGTAATTTTGCTGTTTAAGATTCCGAAGTTATGGAGATGGTGAGACTTCTGCAAAAGCAGCTCAGTCGCGTTGGGTTACGCCACCTCACACTATTAGACCGAGGGTCATGTAGAGGTGTATATTAGATGAGTGGTCGCTACTTCTATTCTGCAAGTTCGGGAAGGTTGAGGGGTCGTGTGATGAGCAAATACAAAGATGCCGAAGGGTGGCGAAAACGAGACGCTTTTAAGACAATGGGATTTAAGGGCAACGATTTATTGTTAACGAAGCGAATGCGCTAGTTTCCTGTTGGAAAGATAAACAAAAGACAGATGATACGCATGATAGACACAAAATTTGACTGCAGAAGATTTAAGCGAGTTGTCGGATATTCGCTGGTTTTGCTGACAGGAAAATTAATAATTGTAAACTAGGGTGAAACCCTCCATTTCCCAGAAAATCATATTCATAGGAGAGGAGGTGGAATTTAGATTCTGTGTTGGAGGATAGCAGTTGAGTTTCCTGTGACGGTCGGAATAGTGAGGTTTTGTGTGGTGTTATCAGGAGAATGAATAGTTCGTATGTTGAGAGATGTGTAGAGAGTTGTTTTGTCGCAGATGCTAAGAAGCACAGACGCCAACGTCAACAATAAGTTTGGTCACGTGAACATACCAACAACCGTACAACCGAGCACAAGATTCTTCGCAGTCTCCGTCAGAACGGCACAGCCTTCGCAACGAAAGAGTAAAAATCTTAATAATATATTCTCTCTCCTATCCATTACCTATTATTCTGCAAATAATTATTAAACAAAAGACGACACAATAGTAAATGTACTACGCCTGAATATCGTCACGTAGGCTACCCGGCGAGTGGATGCGTCACACAGAGAAGCTGGCTCAACACGGCGCTGCCCCGTCAATGCTTTATATTACGACTAGCTGGGTGCCGGCCTTGCCCGAGATGTCATTTATCTGTAACCCCAGATATGACTCCAATTTTGGTTCCTTTTGCGCTATTTTTATGTAACGCTCCTCGAACCCTATCCCTGCATGTGCTCCCCTCGCATACAATACAATCAATATAATTAACCCTGAAAAATATTGATTCAACGCAAATATCTGCCGTGTTTGCATGTTCCAAAATTGCCACCCCACTACCCCTGCATCTGAGGGATAAATGCCAAGTTGAATGTCATAACTAAACTCAGTGACATCCGTAACCTTTGATTTGACTCCAATCTCGTATTGTATTCGCGTTATTTTCTTGTAAAGCATCTCCACCCCAAACCATAAGGGTACCCTTTTCTCAGGGTGTAGGGGATGAAAATTATATTCAGATAACATCGGTAGAAACACTATCAATATATTTATCCCACTGAAATATCGACTGTTTTAGCATGTTTAAATATTTTCACCCCCGTCCACCCCTGCTTCTGGGGGTGGTAGACGCGTCTCACAGTGTTTGTTTCCTGATCGCAAAGAACACGTGTACGAAATTTGGTGAAATTTGATGCACCGGTGTAGATTTGTATAAGGAACATACAAATATATATACATACATACATACATACAAACAAACACTCTGCTTTATTTATTAGACTAGATTATGAATTGTTTTCGTGACGTCACATAAACGGACTTTCCACTCAAGCTTTGAAATACTGGAGGCTCCGTATCACTAGTTTTTCCTCGTAAATCATGCATTGAAATTCTTACAATCTGACGTCACAGAAGCACTTAGTATACTTAATTTAATATTAATAAAATGATATCGTCCAATTTTCAGATACAACATATGTTTTCAATTTATAGTTTATAGTCGCGTCAATATACCAGCCATTGGAGACTTTCTATACCTACTAGATGAAATTATTACAATTAATTCATATTACCTCTACATTTTATTCTTAGTCTCAGATTCATTGACTATTTAGATTAGATCTTGAATGCCGGTTTCCTTACTAAACTTTAGCAGGTTATATATTGCCGCTGCTGAGGCACATATCTCCCTTGTGTATTTCTGAATTGTGGCTCCCATAGTCCTGTCGTGTTTTGGACAGTCGTACAGGATATGTTGGTTCTTCATTGTAGCGTGTAGTTTCGGTGATCTAGAGAATAGACAGGAGGGATACAACATTAAACGTGCTCAAAATAAACGACCATTTTTCTCGTATAAAGAAGACGTAAAATAACACTGAATTAATTTCATTACCACGTTACGTAAGAAATAAAGATTTTTAAAAATTTCTGGCAATTATTATTAACAAAAGACGACGCAATTATTAATGTATTCCGTCTGAATTTCGTCACGTAGGCTATATGGCGAGTGGGTGCGTCACACAGAGAAGCTGGCTCAATACGGCGCATCTCCATCAGTGTTTTATCAATTGTTTTCCTAACGTCACATAAAAGGACTTGCTGGTCAAGCTTTTAAATACTGGAGAATCAGTTTCACGAGTTTTTCCTCGTAAATCATGCGTTGAATTTTTTACCATATGACGTCACAAAATCACTATACTAACTCAGTTTATTATAAGTAGAATTCATTCGTCCCATTAACTTGGATTTTTCATTTTTTTTACAACTATAACCTTTTTAGGTATCCGGAATATTCTACCATTTTTACACTATAAAATTCACGGAAAATAGCAGTGAATAAATTTCCTTACCACTCTATATTATAATTATAGTTTTTTTATTTGCTCCTGATAGATAATTGATTCATTTAATTGCATTGGACAAGGTCCGGTGGCTCTATTAAAAATCAAGTATATATAATTTATTAACACTTATTTAAGCATAAAATTAATGTAGAAACGAGGTTAAAGTTAATAGTTTTAAAAATTCTTTGTTCTTCTCACTTCACTACACTGTTTTACATATTTAGCTAAATCCCCCAAACCATATCCAATTATCCATATAAATTTAAAAAAATGATCACGGATTGGGTACATAATCTGAAACATTGTTACCAAAGCTGCTTGTTTCATGAACTTAAAATTACCGACATTTTTTCTTATAGCTAAATCAAAATGATTGTAAATGACCAATTTCATCATCAGTCATTCTTTTACGACCTTTAGTCCTCGTCCCTTATATAATTTTTGCCAGATAAACACTGGCTTAACTTAGTAATTTGTCATTCTATCTATTCTATAGATATACTATATTGTAAGAGGATGAACGTTTTGTACTTTGGTGAATGCTTTCGCATTTAGACCAAACAGATATTTTATTATCTGAGTGGGCGGAGTTAACCATACGACTGCCTTTAAAACACTTTAAAATACCTTGAATCAAATAGAATATTATAAACAAAACTATTCAGAAACGAACGCTGTTTCAAAGAATGCTAAATTGAATTTTTGACCGATTTACGCGTCTAATTCCCCTTGAATGGTGTTAACTATTCTAAAACTCACCCTATGATCCCGATTTAAGAACGTCATATAAATTAAAATCAGGAAATAATTTACTGCAAATTAAAGATATAAAATCTTTTTTTTTAAAATTTGTTTGAGCATATAAATATTATGGACAGTGTGTAACAAAACTTGACTGCGTAATTTAAGGAATGGATTCATCGAATTGAGTCATGGTTCCGGAATAGGAAAATTACAGACACCCAAGCTTTCATTAATGTTAGTGAATGAGACTTTGGTTACATTTGTAACTCGAGGAAACAATACGAAGAAGAACAGCTGCACTTTGAGCATTTCATCTGATATATGAACAGAGCTCTCCAACTAATCAGTTGAACTTCATACAAACCGATCAGATATAGAACTTCAGGTAACTCTGTTCTTCTTCATTGATGATGTAATGTTTCTATTAAACGAATCATTGAATTCATGTTTAAATATTTGCGTTATGAATACTGAAAAGTGTACATACTTCACTTTAACTAAATTTTCCAGAGGCCGGTTTTGTTTACTATTGCGTTGTGAAACTTTCGTGTCATTCTTCCTCTGTTCTTTGACAATTCTTTTGTTTTCTGAAATTATAATTTAACGTGTCTTTTACTCATGCTAAGACTTGTTTTAGGATTACTATTTGTATCTTCTTAGGACATATTTCCAAATAATTGATAAAATATTCTCACTCATATATTTTACTTCACTAAATGCGATAGATTTCTTAATATTTTTTTTTGTGTATGCATTCTATGTATTTAAGTTTAGTTTTGACTTTAGGATTTATATTTCATAGTTTCTTATTTATTCATACATTATAATTTTTTAATTGGAGAATAAATGTTTCCTAATGCAATAATATGCTTCCAAGAACAACTTAAGCCCGCATTAGAGTTTGTAATACATGGAAGACTTCTACTAGTTGTCCCATAAATAGGAGCGGGTTAGAAATTTAGCCCGTAAACAAGTTTATGGAACATAAGCCCGCTTGCGCGCTTTACAGCACCGCGGGAATTGTTTCAATTTTCTTATTTTACTTGTGGTGTACTGTGCATTCATGTGAGGGAAATTGTAGCTCTGGACGTGTTTTTTATCCACGAATAAACATGATTATGTAGGCTGCTCCATTTAGTTTATGCAAATATATGTATATTTTGCCGTCACATAATTGCCATAGCGAATCTATAAATTAATAATAATTTATTTTTTCATTTCTTTTCATTTCTAAACTATAACTTGTACCCAACATTGATCACAATTTCCTTTGTTGCAAATGAAGAACTCCTGGATATTATTTGAAATTATAGTTATTATCCAAATTATTGAATTTCAAAATTTTTAATCATATTTGTAGTGGATGAAGAAATTAACTGATCATGGTTTTCATTTAATTTTATCTTCTAGTTTGTATCGAATTTAAAACAGGTGAAAATTCAATGTTTAATATATGTATATATATATATATATTTATATATATAAAATTTCATAGGTGTATATTTCAATTCGTTATAGTCATTTAATTTTCGGCGTATCTTGCACGTATTCATGCTTTTAACCTTCAAACCTCAGAGCAGATAATTATAACAATATATATATATATATATTACATCTATGAAATTCTATATATTGACAGGATTAAAGGTAAATATGAACCTTTAATCTTCAAGTATAAATGTTCATAAATGAGTGTTCTGATTGGTCTAAAATCTAAGTCTACACGTGTTATGTATTCAGAAGCCAAACCATGATAATATTGCACCTTTTTGTTTTAATTTAAATAGTATTTTCATTAGTTATTTGATAGCAGTTTCGCATTTGAAAATTTGTCTTTCAACATTATGCCAATTTAACCTGTATTTTATAATTTAAACAGATGTTGAACTTTTTTAAATACAGCATATAATAAATCTCCACATTACTTATAACAATTACCGTAATGCAAGATTTGCAGTACGTATTAATGCATGACTTAATTCATGAGGTATTTACGAATAAATTATTTAGGCATTAAAGGAAGAACGACGCAATTTTGTCGTGAGGTCTAATGATTTTAACATGAATATGTTTTTGGCTTTACGCCAGAAAAAAATCAGTTGTATTACACTGAATGACTGCCATTTCAATTAACAAATGAATTAATTAAACTCTATCTGTAATTATGCAATTAACCGGCTCATAAAGCATGATATGAGCCACTCCAATTATTCACTTGTGATTAATTTTCGATAAATCGCACAGCGATACAGAACAATATTATGTTTAAGGTAATATATTAAATTGTGAAACGAATATTTTGATGCATCAATCGTTATAATTGTAAAATAAATAAGCGTATTACTAAATTTAAATAAAACTACGAACTTATAAATACACGAATCCTTCAAAATTGATTTTCTGCGGAAAAAGACGTCAATTTACTCGACATCTGCATTATTTTAGAGCGTAGTACATGAGGTAAAAGGGAAAGAAGACAAAAGTTGTAATGGGTTACTTAAGATCCTTGGGCTTTAAGTCTAAGGACCTTACCCGGAATTCGTCTATTAGTGATGCTGGGAAAACATTTTTAAATTTCATAAATGATCTATGTGACTCTAAATGATTCCAAAATGGGTTTCTATAATATTTAGCACTCTTTGGTTGTTGAAATGTTTTAAATGATTCAAATGACTCTGAGAAAACTTTTCAGTGCTTAAATAAATTTTGAATTAGTTCATTAAATTGAACTAAACATGAGATTTCGAAAACCATATTGTTCCTTATTAAAAGTAGATCCTTATTTATTTAAAAAAAGGGAATTTATAGTAAATAAATTTCTCAGTGATGATTTACCACATCGTAAAATTGCTTCAGGTATAGAATACACTTTGTTTTTCAAATTCTGGATAGCTGAATTTCTTTCTATTAAACGAACCATTGAATTAATGTTTGAATATATGCAATATGAATACTGGAAGTTGTACACACTTTTCTTTGTCGTACGAAGTAATTTCTTATGAGTTGATCAAAACTTCGGCTACACGGACTATCAATGATTTATACATTGGTGCCTTCACTAAATAGAAAAAATATCGAATATTACAACAGAAGGCAACAAAATATTAAATGATTTTTTTATTTGAATAAAGTGAGTGTAAACTAATTTCTTTTGTTTTCTGTTATAGTTTGTGAAAGTGTATGCAAAATTGAGGGCGTACTGTAGCTGAACTACGGTCGCCTTTAAGTTAAGTCTAGACTTTAGCTTGTTTACGTTGGCTTAACCCGCCCTTCCGACGCAGTTTTCTTTCGCCGTAGTGTCAAGTTCTCTGGCGTGTTCGTTCAGCTGATAACAATGCGAGTTCGAAGGTGTTGTTACACTTCACAGCACAATAGTGGCACGTTTAGTACTTCCCACCCGCAACAACGCTTTTCCTTCCGATAACACCGTCGACAGCTAATTAAATTGTATTTTGGGAACTGGGTGGGAAGAACCAAATATTCGTATCGGAGGTATTACTGTAGACAGTATAAGTCGGCCAGTAGCATGAAATAATTATTAATAATTACTGAATTTGTTTCGTAAAAATAATTTACAATTTCTGAATGTTCGAGATCAAAACTTTTAACTTAATTACAGAAACCTCCACAGAACTATAAGAATATTTTTTTAATCACAACCTACCACAAATACTCGTAAAATAAAGTTCTCACACATTACACAGAAAGCAAGAGGCCTTGAAAACATCCTTCGTAAAATATTCTTCTAAATCAATACATTCATAAAAATAAAAAAAATGAACTCATGCCACAGTTCACGAATTAGAAGGGATTAGCATCATTCTCTTAAAATATTGGCAGAAGATCGACCTGAACGCCCTCTATTTTTTCCTTTAGTAAATACGAACTGAAAATTTTGAAATAAAATTTTTAGTGAACAGAATGCAACTTTATATCATCATACTTCAATTTATTCTAAAAAAATTTGTTAACATAGGATTCCAAAAAAAATCTTATTATGTGAAGCTATGGAATTAAGAAAATATTACTAAATGATGTTTCAAATATTTCGAACGTTTTTCGGTGTGTAGTACATATGCGTTGTTCGTGATTTTTGTTCACGGTTTGTGGCATAGTAGTACCTGTATTATTATTATTCATAATTTATTTAATATTCGTATTGTACGTTTTAGGGAACGCAACGCAAAAATATCTTATGAGTGGTTTAGTGCGGTAATTGAAACGACCATTTGATCAGTCTGTAATTTACAGGAAATTAGGAACAATTACTTAAATTAGTTTCTCGTTTCTCTGGTTATCGATACTAATCTTAAATTTATAACCCGTTTCAGATACGACAATTCACAAACATAATAAAAACTAGGTTTATGAACATCGACATCAGTAATAAGATAACTTGTAATTCCGCTCTCCAAGCGACAGTTAAATTACAATCAGCATTAAAGTTTGCCAACATCTCATGAAAACTATTATTCAAACTGCATAAAAATAAAATAAATATCCTCATCCCGCTCGCCGGTACAAATTTTATTGGAGGTTGCACTTGAGAAGGTCTTCCGATTGGCAATGTAAATGTAAATGTAAAGTTACTGGTTTTAATTCAGTATTTGTCTGCTTTTGTCCATTTCCACATTCTGATCAACGTTATATTATCGATTTCAATATTCACAATTATATTTAAATATAACTTCTACATGATTATCAAATAATTAATTCTTTGATTAGCAGAAAGTTTACTAAATACGTCTTGTCAAATTACGCGTCCATTGCTAATAATACGTCTGAATTTACTATTGTTTTTTCACAAAGAAAACTAACAAATATTTGGCAAGACCTGAGAATCGATACTGTCCTCATTAACTTGAGTGGTGATAAGTCACTTACAGTAGCCTATTGGAAAACAATTCATAAAGCAGCGTTGAGTTGGATTTCGGATTGTCTGTCAGTATTATTATTATTAATCATTTATTTAATATTCGTATTGTAGATTTTGGGGAACGCAACGCATGAGTGGTTTAGTGCAATAATTGTCATTATTATTATTTATAATTTATTTATTATTCGTATTGTAGATTTTGAGGAACGAAACGCATGAGCGGTTGAGTGCAATAATTGAAAACTATTGACCCTTGTATCAGTCTGTAATTTACAGGCAATTGCGAACAATTACTTAAATTAGTTTCTCGTTTCTATAGTTATAGAAATTAATCCTAAATTTATAACCCGGATTTAAATCAACAATTTAATATCGTGTTCTAATTATAAATGCATCAAAATGAAATAACCAATATTCTAATAGAATTAATGTGAAATATAAAAAAAATATACGTTATTAGATGTATCTTTTGGAACAGAGTAAAGAAATTTTTTATACAAAGTAAAACCATCAAAACACGTAGTTGATTAATTAAGTGAAAAATAAATATTTTGATGTTAAGGTTTAAATATTTAACAAAAACATTATATCGGCAGATTTTGCTTATATGTATATTTTGATTCCATTTATGATCAAATGGATTGGTCGCCCAAATTATTTTTAAGCGTGTGCGTTTAGACCTGTAAATTTTTCACAGACGTTGGTAAGTTCATTTAATTGAATATTTGGCCAATAGTACATATTGATGATTTTAAATAAATAAAAGCCGACCTCCTGTGGTGTAGGGGTCACGGTGACTGCTACATCACTGTGACATCACACGGGTCCCGGGTTTGAAACCCAGTGAGGGCATGGATGTTTGTGTGCGTGAGAGGAACTCGTTAAATCAGTCCCCCGGCAAGGACAAAATGAGTTCTCATACTGAGTCGCTAATAACCAGAGCTGTAAATAAATCAATATATAAAAAGTAATAGAATTGTGGAAAATTTAGGAAGAATTAATAGGATAAATTCAAGGTATTAAACAATTAGTATACATTTGTTTTTACTTTTTCTATTTATTAAAAGACTGGTTTTGTTTGTTATTATAAATTTTACTTACGTTGATATCTCTGACTCCACAGGAAAATTTGTAGGCATTCAAGTTCGTATACGCCGCTCCATGAGAGTACCGAGGCATAATTCTTGTCAGAGTAGACACTTCAAGGAGAACGCCCTGTCATGTATCTAGAGATAACCTGGAGCTTCTGATATTAACTGTGTACTTTGCTACACGGAAGCTTAAAGTAGGTACAGAAGATTTTTCTTCACAAAATAAAACACGTTTGAAAAATTAACAGAAGCTCTGATTCGAAAAACAACTTGTTTCAAGAAAAATTTTTTTTTCGAATTTCGCGAAAAGTTTGAGAACTTTATGAAAGCATAATAAAAGGTGTAGGTACAACGTAAAGACCTATATATAAGGTTATATATAAATAAAAAAAATGAAAAAGAGACCTTAAAAGTCAAATTCATAATCAGCCCCACATAAAACGTAAAATGAAAAATAGCGATTTTTTTTAGGGTAACAGGCTACATGAGGGTAATCCACATTGTGGCAACTCCTCTTTAATAGCATAGGAAGGGATTTGAAAGGGGGGATGCGGAAGGGTAGAGGAATGTAGCCAAGGGTTAACAAGGGCCGCCGGGCTAAGGTTTAAGGATCGTACCCGGAAATTCGCCTAATAGTGATGCAGGGAAACCCCTAGAAAAACCTGCATCAGGTAGGTCGGGCATTTGGTACTTGTCCCACGCCCTTCCGATGGCGGGAGAGGGGTTTTCTGTGGGGTCGCAGCTTTCCCCTCGCCGTGCCTTGACCAGTTTAGGAGGCAGCTGGCCGACTATTCCAATAGAAATAGCGGACAGCGCTTACCGTATGCCCAAGGTCTGCGACCCCGAACATACACCTCTCAAAACAGGTCGAGGTGCCTCGGCATGTTGGAACCTTAGTTAAAAAAACCCAGAGAGATGTGAAGGCATCCCCAAAGGTAGCCTCCACCAGAGCACTCTGGGAAGGTTCTCTCTCTCTAAAAAAAGCGAATATTTAAACGAAACTTTAATTAAACTGTGTGTATAGAGAAGGAGAGAGAGAGAGACAAAAGAAAAACTATACATGCTTTTAAGGAAAGCTCTCCTGATATTAATAATAGAGTAACAGATGCTATATTGTAAACGGAGGTGCTTAGCTTATTTGTATGTTGTAAGTACATAGCCGTTTTGAGTAAATTTGCTTTAACATTCATATTACTACATTCAATATGCATTTGTTTGAAACGATTGCGCGGCTGACGAATTCCATATTTAATATCTACATATCAAACGCAACTTCAAAACCTGTTGTAATAAATGTGAAGCACCTAACTGACGGATCATTATTTATATTTAAATTAATTTATTGAAATGAATGTTCGATATGTAGTATCTTTGCTCATTGTTTATTATGTAAAGATATATCTTTGTCTTGGTTTCTTATCGGAAGTAACTGCAGATTGGAGAGGGAATAAATTAATAAACGTTATTGTGTTGAATTATTGCTGTTTTCTTCTTCAAAGTAATCCGAATATGTAACTAAAAACATGGTTAAATATTAAATATTAAATTCTCACGTCCACGTAAATTGCGAGACATAACTGCAATTTAAAGGAAGCATTGAACCAATAATAGCAATACGGCAGAGTCCGGGATTACAAATTCAGGTTCGTGGTAAAAGTTACCCAACCATGGCCTACCAAGACCTTGAGTGACGCATTCGATGCTGGGTGAAAAGAAATGAAAAGACTACATTTTTCTTGGTTCGTAACAATGGTATGTACAATAACTTAAAGGATTTATTTACAGTTTTTACGCCCAATAATTGGGCGAAAATATAATTGCAAATTTGGCAACGTGGAGTTCGAATAAATTAATAAAATAACAGCGGCAGTATATTATGTTTAATCTGGATCTGGTGTATTAATTTCTTGATGTGCCGGGCAAGTCAAATAATCAAGTTTTTATGGACTTTTAATATAGTGGATTGGGATCCAGTGTTTTTATATTATAAACCACAAATGAATGATTTGTATTTTGATGTTGGTGGATAATACATGAAGCTGAACTCAGTCTGATGTGATTAAAAATAGTAAACAAGGTGAAATTACGGATCAAGCTGAAATGGATTCATTAACTTTTGACATGCAAGAAAGTGATGACTTGAGGTTTGCCGAAGCACAATCGAACGATGTTGGGAAACCGGATTTGCAGCAAATATAATTGACAGCCGTGTAATTAACACATATCCAATCATGTGAAAGATATGGAAGGAAGGCTTGAGGAAAATAAGAAAGCAGACATGATGAAAATGGAAACAAACTCGATGAGATTAGAATTAAACAAAGAAAAAACTAGAGAAGTGACGGATTGTGACGGTGGTCTCGGACCCTTTTCGGTGACAAAAGATAATATTAGTGACAAAAGGGCCTAAAGAAGGCTGACAGCTCCTAGAGACGCCAAACCTATTAGGCGTGAATAATGGAGCTCCTGAAGTTTAAATATATTGAGCTGACGGGCATAGAAAATTAAAAACATATGCCGGTGGAGTTTTGGAGATTTCGAGGGTACAAAATCGGCAGTTGGTAGCCAGCCACGAGGTTGAGCGGTAGGTGACCAGACTCAATTCAGAAAATCCAACGAATCCTGACATTTGTGGGGCTGACACGATTCATCGCCGACACCGAGATGCGCTTGGGTGTCCAAACACGTGCATCGAACGTTTACACCGCCACCAGTCTGCACCGGCTGTAACCACCACGGCTTAATATCGTTTAAATGGATTAAATACGGTATCGTAAAGGCAGCTTCCTTCATTTCTACTTTTAATTAATGAATTTTATTTATTAATATAATTAGTTTTGCCATGTTGAGGTTCACCCTGTCAGAGAGTCCCTGCCTCGTTCTTTTAATTATTGTAATTTTTTTTCGAAATAATTCAATTTAATGTGGCTTCGTTTTATTAGTAAATTATTATAATAACTAAATTAATCGCTTTATTTAAGAAATCCTGCCCGACACAGAATCCTGAAAATAAAAGTAATACAGAAAAATAGGAAAATGGACTTGATGTGATAAATGATGAAGAAAATAATTTACAATACACAAATAACTCTCTGTCATATGACGCTTCTTCATTACTCTTCTAATGAAAATTAAATGTCATATTCGAGTCTCTCAGTCAATAACATGTTTCTTGCTTGTTGTCAGAACGACGATTAATTTCAGTCTAGACATCAGAAGACGAGGTTAATAAGAGATAACAATACCTCACTTCAGTAAATTAACTGCGGCCAAGAGATATCTACTACCCAAACTGAATTCAGAAAAGATTTAGATCTTTCTGTGGTTTTGATTTACAACTGTCTGGAAATATTTTAATCTGAATAATGATGTTTCTAATGGATGCAACGTTGTAATTCTCAACTCTTAAATATAGTATAGGCTAAGTAAAAGAACTTTTGATTATATATGAATTAATCTCTGATAATGAAATAAAATAAGTAATCTTATATATTTCAATCTGAATATTAAATATTTTACTGAATTAGAATTGTTGATAGTTGTGTCAGGTGTGAAAACTGGTCAATTGATGTGGTATGAGTTTTCTAATTATATCAAGTAAAAATATAAATGTTTGCAGAATACACTAACTAGATGAATAATGAGTGCATCGTATGCACCATATACTTTCAGCTATTTAATTAATAAATTATTAACGAAATTCTTCTTTTAAGCAAGTTGGCATCATACCTGTTCAATTTTGCGAGACGGGGAGGTTGGGATTTCTCAAATTCAAGGAACTTTGGAATGCAACCCTGCTTTCAGGAATTCGGACGATGCGATGATCCGGTTCTGAGCGCCAGCCGCAGTATTCTCATTATGTTGAACAACCTGGCTGAAACCAGTGTTTTACTCGAATAACATAAGTGTTGTCTCAGTCATATTCTTCTGTTGTGATAGACAACTCGCAAAGTATGTGTTATAAAGGATGTTTTAACAATTATGAAGATTTCTCGGAAAGATTTCTTGTTTAAGTAATATTTGAACTGATAGCCACTTAAAAACTCAAATTATAATAATATAGCTCGTACATAAATTAGTAATTATTGATATGCACGACCATTTACTTCCAACGTATTCAATTATAAGGAGGCTAAGTAGATGATATACTTTACTTACTATACTTTCGTCCCTTATTTGTACACACCGTTTTGTTCTCGCATTATTCTTACTGATTCATTGTAACAAAATAATTGATATCCTCTTTTGCCGATATTTTATTTCCTAGTCGGTTAACAAGTATTAAATTGAAACACAGCTTTAAGTTCAGTGTTATGATAAATAACGACGCTAAGACACTAAAATGACGACTTGCATTCTGTGTTATGACTTTGGTGAATATACTTATCAACAGATCCTCGTCTCATAAAACGATACCTGGCGTAAATTATTAATCGTGGAAACACAATAGAGAGTTTAACGACAATGAATACAACTGTCAGGAAATTTATATAAGGATGGAATTGCATGAGAACGCACTGTAATACAAAATGAACACAGAAATGGAAATTATTGCTTATAATCATGTTCACAGGACCTTTCGATGTGAAATAAAAATAATGTGTATCATTCATGATTTTTAACTACCAGTAAAAAATCCACGAAACTGTACGTGAAGTTATGGAACTCATAAGAAATTAAGTCGTGCGATTCTGAATGCAGTTTAATAAAATTAGCTCGGTGTACATTAAATTTTTAAATATTTGAGACTATTTAATATGATAATTATAATTATCTGACAAATTTTTATAAATAAATTGGCCATAAGTAAAAAATAAATGACTTAACAAAGCAGTTTATACAATATACGACGTTTTCTCCCTAATTTTTCGATTTATTTTTGGTTTTTGTTGTGTCTGCAATTCTCTTCGGTAGAAAAAATTAATTTCAGTTAAACCCCAGAAATGTTTTTATATGAAAAAATAATGTTTGTTACTTATTACTGTACATAATAAATGTAATTACAAATATAATCACGGAGAGGAAAAAATTTCTACGATTTTTATCACATTAGATTGTTTTGTAAATGTGAGCCAGGTTGGAAAATTATGAGTGAATATATATTGTAATACTAATTAGAGGCTATTAATTGTTTTAATATAATTGGATTGTTAGCGGTACATTTCTTGAAAGCAACAATTACGACTCTTTGTCGGCGATAGTTGTTGAATCCCGCGCGCTCGTACGGAAGTCAGTCCGGCGAACGTTTCGAGAGAAAGAGGAGGCTGACCTAAAAAGTATGAATGGCGTGGTCCAGGAAGTTCAACTGCGAGATCTATTAAACTCTATAAAACACAAGTAAATAGTTCTTGACGGAGGGACTCATGATTCAAAATCGCAAAGTGGTAGCAAAAGGCTTGCACCACACAGGTGCGAAATAACATTTCGCATAAAGGCATCGAGGAGACTTACGTCCGAGGGCTGACCGAGGGAGCGGCTGATCCCAAAATTCCAGGTGGAATAACAACGAGAACTACGACCGCGTTTATTAAAAATGATGTTTAGAATCAGTGAATAAAGGCCTTTTAGTGAGTTGTGCCCTCAAGCTCCAAGAATCAGATCTGGTACCAGAAAGACATTCGTGAGTACAAAAACAATTATTTAAACTTTGTAAACGAGGATGATAGGTATAAGTCAGATTTCGTTATCTTGTTTAGTTTTCGTTTTCTTTATTGTGTTTAAAATTTATATTCCGTTCATTTCAATTTTGATTTGTTAATTAGTTTATTAAACTTGTTCGTTCTTACTATTAAGCCCAGTAAAGACACTGAGAGAAAGAGTAATTAGATAAAATTGTTGTAAAAATTATAAAGTTGTATTTTCCTAGAAAGTCAAAAAATAATAAAAAAAATATAAAAATTTGGTTTGTAAATTTGCGGAAATTAAATGTGCAAAGTGAGGCTGATAATTTGTATATTTGAAGAATAAAATTTGTGTTTTTTTAATTATTTTTTTTTTTTAATTAAAGCCTTCCAGTTAATCATTACATATTTTGGCCCAACAGCATGGGGCAAATGCAATTTATTTAATCATTCCAGTTAATCATTGCAATATATATATATATATATATATATATATAATTTTTTCACAGTTCTTAGATTTATGTTAGAATCGAAACAGTTTCCATGCTGAATTCCTTTCTGCCTGCTCGCTTTTCACAGTCGAACCGATTTCGATAGATACACTTTTATAGACCGATTGAATGTTTTTGACAATATAAAAATACCAGCCAACAACTTCAGAGAAAATCACAGACGATCCATATGTTTTATTTCTTTTCGCTTTTCAAAAGAAAACGTTTGGTTCCATTTTAGTAAAACTTTTATAGATAGAAGTCTTGAGAAAGCTTTTAGCTGCATAAAACTTCCATCGTCAATCTTGAGATAAAACGATGGGTGTTTCAAATTGTTGACTTTGTTTGCTATACAATTTTCTTAATTTATACTTGTGCACGTGAAGAGGTTCCAAGAATGGGAGCGATCTGTGTTATTTTATTAAGTTGTTTCTGACGTGTTGTCCGGTTTATTTATTGCTCGAATTAACAACATATAAATATAACTGTTACATTATATGTACTTTTTAATGAAATATTACTATAAATTGTATTTTATATATACAATTATAATTCTTATATGAAATCTCTTCATAGAGTGATATTTCATGTGATGATGATTTTTTTTATTGATACAGCAAATAGAAACAATCTTCGACGTAAACTAACTGAAACATAATCTCTACAGGCGGAAATGTCTTTTACGGATTTGAGCCTTTATCGTGTGGTTTCTTGACACTATTAATCTTGTCCTGTTGAAGAGGCATGCTTTTGAGTGAAAAAAATGGCTATTGTCTATAACTAAACATTCAAAACGGATGCCTTTCTTCTTAACTAGAGCTTACCCGACTGCCAACCCGAATGGACCAGAATTCTAAAATGCACGAATTTACGTGAACCGAGTAATTTATTAAAGGTAACCGCTAGAATATTTTACAATACAGCGTATAAAATACAATCGGAGGTGAATATTGACCAAGATAATAATTTTATTTAACTTAATGACATATTGTTATTAAGTCGTTTATAATTGGAAAATTTCTACGACTTAGGTACACTTCTTTATCAATATAAACGATAGCTGGTAGTTACATCGCCGAAGTCAACCAACATATACAAAATATTTATAATAATTTATAGTGACCATGATATACCTAACTTATTGGTTTTATCAACAAATTATTAATTTCTGATCAACGTGTCAAGCGTCGAAATTAGAATGAAACGTTTTTCCGTTAACACAAAACTTTTACGTTAAATCTATGCCTACAGGAGAGAACTCGAGAAAATCAAAATTATTATAAGCGAGATGCAGTTGATGCAGCTGGATTTCAGGTCGTGGCATTTTAGATAACGACCGGGACTCTTTTTGAGGGTCTTGTGGTTTCTCTTTCTCGGAGTCGTTACAATGGCTCTGGCGACGCCGGAGACGGGAGACTGATTTTCTGGAGTTTCGAGGCGGCAAGGCGTTTTCTCGGCAGCTCTATTGTATCGATCTAAGAAAGGCGGCGGTGACGAAGGTGACACATGATCTGTGAAATAAGCTGGCCGCAAAACATTACTATATAAAATAGAAAAAATCGCTTTTAAAGTATTCCGCATCTATGTTAGAATATTTAATTTTATGAATATTATTTTTGTTTAATTAATTATTTGTACAAGTACTCACTTGTTCTGATGTTTTGTAACAAACATATAATGTAATAAAGCATTTGAAATAAATTTGGAATAACAAGTCCAAAACAAACATTAAATTTTATTACGTAAATTTACTATTATTACAACTAACTAAACAAAACCAACAAAAAAAAGTTTAATTGGAATTTGGGAAAACAATTCCAGTACTGCGCAGAAACTCCGAGGGTTGCATAACTTCAAAGTGCGATTCAACCCCGAAAATACTAGAAATTAACAACTCATTTCTCTGCTTTGTTTTGAAGTTAAATTTGTAATTGTGTCAATGAAAGGGACTGAAAATGTCAATGTGTAGGAATTGAAGGTTTTAAAGTGAGAAATGTTATTACGTTAATTGTTGAAAAATAGAGAAATTTTTCAATGTTATCCAATTGAAAATTACGGAAGTTGTCCGAAAACGAGATTAAAATGTTCTCGTCCAAAATGTAGCTGTTCTAGCGCCTTCATTCCTACTACACTGATGTATTATTATTCTACTACCTTATTCTATTATCCTCGCTCGAATAATCAGGTTACTTAAGAGGAATTATGTCTTGCGACTCCTCTACCTGTTGTTTCCATTGGTTGCTCGTTTGGACAGCTAATTAAGAGCTCAGTTTGATATAATCCTAATTTAATATTTGAAATTTATGACATTTCCATTGTGGGGTGCAACATCTTGCCTGTAGCGCTCGTTCACTGCTCCAGGCAACATGTTTGGACCGGCGTCGAAAGATATACAATATTATTTTCGTAATATGTGGATGATAAATACGTAAATTTCTCATAATAACTGACGCTCCCAAACTAATTAATAAAATACCAGTATCTCTGCCTAACATTTAATTAATACTCGCTATAAAATATATTATATGATGAATTATTTCGTCAGGTGCTTTACAAATCTGTATATACTGTAATAAAAATTACAATAAATTTATGATGCAAATGTAAAATAATAAATTCAATATTAATGTTAAGTTCGACGTGGGCTTTATTCACTTCTCTGACGTCTCGCCTCATGACTTAACGTGAAATATGACACTAGATGTACAACATTTTTAGATACACAAGCTTTTAAAAATTCACACTTCAATATTTATTAAGACATCTTTAATTAAATGAACTTTGTTACTTAAAACACAATTTTATATAACAAAGTTTAGTACCAGCGGCCTTACTGCACACTTCTTCATAGATTTTTAACACAAAAACTTACAAAAAATACTGTGTTACAAATTTTATACTGCATTTCTTTCATCAGCTGAGAGTTTTGCTGATTTGAAAACAGTTCTTTCGAGAGAAATGCTACATATATCGGAGATTAATTAAAGTAGTTCACAGAATTGAAAAATTCTGACAGTAACTTTGAACTGTATTTCGCGGCAGCGAACAGAGTGGAATGATTCGTCCCGTGAAAAATTGTGGCCAAGGCAGTTCCAGATCGGCAGGTCTCACGTAGTTGTAGTTCCCAAATTTTCGAACCTACGACTTTGAAATAAACTTCAGAATTTTGTATTTAAAAGTTCCTACTTTGCACTAAATATATAAACAATTAAAATGTTTTTCACAACAGAATCTGTCGATTTATTTGTGGTGTCACTCAATACGCCGTTACATAATGTCTGTTTCGATCTCGTCTCCGCAAATTCTCGAAGATTGTGAGAAATTAGACACTCATATAATTTTTAACATTTCGCGGCGCCGCTTAGAAAAATTAACCAATCAAATTGTAAGTTTCTCACAGCGTAAGAAATTCGTTGCGACGCCTAATAAACAGTGTCATATTGTGATAATTGGCCGTTGATTCCATATGTTTCCAAATAACCTAACTGATAATTTTACAAAATATATTAAAATACATTAGTTCTTTTAAAATGCATATCAGTCAAGTAAATGGACGTTATTCATATCAGCGATACCTAATCATTACAAACCGCCACTTGGGAAAGAAAATGTGTATTGTTTCTTTCTCTACTGATATACGACGACATGAGTTGTGCGCTGCTGCGTCCAGATGCCGTATAATCAAATAACAAGAAATAACTCCTCCAAGTGTAAGAATCAAGTTGCAACTGTGCTATCAACATTACACCCCAAAGGTTACGAACGTGACACAAATATATCTGACCTATCTCGATTTACCCACAGGATACATTATAATTTCATGTATATAAAAGTGAAAAAATTTTTTTTATCCATTTAAAAATGAAAACAATTTGTACATATATAAATAGATTTCAGTCTGTGTTTACCATTTTCACCCTGTACCTGATATTATTACTAAGTAAAGCTTCCAAGCAAAACCTACACTTCAGTTTCTTGTTACCAAACTCCATTCCATTCAAGTAGCTTTCCTAAAACATCTCCTTGTTTCTGCCAATTATCTGGAGACCTGTAGCAATAGATTTTCCCGAATGATTTACGAGTTTCTCCTGACAACAGCAGACGGCATGAATTAATTCTGTTTTAGCAGAAACGATGTAACGTCATATAACACATTTATCAAACAAAAGCCTTGCTGAATATATATTTCATTCAACTTTAAATAATTGGTAATCTCCTTATAAAGTGTGCTTAATTACCTTGTATGTTTAACGTATCTGAATCATATTTCTTAGCAGGAATCACGACTTCCATCATTTTAGATGAAGCACTTAACAGGTACAAATAGTTACGAAACTTGATTGATAACGTTTAAAACTGAAAAGTACTGCTGAGAATTAACATACAAGTACTAAACACATGTTATACACACAATCGCTTTCTACTGACAATACAAAATGGATTTCGATTATTTAATTAACGTCGTGACAAGCGAGAAACCTTGGAACAGCAGTCAACGTGCAAGCAATGGTTTTTGGTAATTTAAATGATAATTCTGCAACTGGTGTGATATTTACACGAAATTCTTCAACTGGAGAAAAAAAGCTTTTTGGTGAGTTTTTGGTTAATGCTCAGGGTGAGGATGTGGTTTCTGGTGTTTATACTCCTATGCCAATTGACGGAGAGCAAAAAAACACCATGGAGAAGTTTCTGCCAAGTGTCTACCTGGAATTATGAGCGGTATGTGAAAAACTTGAAAGGCATTATAAAGACATGCAGGATATCGAATTTACTGTACAAGACGGTAAAAAAATATTAAAATTCAGTCTCTTATTTCAATAATAAACTATGTCACATATAATTTTCAAAAATAAATTATGTATTAACAACTTATTAATTACTCAAAGTGCTCACTTTGCCAGGGTTTAGGAAAACACATGTAGGGCTTTTCAAGGGTTTAGGAAAACACATGTAGAACCAAAAAACTAAGTTTAAATGGAAAAAAGGACTGTACGTTTTGTTTTGCTCCCTTAGAGTCTATACAATATATATATATATATATATATATATATATATATTGTAATGCCTTGAAGGAAAGGCATTGTTTCAGATTAATGGTCTTGGCCGTCAGAGGAAGTTGTAATGTTTACTTAGGACATGTATTGAGAATTCGGAGCAATGGACGTGTGCGGGTGGCCTGTCGCAAAATAAATCTGTTAAGGTAGGCATTGTTTCTGATTAATGGTCTGGACAGTTCAAGGAACAGTTTGTAATACTGTGTACTTAGGATCGGTATTGAGGAGTCAGGGCAAGGCACTTGTGCGGGGGCCTGTCACAAAATAAATCTGTTAAGGCAGCCATTGTTTCTGATAATGGCCTGGACAGTTGAAAAGACATTCTGTAATGGGTTTATTTAGGTTCTTGGGAGCGCTGGTCGTGTGAGGGTGAGAAGTCAAGTCTAAAGTAATTGGGGGTGCAAAGACAAATTAGACCTGTCTCGATTGTCGGCGTTGGGACAAGACAGAGTGGCTAGATATTTGCTAGCTAAGGAACTGCAGTTGCAGAATGTAAATCTCGGGTTAATGGAGGAAACTGTCAACGGGCAGTTCCAACGTAGTTTTGGAACAAAGGAAAAAGGAAGGGACTGGGATATATAAAGAGATATAAGATTTTTGGAAGTTAGTTAGAGTGGGAGAGGGGGCTGTGAGCACCGAAGTTGAGTGTTGGAGTGAGAGTTGTGGAGGCGTACGGCGAGCACCGAGAATGGAGAAATTTTGCAGCCTGCGAGAGAAATAGCAAAATTATTCAACGATAAACATTTTGTATGTAGAAGTCTAATCTGTTGTAATATCAATATTTGACCACTGTCTTCGATGGTAGGAGACCAGGACACTGCATCCAGCGTCGAGTAGTTTTCACCACGAGCAAGTGAGATGTCCTTCACGAACGGAGAACCAGCTATCGTCGAACCAACAGTGTGTGTTAGAGTCAGTGTTTAAAACGTCCAGTATATAAAGTGTGTGTGTACGAACGAGCCAAATGTTCCTGAGTAATATGTGTAAACGGAATTAAAAGATACAGTCAGATATCGTTCTTTTCTTTTGTGTTGATAAAATAAACTCATTAAATTTAGGATCAATCTGGTAGAATAAGTTTGTCAATAATTAATTTCGTCTATACGAATAAATGTTTCCTTTTAATTTAAAGATAAATGTTGGGTTCTTTGATTAAGTTAAATGTTCTGTCCGTTATCAAACCCAGTAAAGACCCATGAGAGATTGAGATCCTTTTTATGATTTTAAATTGTATAATTGCTAATTTTTGATAAATAAAAATTGTTTGTTGTTTATAAATATTAATTTTTTATTTCGACATCCCGTTTGATTATTACATTTTGGCTACCACAACGTGGGGCAAATTAAAAAGTATCACGTCTGTTTATATATATATATATATATATATATATATATATAATAAATTGAAAATTTAGGAAATAATTTTTCTCAGGAAGGAGGAGGTACTCAAATAGGAATTACACGTTTGAAATTTATTTTAGTTAATGGAAGAAATAAGATCATAATAGGAAATGTTGGACAAGGTGAGTAAAGCGTAGTACTATTAGGGGAACCGATAAAATAAGAGAAAACATGTCAGAATGATAAATTATCGGAAGACTGAATAAAGAGTTAGGATCGTGTTTAGAGATAAATAATTTGACAGAACCAACAAACTGTATCTACACAATTAAAAGAACACATACCAGTGACATTTTTTATTACGTTAAAATTTTTCCTAGAATATACGATCCATGAAAGTAGCTGATTAAGTCTTATAATAGGTGAAATAAATGAACTCAAGTTAAATTTAGTTGGCAATGTAAAACATTAGTTAACGGAAGAACAGACTTTAAAATATCTGGTCAAAATTCTTCTATTGTTTAAGGGCATTTAAACCGCAAAGAGTGGTAAGAGGAAAACTACTCCGCATAGCTGAGTGTTCGGAAATTTAAACAAATTCAATGGAAAAGGACTTCATTGGTGGTCGTTGTTTGCTCTAACACAATAACGGGGGAGGGGGTTGTTTCAATTGGGTAATATGTGGCATTCGTTTATAATTCCTTTTGGAAATATATTCAACTGTAGATTAAATAATATAAAATTAAATTTTATTTTAAGAACAGAATGAAACGAAACTCTCGCACCTTCGGCATTAATCTAGAGATAATTTTTCTTAGTAGCAGTTCAAAAGAAATAATAAAAATAGGCGTTAGTGGATATAATGGTCAAATGTAGTGGGTTCAATATAAGCTCTAGCATTTGTTTCTTAATAATGACGCGGTGGTGAACTGATACCTTAGGTTCCTCCATGAATCTCTTCTTGTATTGAAATAGCTCGAAATCCTTCTCTTCTATGTAAACTGTCATCTGGGTTGGTTTCACAATAAAAATCATGGCGAGGCATAGGACTTTGTAGGGGCTTTTATTGTACACATCCTGACAATTGATCACTCACTCGACGTGGCAATGCGCCAAACCCTCTACTGTCAACAAAATCTCTCATCAAGTATTCTGCGTGCGTACCGAAACATAGCGACAAATTCTTTATATTCTACAGAGATGATTTATAACATAACTTACGAAATTATCATTAGGATTATACCAAATTTAATTATTATTATCATAATTATCAATATGATACAATTACAAAGACTATATTTTCTTTTTAGAGCAATAGGCTGCATGACGATATCCACGTGGTGGCATCTCCCCTTTAATAGCACAGGAAGGGATTTGAAAGGGGGGATGAAAAAGGGTAGAGAAAGGTAGTCGTGGTCCCAGCAACTCTGAATACGGACTCGTCTCAAAACACACCTTCCTCCATCCTGCTCCGAGCAACTTTGAATACGGACTCGTCTCAAAACACACCTTCCTCCATCCTGCTCCGAGCAACTCTCAAATCTCAAGTTACGTACGTCTCAGTGTTGTCTGAGGCAACAATGCAACTCTAGCAAGCAAGAAAAACAGGTTCCGTATTCTTGTCAACAATCCCTCAGTTATAATGCAATGACCTCATTTTTACGCCGCCGATAATGAAATAGTAAAAATTTTGTGTATTAAATAATTACATATTCGTAACTATATATATTGTAATTATTTTAAATGAATTAATTAAATGATTAGCCACCAGCTGGTGAAGCCAAAATGTAATGATCAATTTAAAGACAAATAATTAATTATTTTGAATTGAATTTAACATATGCCACACGTTGAGGGCGTCAATATGTAATATTTTCAATTGAAAATTTAACAATTAAACAGTGCCCCACATTGGTGAAGCCAAAATGTGGCATATAAATGAAATTACAATTAAACACAACAGTAATCCGCGTTGATGGCATTATTTTAACTTTACATGAAAGGATATTAATAATAAAATTTTACTTAATTAAACAAACCCATTAATTTATTATATTCAAAATAATTCAAATTACAAATAATTATTCGATGACCTTTATCAACATTTATTTCATACAACAAACAAATTTTACTCTTAATCTCAGGGTCTTTTTCTGCGCCTTTAAATGAAGAAAGGTATTACTCCCTTTTCAAACCATCAAATTTCTATGACACTTTTATGAAATATTACAAATTAGTATTTACAATATTCAACAAAAAAAATCGAAATCTGACGATTTTATCTTTAATCTAACGTTCACAATACTACTTTAAATGAGGTATAACTTACAGGTCTATCAGGTACCGGGGCAATTTAATTCTTTCAGCAACACACACTCTCAATTCAAGGCCTGCGAGGGCTATTCTCTCGCAGGCAGTACCTGCGAGGGATATTCTCTCGAAGGGAGAACCTTGTAGGAGAGACACGAAGGGGCTACCTTTGGGGATGCCTTTTCCTCTCCGTTTTCGAACTTAGGTTCCCACAAGCCGAGGCACCTCGTCCTGTTTTGAGAGGTGTATGTTCCGGGGTCACAGACCTTGGGAATACGGTAAGAGTTGTCCGCTATTCCCATTGGAATAGTCGGCCAGCTGCCTCCTAAACTGGTCGAGGTACGGAGTAGGGAATGCTGCGTCCCCACAGCAAACTCCTCTCGTGCTATCTAAACGGCGTGGGACAAGTACCGACCCACCTGATGCAGGTTTTTCTAGGGTTTGTCCTGCATTTTTTAGGCGAATTTCGGGTAGGATCCTTAAAATATAGCCCGGGGGCCCTAGTTAACTATTGGCTACCTTCCTCTACCCTTCCACACATCCCCCCTTTCAAATCCCATTCCTATGCTATAAGAGGGAAGTTGCCACTATGTGGATTACCCTATATATAGCTTGTCTACACCCAAAAAAAATACTCTCAATTTTTTTTTAAAAAAAACTGGCCATTCTTTCACTGAATTTACACTTCACTGTTGGATTTACGACATTTGCGGTACCTCGTAGACGACTTATTCCGTTAATTATGCCAATTTTGTGATGATACAGATAATTCCCCCTCGTAGACTTTTAAAATTATTTGGAGTAAACTGGAACACTCAGAAATCTTTCTGCCGAACTATCTGGGTGAATACTGTACAACTTTACTTTTGAAACACGTCTCGTCTATTTTTATTACGACCGCTTTCTGTTGTTTCTGATTGCCAACTGAACTATACGTTTTCAGCACGCTAACCGTTCCACAATGCCTCGGCCTGTTCCATTATCGTCCATTCATGTGTGTCTTTGTGTCTGTTTGCCGATAACAATTTAAGTCCACAATGTTTATAATTATTAAATATTAATTTCCCTTTAATTATCACAATATATATATTACTCGTCACAGTTTACTAACTTTAACTTGATTTGCGTCTCCCATTAATCAGCAATTAACTGATTTGAACTTTAATTACCTTTTACGGCGGTATATATCTAGTAAAGCAGTATTTCATGTTAATGTCTAACACTCAATAAATCACCTGATAAATTAAATTATAAATTTCGAATTATCTTATCTCTTAATGTAAATACGGTGAATATTTAAAAATCCCTGAACGATGATCTTTTTCAGGGCAAGTATACACGTCAAATGCACTATAATGATTGATGTGGAAGCTCTCGAGTGCCAAATCAGGCTGTTTGGAACAACAGAGTTGGAGATTAATTAACCCGCTTACGATATTGACAATCAATTATCCACCGTTTCGTGATTAGGGTTGCTGACATGTTTCAAGCCTCGAAAACACATGAAAAGGTGCGGTAACACAATGAATTCAACAAATATTTGCGTTATCTGTATTTGGAATAATTAATTTCATATTTTCATACATTGACAGCTGATTCATTTTGAAACTCAAGTAATTTGTGACGCGTGATTTAAATTACGCGAGCTATGCAAAGCTGCTTCATTTAGTTTTAACGTTTTTATATTCCCCTTTGATCGATAGTGATTTAATAGTATAATAATTATTACTGATTAAAATTATACTGTTGTTTTATGGTTTTCATTCATCTAATAATCTTTATTCGAGGTTTGAACACCAACCGAAGCGTGTTTTTTTCTGGTAGAGAAATTTTTATAGGCGTATCACATGATATTAATAGTTGTGTTGAATATTATTCTTTTGACCTGAGTAGTGTAAGGGGATTGAAAAACTCAAACACGTTTCAATGAATTTAGTGGAACAAAAATACTTAAAAATTGAATGAGGATAGTTTTTATGTAAATTTGACCACCTGTAGTGAAGTATTATATCTATTTCTATTGATATTGAATCAATAGAGTATTTGGATCTCGGAAATTTGAGAGATTTATTTGGTTTGCAAAGAGTAAGATAGATGAATTATATATAGAATTGACGCATGTATATTGTAGATACCTCCAATGTGTAATGAAAGGATTTTTTTTATATAAGTTCTTTAATATTTGTATTGTTGGCGTGATACTCAGACCATATAATTGTAAATAACAGCGTGGCGCAAGAATGCGGAGATTGGAATGTTTCCATACTCTATTGTTGTTGGCGGCGTGAGAGTTTTGGCTATATAGTTAGTCTGGTCTCGGGATTGACAAGTAAGCGGTCGAGCAAAGTCGTGACCGATGATGGTCATGGCGAGTCCGTAATGAGAGTGACCAAGTAGCGATCGAGCGGTCGACGCTGGGTAACAACTGATAATAGTCACATTCAGCCTAGGATATTAAATAACCTGTAAAGTAAAGTCGGCGGATACATGTAGAACGAAAAAGTTGTAGAACAAATGTTGGAGACGTGTCCGGTGGTCAACTAGTGAACTAAAGTTGTGTGTAGATTTAGGCTGTAAACAGTGAATGGCCTGTTAAATAAAATTTCTTTAAAAAAAACTAGTGAAGTGTATATGCAGTGTGGTACGAGAACAGCTCTGATAATCTGGTATGTAAAAATCATCCATTGTACGTACACCTTATATAAAAATTGCGTACCGTCAGATTTCTTTAAATCTGTACGTTTCTCTGGATTTCAGATTTATTTAGTTTTTTTAATATTAACAGTTATTGTAAATTCAATTATTATTGTTGGTAACTTTTTGATTTTCATTTGATATGGTGAAAATTGAAAATTACAATAACTATTAGAGGCCCTATGAGCGGCCCTTAAGAATTAAGAATTTCATTGAAAGCTGTGGCAATAATTTAAAAAGTTATGTAAAGAACCCAAACTAAATATAAATATGTATGAAATAGTTTTTCTTTATAAGTTATAATAATTCATTTATAAAAGTTATAAATTATTATTTTTCTTCAAATTTGTTTCTTACATTAATTGCTCTTCAACGTGAGTTTTATTTTATTAATTTTGTTAATTTCATTGAAGAATACTACATTAATTGGCTCCAACGTGATTGCACTTTACTTGATATTTTAAAATGAATCTATATAATAAAAAAGGATGTATATTTGTATATATATACGTATTTACGTTGTTTTTTATACAAATTTTATCGCGTGGACAGAATGCAACAAAAATTGGTATACGTATTCTGCCAAAATCGAGAACCGGTACTGTGGGGGTGACAAACCCATAGCCTAAAGGTGGAAAGAATTGTAGTTGAATTATTTTTGCGAATTTTCCCATAAGAGTTAATGTTATTATTTCGTGTTAAATTACTGCGCGCCAAGGGACCGTGACGTCACGTACGTTGGCGAGACATAAAATATAGTTCCCTTTTTCCTAATGAAATAAAGCTGAAATGTTTTTATTGAATAAATAAAATTTAATCCAGCAATACTTCATCGAACGATAATAAAATACAATACGAAATACTTAAAGTTCCTTGCCGAAAATATAAGTTAAATTTCGCAACCATCTTTATTTTTAAAAATATGGCGTCGTTTGTTTACATTCTGTGTTTCGAATGTATGTCGGCGTAGAATTATTTAATTTTATTGTATAAAGCTGGTCATAAAGTTCTATTGTATCTTGTATAATATTTCAGGCGATAACAAGGTACGATTCGTAAGTAATGTGTGTATAAATACGTACGGAATCCCCAATAAATATTTTTATATTGTTATTCAAATAATGCACTTTGGGTAAAAAGTATGTACGGAACTAGGAACATTTAGATTGGATTAAAAGTACAATTAATTTTACTGGACAATGTATTTCTGTACAATTGTAAAATTACTGCGTCTAATCTGTGTCGTTAAACAAAATTTTCAGGTTAGGTTAACACAAATTTTTTCTGATTAAATTCTTTGTGAGTGATAATAAATCAGCTAATTTATATACTATTTTTGGGAAGAACGTTTTACCTGCACAATTTCTGAGCTATTAATCATAAGAACTGTCGAATTATTTCTAACGATATTCGTGAAAAAAATTGTTATGTGTGTATATCAGCTGTAAGCCCTATTTCTTAAAAATGATAAATGACCCTACCTAAGATATATACAATTTATGAGCTATTTTCAGCATTTATTTTCAGTATAAAACATTATAAATATCTAAATTGGGAATAATTGTGATAACATATTTTATTTTTTGAGTTATTTTTGAATATATTAAAATCAAAATATTTAAATTAGATGGAAAGCTTATAATATAGAGTTTTTACCAAAATTTAATACACTCTTCATATAATTGTAGTTTTTTGCATAATTGCTGTGCATATCATGGCATTGTTGTGTATTGTATGTATATGTTCATTGTTAAATTTGATGTATTTTTCCTTCTCTAAGTAGCTGACAGTGAATAATAATATTGAATATGTATATATATATATATATATATATCTTAGGTAGGGTCATTTATCATTTTTAAGAAATAGGGCTTACAGCTGATTTTGCCTTGATGTTTCTCATATAACATATTCATACATATTATTTAAAACAATTCCCAAATTTGTATAAATACAAACACACACACACACACACACACACACACACACACACACACACACATATATATATATATATATATATATATATATATATATATATATTACATAATAGCTCATAAATGGAAAAATATTACATATGTAAATTTAACTAGCTCTTCCCAAATATGGAATCTAAATTAATGTGCACTACGTCAAAAGTTCATCTGATTGAGATTAATATATGTGATGTTAGGTAAGTCAGTTCTAATTATTAAAGCTGATAAATCCATACTGAAGAGTAAAAACATAATTAACTATACATATAGAACCAAATGGTGATAATTTTGTTTTCTGAGATATGTCATAGTCAAAAATATTAAGTCATTTGGATAGGAAATAGAGACAGATTCATTAATTTTCACATTTTTTTAGATAAACCCCCTTATTCTGTTTAATAGGATTTAAAATGACAGTTATGTGCTACTGGCATATGTTGGGTTTTATCCATAAAGGGGTTAATATGTGATGGTCTTATGCCAGTTACATCACGTGTTAACCATTAACCATATAGAATTAATTTCTCTACTAGGGCAAATATAAATAAAAACCCTGCACTCAGTTGCCTATGTAAGAAAAAATAATGTATGTTTGTACATTATTTATAAACAATTAAACTTGTGGATAAATTGCAATAATCCTGGGTAGACATATTCTTAAAAATCTGGAAAAACTGTGGGGTTAAGACTTGGCGAGGGTAGCGGGGTTGTAAATTAATAAAAACAACAGGTTAAAACAGTCAATATTTGCGTTGAGTAATTATTTGTCGGTGTCATTGGATTTGTTAGTGTTTTTCTGGATGCTGTTTGTGTATAACTTCACCCCCTTCGGCATGAGAAAGGAGCACCCTTACGGGTGGGGGTGGAAATATTCAAACTTGCTAATATTGCAGATATTTTAGGCGGATAAAAATTTTTTGGGGTCAAAGAGATTCATATTGTTTCTACAGATGTTATATAAGTATAATTTCAACCCTTTTTTACTATAGGAAAGGAGCACTCTTACGAGTGTTAGTAGAAAATAACGCGTATACAACCAAGATAGGTGTCAAATCCAGGGTAATCGATGTCGGTGAGTTTAATTATGACATTAAATTCGCCATTTAACGCCAAGGGACGGGGTGGTCAGGGTGGAAATTTTGAAACATGTAATCGAGTTCCGTACTTGCTTTAATAATTATTTTTAGCATAAATTTGATTGATAGTATTTCTACAACTTTATTTTTGTATAATTTTAACAACTTTCAGTTTGTAAGGCGAGCACGGGTAGGTGTGGAGGGGTGTTACAAGAAAATAACGCGAAAACAACCGAGATTCGAGAAAAATCGGGGTTATGGATGTTGCTGAATTTATTTATGACAACCTGGTTAACGCGTAGAGGCGAGCTAGGGTGAGTGGGGCTGGGCGGACGTGGGTGGGGGTATAATATTAAAAAATGTTAACCTATCGATAGTTACGTCAAATAAATATTTAGCGGTGTTAATGACACTAATAATATTTTTTAATATATTCTGTGTATAATTACAACCCCTATCGACTCGAGAGGAAAGAACCATGAAGGGTAGGTTTCATTACATAAAAATAACACACAGAACCGATATAGGAATCGAATATGAGGTTATGGATGCCGCTGAGATTAATTATGACATTCAACTTGCAGTTTAACCCCCACGAGTGGGACTGAAGAGAGATAAAAAATTTCAAACATGTTAATCGGCCCACATTTGCGTCCAATATATATTTTTCGGTATAATTTAAATTCATTATATTAAGGTCGATATTCTCTGTGAATAATTTCAATCTCTATCGCCATGGAAGGGGAGCACGCTTTGGGGTGGCGTTTGGTGTTTCGTTACATGAAAATATCGCGAATAGACCAAAATTTTGTGGTTATGGATGTCGATGAGTTTCATTGTGACAAACTGAATAACGCGCGGTGTGGGAGGGAGGAGGCCTGAACGGAGGTAGAAATTTTCAAACGATGTTACCGGCCGATTTTTGCGTGGAAATTTTTCTTTGTTTAACCTACTGTAGCGGGGCTGGAAATTTTCAAACATGTTAAAACGACGATATATTCGTTCAATGAAACTATTTCAGGGTCAATGAGTTCAACTTCTTTCGGAATGGGAGGTGAACATATTTGGGGATAGGGGTCGAGTTGTGTCATAAAATAACGCAAAAGCTACTTAGATTGGAGTCAAATCGGGGGTTATGGATAAACGACATCTCGGGCAACGCCGGGAACCCAGCTAGTATTACAATATATTGTAATATTCACTAAGGAGGGCGTTAATTAAATGAAAATTATTCAACTTTACAAACAAACAAATTTATTTTCAATACTTTAAACACAATTACACAATTTAAAAATTATCTCAGGGTCTCTACTGGGTTTGATAATGGCGAATAATTTTATTTCTAAACTTAAACACAAATTCCAATTCAACAGAGAAAAGATTTTCTCGTCAATTAACTAGGACGAAATTTACTTATCAACGAAATTAAACGAAAAGATGGTTTCTAATTAACAAATTTTACTCAAAAGAAGAGAACGAAATCTGACGCTATCTTTTAATCAGGTTTACATACTTGTCTGAGTGTAAATTGTACTCATGGCTGCCCAGAATTCCAGGATACCTTTGATTTACGAAGCACTATGACGAGTTTTTGCACTTCTTTTAAACTCAGTGATTCTAAATTTAATATTTTTAGATCACAACTCAGGAACCACGATGAACCTCCTTTTCGTCTCTCCCTCGGTTGACTTCTGCTAATCCTGTCTGGCTATGTTCACAAGACTGTTTGTGCTTAGCAGGTTTCGTAGTTCTGCTCGAGTGAATATTTCGTCTTGAGCAAAACTGTTCATGGACCAATCAAAGCTGTTGATTTGTAATTCTCGATGTTTCTCTGCAAATTTCCTTTGAATATTTGAAATTGTATTGTCTATTTCAACTCGACCAATTTCTGTCGTGTCTGAATGCCCACTGCTTCTACTTAACTTTACTTTTTAAAAGAATATCTCGTCTATTTTAATACGACCTGTACTTGACCAAACCTTCCAACCAACTGAACAACCGTCTCGCAATTTTGAGCGCGCATACCTCTTCCGTGCTTGGCTACATTGTTGCTGTGTTCTGTACCGCCGTCAAGAATAGATTTCTCAAACAATTTAGTTTTTAATTTCTCAATTAATGTCTTAATTAATTGGCAATACAATATATATCTGTATGTGTGTGAAATATTAAAATGAGTTATCTTTATTTCTTGAAGTAGTTTCGCTTACTCAAATGACTACTGTACTGTCGACCCAACTTGTACAAATCTTGTAGTTTGTCTGCAATAATTCTGTCATATGTTCAATCTAAGTAAAACGGCAGAGTCGATCCTGGCTCACAGCCACGTACGAAACATTTAATCAACGTCACTCCAACGCCCCTATTACGTCACCGATTTCAGTATTACTGCGCTCAAATATACATTCATTGTTTCTCGATAAACCAGTAGAAAGATAAATCCAGATTCGTGTACATTAATGCTGGCCTTGAGGACTCATTTACTTTGTTTAAGATACCCCGTGTCAACATTTGTAAAAAAAAATATATACGACAAAAATATACTTTGGCCAATGAGCATCTGTTTTATTGGAGAATTTATTAAATTCTCGATATTTAGCCCAAGTATCGTGCTAGATTAATTTAAGAAATTATCCACATAAAACAAAATATTAATACTATAAATTTACTATCTGCCACTAGTTAATTCAACAGCAAATATGAGTCTACTTGAGGTGTATCATTACTTTACAAGTTATGCTCAACTTCTTTGTACAACTATAACAGTTTTTTTAATTGTTGAATTGAATGTTATTAATTTTAAGGTTTAATACACACCTGAAGATCTCTACTGAAATGTAGAAGAAGCTCTGTAAGGTTTAATATTTGGTCCGTTTCACTTTATGAGATATTGACATTTCAGATAAATTTTTATGTTCAATTCATATATGTCACTTAAATTGTTTCATATTTGTTTCGTAAAAGGCTATTACTTAAGAGAGAATAATAATTCATAGTTTATTGTACTTCTGAAATGAATGATTTGCACATAAATAGTCTTGAAACGCGTTAAATACTGAAATGAAGCATTTCTGACTTTACATCCACATAGTTGGTACGATAGATCAGGTTATTTCATCAATTCAATTCAGCCGAAACGTTCAAGGGCGCCTGATCAGTTCCAGTTTCGGACCGCAAACAGCAATTTCTCCGTGAAGGATAAGATAAAGAAAGTATTTAAAAGCCAACAGGAGCTAGGGAATTTCAGAACCATGAAGACGTTTCTGGCTGTTATGTCACTGGCAGTCGTATCTTTCCATGGGGGTAAGAATTTTTACACTTTAACTAATTATAATAAAAAAATCTAAATTTAGAAATATTGAATTAAAATAATTTTCTTAAACTATAGTATTTATTTATATACTTTTATTTTTATTTTAAAAAGTAACCTCTGTGTATTCCCATATTCTTCTTTCTTGCTAAGAGTTTTCTTATTTCATCTCAACTGACTGCAAAATCCACTTCAGATTAGAATATGCTTATTTCTAGTACACTCTATGGTTTATAAATAAAGTTTAATAAAACAGACCCTCTTTCCAACTTGATTCAATATTTATTACAAACATTATTAATACGTAACCCATTTGGAAACCCAAAACTATTGTATTAAAAATTGACACCGGTCTCTCATAAATATAATAGTTACTCAGCAAAAGTGCATAATAGAGAACTAAGACGACAAAATATTATATTTCGAAAGAAACTTCGCTCACGTAGTATTTTGTAAACTATATATACAATATTAAAATTTAAAAATTTATAATACTGTGTAAAGGAAATCTTTCTATTCGTAATCCTTATGTTAGAGTATAATTTTGTTAATAAAATCTTTTTAGGCACCTGCAGTACTACTACCATTTGTGTTTGTTAATAGTTTTTTTTCAAAATACGTAGTGTCAGAACAATCTTAAATGATTCATAATCATAAATGAGAAAGAAATGAGACATGCTATATACCAAAACACAAGCCATAATACTCAATATTCTGTACGTTGGCATTATTGTGAATTAAGTAAATCTACTGATACTGATACTGATTAAGAAAAAATATTCTCTTTTCATCTCATAGTCATTGAGTAAATTCTTCTGAAAAGATCTAATTTCTTTGACTAATTTATGTAATTCAAAACGCCCCTGCACTCTGATGATTTTAGTCACTGAATCCTCTATATAAATAGAACATTAATGACAATGATAAAATTAACTATTACATATTCGGAAACTATTACATTCGGAACTATTACATAACCGGAAAATAAATAAATTCTGTCTATAGTGTAAAATGGATGTAATTCTATTTAATCCTAATTAAATATATATGTACAGAATACAAATTATAAAATAAAGTTTTGTATATACTGACTATAATATTTAACATTGCCTAAACTTCATTTTAAAAAATAGATTTAATTTTAACAGCAGAAGCAAGATAAATAAATTCTTGGGTGAACAACAGTTTGTTTAGATAATAGAGAAAATAATATAGATATAAAATATTAATTAGTTAAAAATATTTAAAGCAGCTTTTGTAGATTATCTGCGACAGTTTTTTTTAAAAGTTTTTCGTAAGAAAATATTTAAGAAACTTATTATTGAAAAAATATTGTATTTTAATAAAAACAAAAATTTAAGAAAATCGTCGAACGCTTCTGTAAATATTTTTAACTAATGGATATGTGATATCTATGAATTTTTATTGACAGGATTGAAAGTTAATTTTAACTGTGAATTTCTCACCTGTTTCAAATTGGTTATAAATTACTGACAATATAAGGGTCGTCGAAAATGATAGCCACTGGTCACCGAATAATTTTTTAAATATGTTATGACAGAATTTTTTTTAGATAAATTATCTATATTTTTGCTCTGAAGTCGCAAAAAGGCCAGACCGATTTAATAATGTTACACAGTAGAAGGATTAGTTACGGAAGATACGCGTTTTAATAATCTTTGAACGTGGGATGATTGTTGACGCTCGGAGCCATGGATGATCAACTTCCTGCCTGTCTAAGATTAACTTTTGCATTTTTAATATACGTTCTACGTGTTTAACCATCTAGTTTTATATTAAAATCACAAAATAGTCATTAGACTAACTGAAATATATAGCAAGCAAGAAAGAGTACTGACGCTGCACATTATAATTCTTTACACCTTTATGCTAGAGATTACTCATCCCCACAGTACAGTTGCTCGTGATTTGAAGAATGTGAGTACCAATTTTAGTTGCAATCAGTCTACGCGTTTAAATCTGTATAGAGATTGACGTAAATACATAATTTTTTATTATGTAGAAGAAGAAGATACATTGCTGAATGTGGAAATACAAAATTTTTATCAATATTACATCATTTTCTGAAAATTTCCATTATTAGTTACTCTTGCAAATCTTAACTCTCTTTGGGAGTACATTCTCTTGCGACCAATTATTTTCTGCAATGGAAATAATAAAAAAAAGGCCACAGTTGTAAATTTTTTATTTTGTCAATAACGATATAATTACAGCCTATCATCTGTTACTGTTCTTTTTTCTATTTGTTTTTTATATGCGGTCCATCACAAGATTTTTAAATTGCTAGCCGTCCCGTTCTATATATAAAAAAGGTTTTTCATCCTTGTTTTAGAGCGTCTCAAGCTAAAGTGTCTGCCAGCAAAAGAAAAAAAAGGTGCTGTGTATCAACTTGCATGAACAGTAGGATATTATTTTTTAATTTAGACGTATTAGAATCCAAATGAAATTTTAACATTATCATTAAAAGTTTTTTATATAGTTTTTTTCAAAATTGTATATTAATTCAGTTAAAAATATGTATTGCCCGTTGATATACCAAATTTAATGCAACATGTTGTATTTTTCGAATTTAAGTGTACTAAATAAACAATTTTTCGGACTTCCTTCTCTAATTTATTTAGTTTAATATATATTTTTATCTAATATATTGGAAGCGCACACATGCCGTGCATTACATTACAACCTTTCCTTGCTGTAATCTACGATAGATTTACGTCTATTCCTACATTTTACAATATGATATCTCTCACAGACTTTTAAACACAACTGACACACAGACACTCGTCTTTTGGTTCAAGAAATACTTTGTTGCAGCACACTTTATGGTGAAAGTCTCGTCTTCGTGTGGCGTAGTTCATGGTTGGCTTCCATCCCGTCCTGTCCTGTATAGCAGATGTTGCATAGAAGTCCTACGGTATGTTCCGTTTCCTCTCATACAGATCCTGTAAAAGCTGTCTGAAGCTGGAACCAGCTGGTAGTATCAGATCATATCTTAAATCCTCTATTAGGAAGGTCTCCCTGGTAAGCTCGTACACTAGCCTCGATCTTGAATTTTGTGGAACTCCTAAAATTCTTTTCAGGTATTTAGCCTTTACTCGCTCCAGTTCTTCCAGTTGTCGGTACGTGAGGTATTCTCCTACTAATCCTAGGCCATACGTCAGAACAGGTAGTATCTTTAGCCTAAACAGGTCAATCGCTGTGCTGATCGATAATTGTGTAATGTTTCTGATTTCATTCATAGCTCTAGTGGCCGCCACTGCTCTAGATCTTATATGCAGTCTGAAACTCCTTCCCGTTGTTTGGATCGTGATGCCTAGATATTTAAAGTTGTTAGCCCTCTTGAGTAGTTAAGCATTGCACTTGACGTTATCTGCTTCAGTGAGTCTTCCTCATTTCCTGAACAGTACCAACTACGTCTTCTCTTCATTTATCTGCATGCCATTTCTCTCCGCCCATTCACTTAGTGTGTTTAGCGATACTTGCAGATTGTCGATATCTGTCGCTGCGATGGTCATGCCATCAGCGTATATGTACGTGCTTGTTCCTGCCATTCCTGTGGTGACATCGTTCGTGAGAACGTTTAACAGGATAGGGCTGAGTGGGTCGCCTTGGAGGACACCGTTCGTCCGTGACAGCCAGTCTGATACGCCTATTCCATCATTTATCTGTATATGGTTTTCTGCCAGTATATTTGATATCAGGATCGTTGTGCGTGTTCTTCCAATTAGTTCCTCCAGTTTGTCTATTAATACTTTTCTGTTAACCAGATCGAATGCTTTTGAGTAGTCAACAAAAACCACATATAGTTTTCCTTTTGGTCTTTCTATCGTCTGATTTATTTGTCCAAACAGGTTTTCTACGGTCTGGTTTAAAACGGCTTAAGATGGATATGTTAAATATCCATGTGACGTAATTGCATACCCAGCTGCAGGTAAATCTACGCCTTTCCTAAGCGACCAGCTTTTTGTGAAGCCTAAATGTAATTTGTGTCCATGATTTCGGTTAACTTTTTTATATAATTTCAATATTATGTTATTGAAGTACAATATGACCTTAATTGTGATTGGGATTGTTGGTTATTCATACTTTCTAATTTTTCTGCTAATTTGTTATAATGAAGTTATTTATATGTGGCATTATTTATATTTTTTCAGCCGAAGCAATCGTGAAGTGCAATGAGTTTGTACCTCTAGCAAATGGGTCGGTGCAAGCTGCGAGCGTGTTACTACAACCTAAGAAATGTAGTGTGAATGAGGACAAAATAAAATTTTATTTATTATATAGGTAAATAGTGGCTTCGTTAACCGTGAAAATTCTAAAGTTTAGGAAACAATACAAAGTTACATATTCTTTTGTCGTGTTACAGGAATACTTCCAGAACTTTTAAAATTGGTGAAACACCTTTCTTGGATATTGGTTCCTCTTCCTGCATTAGAATATTTATTCATGGATGGATGCCTCTTCCGAAACCAATGTTTAATGTTGTAAATCGTAAGAATTTTTTTATACTGCTTGAAATATTTCTCGTGCAGCGAAACGAATTTTCATTTTATGGAATACTAGTTTGTTACTGTAGTGTTATACAGTAACAAACTTTTTCTATACTTTGCAGAATATTTTGATAGATATTGCTTTACAAACACATATACGTGATTTAAATGAAGATCACAAATGTACCGTATGGAAAGTTTTTATTTACGCACATTAATTAAAGTGTCACAATTTTTATAATTTACGCGTTTTAAAGTCTCTACGTGTACGTTTAGGCACAGAAATGTGAAACAAACAGACAGAATCATATCAGTTAAAAGCACTAGAATGATCGGACTAGGAAGTAGAATATTAAACTAGACGAGTGATAACGGAAACGAAATGCGGCGTTTTAGACTTAAAAGTATATTTATTAATGTTATGGTGCGCTTTTCGTTATTGATTTGTACAAAATATTTTTTTTATAACTGTTAATTACTGCCTGGAAGCATGGGAATGTGGCTTGCCGGGGTCGAGCAGCAGACACAAGACAATGGCGGGGTGGGTTGGAAAATCCGCAAGTCCCGCAAGCAAGGTCAGGGTCGGCCAAGGAAGGGGTAGATGACCGGAAGGCTATGGCCCTAAAATAGATGGAAGAGGGTCACGTGTGCACAAGGACCAACCAGGAGAGAGGGTTTTGAGGAGGCAGAGAAAGAAGTCTGCGAACAAGAGAATGGTCGTGGAGATGAATTTGGACGGTCGGTGAGAGTGGACAGAGAAAGTTTATCCTGAAAGATTTTGGTTCTGCACGTGGGTCTCCGGTCTTCTGCGAATGCTGATGAGACAGATAGCCGCCAACGGGAGTCGACCCTGTCCGAGCTGCAGACCTGGTAAGTCGCGTTCCATTCTTCCGGGTATCGCGTCGGTTTGCCACGAGAAAAACCACGGTTAATCTTGAGAAAGGGAGGGGTTACATGCATCCCTGGCAGGCTGGAGAACTTTTCATTTTGTATAAATTCTGAGAAAATGAATTATTGTTTTTTTTAATAACTAAATATTGCATTTCCCTTTCCTGCAAGAACAATTCTTGCAGGTGGCGCCCAACAAATAGTTAATTTAACCGTATGCTCACCACATATAAAATGTCGTCCAACGTTTGGGGCACGAAGAAGTGGCAAACTGGAGCGATACTACGGGGACAGGATTAGCGGATTATATACACTTGCTAGTCAGCCATTCAAGCGGGAATTCAGGACTTGATTATTTTAACGTGTATTTTGGGGGAATAATTTTGTAATATGTATTTTGCGGGAATTTAGTTTTCGGGCAATACGTTCCAGGCTGGAGATGCAGGTGTTTAGACGCGGACCATATATTTTCATTTCTAGCGTTGAGTAGAGCAGGAGTTTTTTTTTCATAGGATAAGCGTTAATTCGATAAATTTTGGGATTTCTTTTGTTATCTAATGTGGATTGGAGCCTGAGGTCTATATGTTTAATGTTAAGTTGTGTGAATTTTGAGCTGTTTTCTTTATCGTTTATGTTAGTGTGTTAGAGAAATTGTTCGTGTAAAATAGAAACGGAGTTCTTCTGATTATTTCGTCTGGTTGTTCATGAAGCTTAGGAGCGGAATGGATACGGTACAAAGGGAATTAAGCACGGATGAGCAGACGGAGGGTAGTTCCGAGAATTTAGGGAGCCAGGCAAGCAGTGGTTTTCCTGGAACCAATGGTACAAAAGAAAACCAGTTTTTATTCGAATCTATGATGGCACAATTGATGCAAGCCATTCAAAATAGTCAGGAACAGATTCAAAATAGTCAGGCTAATTTACAGGAACAGATTCAAAATAGTCAGGCTAATTTACAGGAACAGATTCAAAATAGTGAGGCTAGTTTGCAGGCCAAGATTAAAAGCTGTCAAGAAGCAACTGAGAAGAAGTTTAGGGAGATCAACAGTGAGATTCAGGAAAGAAATCGAGTTCAATGGAACCAGTTACAAAGTCAAAGCGATACAATTAATGGAAAATGTGCGCGTATAAGTCATGAAGGGCAGGAAAGGACAGAGGATTTTGAAAAATTAGTTGAAACAGGCTTAGGCATAAACGTAGAACAGGTCGCCGAACAAAAAACCGATGTAGCCGATTTGGCTAATAAGGAGCGCCAAAGTCTTGCACACAGATTAGACGAAGTTGTTGTCGGGGCAGATGTAGAAATTAGGCGCGAAGAAACTGGGCAGGTGATTAATCGGCTAGTCAGTGAAGCAGAGGCAATTAGGGAAGAGATGAACGAATGCACAATTGCGGCGAATATTGTTGATATTGAAGTAGACTTGTGGAAACAGTTGTATATTAGGATTTCGGAAGCCAGTGAATTGGTAGTTCGCCGGGAAGGCTTAACCCAGCGATTAGAAATTACGCTGAAATTATTTCGGGGGCGAAGACGTCAGAACGGTCGTGAATTATTAAACGGGTTAAATTCATATTTTTCCCAAAGACGAACGCCGGACCGTTTTAAATTAACTTCATTTATGCAGAAAATGGAGGGAAGTTACACGTTTGATCCCGGCGGAAGTTCATTCTTGATGCTTCTTCATCGGAGCAATGACATGCTTAATAGGCTGAATTAAGAGCATGTAAACGTAATATATATAGACGCCAGATGTAGGTTAAGTAAGTGGTAGTAACAGATAAGTGTAGCAGGTACAGAAGGGTGGCGGAAAATATGGTAATTAATTGTAGTTTTGTAGTAGATTAAGTATACTTAGGGATAGGGCCAGGTCAAGGATTGTGTGCTTGTTTGGTTGAATAATGAGTGTACCAGTAGCTGGAGCCTCGGACAGGAACCCGGAAGAGGCACTGTCGGCGGATAATCCTTTGCCTCCAGACATTGTTACAGGCTAGGGTCGCCAGAAGGATCCAACCATCAAAGCATCGTCAGCGGCCGGCAGGATAATCCCAGGGCATGTGACTAATGCATGTTGGGCTTTGCGGACCCAGGAACCCGAGCTGTACGTGGTATCTGTTACCACGTTCTACTTTTCTTCAATTCGGCCTTGCTTGGTCAAAACCACCTGTAAAACTGTCACTAAGGCTTTCTTGGCCAACCCTTGATTTTTCGACCCCAACAATGGTTATTAGGTTTCGAGGACTGAGGGTGTCTTTCATCTATTCTCTTCTTTCTTCTTATTTTCGCACCTTATGTAAAAGGAAGACGTGGCGGACCAACGACCAGATGCGCACAAGTGGAACGGGCGGACAACCACGACTACGCGATGCGGTTGCAACGGCGCGAAGTGGTACAGAAGCTAATGTGAGGTGTTTGTACATATAATGCAAGTGTCCGATGACCACAGACACAATAAAAGGGGGACGAGAAGTGACAAGGTTATAATTACGACAGACGCTAAAAAAAAGGTGATGTGTCGTGTTATCAAAAGACGCTCACAGGAGTGATTTTAAGGTTTAATTTAAGAAGAAAAAAAAAAGGTGGATTAAATATTGAAAATGACATTCATAGTAATTAAAGGACGATTATGGAGGTTAATTAAAATTAAGTACTTATATTTAGGATGCGCTCAATTGTTAAAATTAAGGGTTAGGCATTACGGACCGGTGCGCATATAATTAAAAGTAGTATGTGTAGTATACGAACAGTAGTATGTGTAGATGTTAAATAATATGAAAGATATAATATCAGATTAGGAGAAAAGATATCGATAAGTAAATGCATATCATTTTGCTATGGTTAGTTGTAAGTTAGTTATAGATTTTATTTAATTATTCTCTTCGGTTTTAGTTAGTTATAAGTTAGTGTTACAGATGTATATATTCCTACCTTTCGTTATTAAGTTAGCTATAAGTTACTCTTAGATTTGTGCATGATTCATCATTTCGTCGTTGAGTTAGTTGTAATTTTGTTTCAAATCTGAAAATAATATCTAAATAATTTGTTTGTGAATGTAATGCTGTACTGTTTACGATTACATACCGTCTTATAAACCATTTAGAATTGTGAGAAATTGAACTATAAATATATCTGCTAATTATGTACCACATAGAAAAAAAAATTAAATTGTATCACAGGATTGTATTTTGCCAGATGCGAGGGAGCATGCGCGAACTTCAAGCGAATTATTTTGAAATCGTTCGAATGGATCCTCCATTCATCCAATTTCAAAGGGGGAATATTATATGGTGCGCTTTTCGTTATTGATTTGTACAAAATATTTTTTTTATAACTGTTAATTACTGCCTGGAAGCATGGGAATGTGGCTTGCCGGGGTCGAGCAGCAGACACAAGACAATGGCGGGGTGGGTTGGAAAATCCGCAAGTCCCGCAAGCAAGGTCAGGGTCGGCCAAGGAAGGGGTAGATGACCGGAAGGCTATGGCCCTAAAATAGATGGAAGAGGGTCACGTGTGCACAAGGACCAACCAGGAGAGAGGGTTTTGAGGAGGCAGAGAAAGAAGTCTGCGAACAAGAGAATGGTCGTGGAGATGAATTTGGACGGTCGGTGAGAGTGGACAGAGAAAGTTTATCCTGAAAGATTTTGGTTCTGCACGTGGGTCTCCGGTCTTCTGCGAATGCTGATGAGACAGATAGCCGCCAACGGGAGTCGACCCTGTCCGAGCTGCAGACCTGGTAAGTCGCGTTCCATTCTTCCGGGTATCGCGTCGGTTTGCCACGAGAAAAACCACGGTTAATCTTGAGAAAGGGAGGGGTTACATGCATCCCTGGCAGGCTGGAGAACTTTTCATTTTGTATAAATTCTGAGAAAATGAATTATTGTTTTTTTTAATAACTAAATATTGCATTTCCCTTTCCTGCAAGAACAATTCTTGCAGGTGGCGCCCAACAAATAGTTAATTTAACCGTATGCTCACCACAATGTCAAAAGTTATCCGATTGCTCTTTTGCTTACCTCCTGCGAAATTACGGTTATGGGATTATACTGCCTCAAATTTGTTAATAATCTGTGAAATACCAGATTTTTTATTCAGTTTTCAACAAACAGAAAACTTTATATAGATTTTTAGATTGGTACTATTTTTCATTTCAACGAAATTTATTTTTGCTACTGTAAAAGTAGGCTAATCTCAAAATTGGAACTCCATGAAGGACTCGTCCGATTTGAATGAAATTTAATGTACAAACGACCTGTTTTTATACAAATAAACGATTTAAATTACAAAAAACAAAAACAATATTACCTTCCGAAAATCAGTATTTTGTGAACTTCGCGCGAGTTGGATTCAATAAATACTGATTTTCGACGTGTAAATTGATTTCTTACTTTGTAATTTTTGCCGTTTATTTAAATAAACACACTTCGTTGGTATAATAAATTTTATTGACTTAGGCGGAGTCATTAATGGTGTTTCAAGTTTTACAAACATTTTGAAATAATAATGCATAGTGAATGTATCGTAAAGGAGAGATTGCGTTTACGTAGCTGGAGATTTGAAACGTATTCTGATCCAAACTTTATCTACTAAGACCCCTCTACATTCTCTTGAAGTCTGTAATGGGAATTATGAAACACCCTGTGTAAAGGACGCCTTGTCTTTTATGATTAATTTGAAACAAATTGACATCTGTTCGTATTACATTATATGGTTTCTTGTTGCAGATGATTAATAATTAACTTATTTTTATAATAGTTAAAATACTTGGATAGTTGTAGTAAATACTTTAAATTCACCTTGCTCACACTTTTGATATGTAGTGACACTACTTACTTTCTTTAAAAAACACACTTTATTTTTTAGTATTATTCCAAAACACTTCCCAATTTTAACTTTAAAAACTTCCTTCGTTTTAAAAAATAATTTTTTCTTTATAATACTACAATTAGTTTCTTTAATCAAAAAATGTACTTATATAGGAATTTATCTGATTGTTTATGTATTTTAAAATATTTACAGAAGCAACCGTTATACAGTCTCAATTTTATGTAAATTAGTCAGCCATTTTTCTAAAAGAAATCGGACAAACATGTGGCCATAATTGTCTGTAAATATAGTATTCAAACATTAACGTGAAGTAGACATGTAAAGCCATTAATTTTAATGCTAAATAATATATTCACAGATGATAAGACTGAAAGCGTCTGGAAAAAAGGCTTACAACTTTAAATAAAATCGTCAAAAAATTGAGACTGTATAATGGTTGCTACTTTAAATATAAATATAAAAAACCTACAGAAATTCTCATCAATAATTTCTATCTGATCATTTGCATCTAGATATTCATTATTCTGTCTTTGAATTTACAATTGTATTATTACATTTATTTCCTATTTGATCAACACCCTTATCAAAACTATTACTTACATCTTCACATTCCCATTAGAATTAGTTTTACTAGCTACAAACTGCCATTCTATTTTTCTTAAATTTTGCATCCCTCTTGTCCATACTTGCAATTTGTTCCTGTAATGTGTTTTGAAATCCTATTAAAGAATTTATTACCTCTTAAAAAAAATTAATTCTAATTTAATATCCATATGTTATCCCTTCCATTGTATCACCCTCTAATGCAGCTATTATATGTTTTCGTATCATATATTTTGCTTAATTCTGTCCTTCAACATTTTCTATAATGAATCAATTTTTAACGTTTACTAATCTGCATCTAAAAAATGTTTCTTCGTTCGCTACTATTCTTTTTCTACGTGAAAAGAAACTTTTTACAATCACTGGTACTGAAATATGTCTTCACTATCAGTCACAACTATCTATTGTGTTACATCTCTCTCTCTCTCTCTCTCTCTCTCTCTCTCTCTATATATATATATATATATATATATATATATGATTACAGTTTTCTGTATCTAAATATTGACTTAAATGTACCCAGCTTGGCTTTCGATCAACTGCATCGTTATTTACGTTGATTGGAGTTCCTATGCACAAACATTGAACTACCTAAGCGCTAAGGTGTGCTCAAGGCCTGTCGGACTGGTAGTAGCCAAATTTTTAAAAACAATACCAGAATCAATCCGCAAGTTGCGAGTACACTGTGTTGGCTTTAGTCTAGGAGGCCACATCTGCGGTATTGGTTCAATGAACATCGTTCCAAAATTGCCATTTATCACAGGTACGTGTGGATTTGATCTCTTAAAATGTGATTCTCGAAAACTGTTTAATTTGATCCTAACTGCATTTTTAGCATTGGACTCTCCAATATTTACGGATGGCAACCGTTCTTCCACCCCAATTAGTAAGGACAGCGCTGGTTGTGTGCAGATGATTCGCACAAGTTTCCTAAGTTGCAACTATACGGACGCTCACGTTATTTTCTACTTCAACGATGCATTCAATCAGCCAGGTTGCACAGGAGGTAAAATTTTTGCATTTAATAATTTTACATTTTCGAATAATCGAACGACTTTAACTTTAATAATCAATTCGACTATTGGATGGGAACGATTTTTCTGTAAATTTGCTGCTACAGAGAAATATTGCAAAATATATTTGAGAGAAAAAATATCAATTGTGAAATATGAAAGTGAAGGTAATTTTCACTCAAAGTGTCAAAATAACTATTTACAAAACTTGCAAATGTATCTTATTGAAAATTGGTGACAAGCTGTTTAAAGAAAATTTAATTTTAGCTTCGTTCTGCAGTGGTATTAAATTACATATTTTATCGTTATTAAACGTGTATTCTCGCATTTATCTATCTGAAGTACGTGAATGATTACTAAAAATATTTTTTTTTGCAGCGTAGAGTGTTATTAAATTATAATTAACTTAATACATTGAATTAATTGTAAATTTTAACAATGCGGTATTATATATATATATATATATATAGTAATAATCAACAATTTAAAGATTTATTTAATAATCAAAATGATAGGCTTTATTTATTTGCCCCACTTTGTGGTGACATTAAATGCAATAAACAACCAAATTTATCGATTAATTTGGTCCACGTTATGGGGCCAATTTGTAATAATTAACAGAGTGAGATTATTTAAATGAAAAAGATAAAAAATTAACAAACAAAATAATTTATTTTCCTTTAGTGGCTTTCAAAGAATAAAAGACAATTACAAACAAAATTTGAGATCTGTTCTCTCAGGGCCTTTACTGGGTTTGATGATTTACAGTGAATATTATGAATGATGTGATTAACAAATGAAAATTTACTCGAAAATAATGTACTGATAAAATTAAAGAAAAACTACAAGAAAAACGAACGAAATCTGACTTTAACCTTCTAGGTAGCGTTTACAGATTTTTATTAAGGTTTTTGTTACTTACGCATTGTTCGGCTGGTACCAGCATTCTTTTAGCGCTTCAAAAAGTGCACGATATTGCAAAATCTTTACACAGATTTTCTCACAGATTCTACACTTAAGGAATTTCTGGGCTCCCAGGAACTCGGATGATCCTCTCCAAATTGGTCAGCTATCTGAAGACTGCTTGCTTACAGAAATCTTACGAGTTGCAGAGTTTTTATTGTTTTTTTACCGATTTACTGATCGGTTTAGATTGAAACTGCAAAATAGCTCAGTAAAGATTTATTTTAAAATGCCTATCCTTTCGTGGCTGCTCTTAGAAATCGACTTCTCTATTCCACTCCTCTCTAAATACTTTACTCTTTCGCTCCTCGAATTAGACTTTTGACTTTTGCTCCTCGCTGCTGACTGCCAACTGACTATGCTTTTGCGCGCGTAAAACGCCATTCCGCGCTCTCAATAATAGGAACAGAGCTTACCACTCATTGTCGCTCTGCTCGCTCTCGCTATAATACAAACTGTTATAAAGACGAATGTGTGTGTGAATTGTGTTTAGAAGCTTGTGAGAGATATCATATTGTAAAATGTAGGAATAGACGTAAATCTATCGTAGCTTACAGCAAGGAAAGGTTGGAATGTAATGCACGGCATGTGTGCGCTTCAAATATATTATATTATATAATACAAACTGTTCGCTAACAACTCAAACTTATTTAAAAACAATTAATTGATTAATTAATTGGCATTACAATATATATATATATATATATATATATATATATATTGCAGCGTTCGTCCTTTGGTCCTTCCGTTTCTCGACTCAATTTCTTTACGGGCGCCAGGTAATATTTTGGAATGAAATTACCAAAGCAATTTTATTTATAATTAATTTATTTCTCGAGCCATGAAACATTCAACATCTGCAGGGCGTGTTTATTTATGCCACGTCTCTGTGCGCGCCTTACAACACTCTACAATATTCTTATTAAACTTATTAATCTCTATATGGTCAGCGCGGTAAACAGTGAAGTGGTTTATGAAAAAAGAAATCTATATAATAAAAAAGGATGTATATTTGTATGTATGTATGTATGTATGTATGTATGTATGTATGTATTTACGTTGTTCTTTGTACAAATTTTATCGCGTGGACAGAATTCAACAAAAATTGGTATATATATTCTGCCAAAATCGAGAAACGGTACTGTGGGGGTGAGAAACCCCTAGAATAAACGTGGAAATAATTATAATTGAAATAAGTTACGAATTAGTGTTAAATTACTGCGCGAGACGATGACGTCATAAGTTTTCAAGACATTGACGCATCCTAAATATAGTTCTGTATTTCGTAATTAAATAAAGCGGAAATATTTTGATTGAATAAAAAGTAAAATTTTTTCCAGTATTACTCCATCGAATAGTAATAAAAAACAATACGATACACTTTACCATCCTTGCGCAAAGTTAATTTGGAATAATTAATTATCACGCTATCTTTGATAAAGCCAATAGGGCGCCTTATAATACATTCAAATGTGTGTCGGTCGAGATTTATAAAATTTCATAATATAACGTACTATTGTATCCTGTATAATATTTCAGAAGATAATAAGATTTGTCTAAGGTACGACAGCTGAACTATATGTTTGTAACTATAAAAGTATTGAAAATGACGTACGGAACTCCGAAAGTTTTTATGGTCGTTATTCAATTGATGCACTATCAAAGGTATGTACAGAAATAGGAACATTTAAATTGAATTAAAAGTACAAATAATTATTCTTTACGCAACGTATTTCTATAAAGTTGTATAAATGTAAACAAATTATTGCGTGCAATTTGTGTCGTGAAACAAAAATTTGAGGTTAGGATAGCAATATTTGTTTTCCATTTTTGGGAACGACGTTATAGATGTTCAATTTCTGAGAAATGAAGCTGAGCAAAAATATTTTGATTGAATAATAAGTATAATTAAATCTACCAATACCACATCGAGTGATAAATATAATTTATTATGAAAGGTTATACAATCCATGGCATTAATTTTCTTTTAAATAACTTGACTTTTGACGTGGAATATTTAACGGGATCAGGGACCAATATGTTTCCCAATTATATCTTGCAATACGCACTGGAAGATACATAGAATTATGATAAAAACAATACGTAAATGTTCAAAATTGATATTTTTTTATTGAAGACAGCGTATTTCGTAATGTTTTGCATTAATTTTATACAATGCTACCAACTGCAGATTGCTAAAACCACCAAATTGTTTAATTTCAGATGGAAAAATTATATGTCTACAAATTTAATAATTGTTTTAAATAGTGTATGTATATCTATCTATCTATCTATATATATTATATAAAATTGTCTTATACGGGTATGTATGTGTGTATACATGTGGGTATGCATATGGGTATGTTCCGCTTACAAATTTCAACCCCTGTGAGGGGAGCAAGATTAGCGGTTGGGATGGAGATACGTTAAATATAAATAACGCTAAAACAACCGAGATTCGAATCAATTCAGAGACTATGAATGTCGCTGAGTCTAATTGTGACAACCTGGGTAACGCGACGGGTATGGAACATGTTGTGCGGGGGTAGAAATTTCCAGACAATGTAATTGGTTGATTTTTGCGTGCAATAAATACTTTTTGATTATCGCACATTTGTGGGGGTGGTCATCTTCTAACATGTAAAAATGACCAACATATTTGGTCAGTGACTTAAACACCTTCAGAATGGGAGGTGAGCACATTTAGGGATAGGGTTCGAGGAGCGTTACATAAAAATAGCGCAAAAGCAACCGAAATTGGAGTGTATCGGGACATCTCAGGCAACGCCGGGCACCCAGCTAGTATCAAATAAAAACTGGAAGTGCAGTGAAAAGAAGTAAGGGGTATTGGGGTTGTGCGTGTTTATTTTTTTTAGATAAATACTTTTAATCTTTACGAAGGCAGTTGGTTCATGTTACTCATATAATTGTATGTATGTAATATTTGTATGTGTGTCATTTTTGTATTAATTTTTTTTAGATATAGCCACCACCGGACAAATGCCCAATACTATCTTAATAATAATAATAGTATTTTCCATATTGTTATTAAAATTATAAACATCAGAAAGTGTAAAGTATATAACCGACGAGTTCTAGCTAGTCCGACGATATATCGTCTATCTTCAATAATTTTTTAGGGCCCATTGCAATATATAACACAGCTGCATTTCCGTATGGTTCTTTGAGATGTTTTACCGATTCCAACAATTAGGATTAATTTTTCCTTTTATGCCGCATCTAAGAATTGATACCATACAAATTTATAAGTGGAATTTACCAAAGCAGTATGCAGAATTATCTACTTACAAATTTATAACTGTGTGTTCAGTGATCCATTATTTAAGGTCAGCTGCTCAGGCGGACATGTTTAATACACTCGAGGCGTAATTTGAAAAGTTCAATGATAGCGACCAAATAGATCCACAGTCAAACATTCATTAAGTATTGAAGATTCTGTAAGCTGAGGAAGCAGATAAACTGAATTAATAAAGTGTATAAGAGAAAACGTAATAATATATATGCATGTAAAATATTCTTGGCAGTGTTTTGTTTTGTCTGAATACAAAAATATTATTTTAGTTACATGCAGTCACAATCGATCCCATGACTACTACTTCGAAACGCTCACCAACTCATCCCAACCATTCGTCGGCACTTATTGCAAAAGTGAAAAATCTTACAAAGCAGGAAATTGCAGGAACAACGCCAAGGCCATCGCGGGAGAATATTTAGACCGAAGGTTAGTTAAAATCCAAACGGCGTTACTATAATAAAATTTAACGTAATATGTTTCTAGTTTTTATTTTAACTTTTTTCCGTAAGTTTTTGAATATCTAAATTAATATACGTGAATTTTTTCGGTACATATTTTAAAACGATAAAATTTCTATATTAGCGGTTAAGATATTATGTTATATATATATATATATATATATATATATATATATATTTAGGGAATAATAATAGGTGAAGATAAAAAATTACTTTCATATTGTCACAGAATTTTTCACCAGAGTCTTAAACGAGCAAATTTCTCGTTAATATTATAGTAGTAATGTATCAGTAACAATGAAAGTGTATTAATTGATTTATGAAAATTATTTGAAATTTATGCTTTAGCATATTAAGGGATTTTATACAAATCAACAGCATGAAGTAAAATCGATAAGTAAATAAATGTTTATAACCGGAGAGAATTAAAATACGATGCCATGGAACCTGTCATCAGACAGCCGTATTGGTAGGCCATTTCCTCAATGCAGAGTAGAGTCAAGGGGGAAGGATTATAAATAAATAAACCAAATCTGTTTGTTTAAGATATGAGTTCAAAATGATTTGACGGTAAGGGCTATTTAATAAGCACTTTCTCACATTTCTCGTATATTTAAATAAAGTGTTCTACCAATGTTCTGAATAAGGCGGAAATTATAATCAATTTTTCTGCCTGATACTAATGAGTTTATTTGCATACTGGAACAAAAACTAAATTTGAATATATTAAGAGTTCTAAACGTAATAGATTATTATAGGAGACCTATTTGTAAAATTGAATGTGTACAAATTAATTATTTAAACAAATTTTAAATTGACTTTTATTTTAACATTTTATATACGTTAAACAATTTTTGCATTTTTTGAGTCGTATGTGATGTATTGTATTGTAGTTTATGCAGAACCTCACCAGGAATTTACTTCTTGCAAACAAACTCTGGGTCTCCATACGCCAAAGGATATTCATAAATATTTTGTAATTTTTTTTTCATTCTTCAGAATGTATAGCACGTTTTATAGAAATTAAAGTATTGTATTTACGAAATAATAATTTAATTTGTAAATATAAAATATAGGTAAAAATTGCCAATGCTTTTAGCACTCATTTAATTGTGTTTCAGTTCATTACATTTAAATTTAAAGAATTATATGTATATTATGTATAGTGAATAATAAAAAAACCTTTAGAAATAAATTATATTGAAACCGATATATTTGAATTGATAAATTTTTCCTTGGATGTGAAAACGGTTTTCCAGTATTTAAATGTGCCTTATAAAAGGAGTTACATTGCATATAAATACATGTTTGTCTTGCAAAAGTAGAAGTTGGCTAAAGTAAACCGACTTCTGCCACGAAAGTGCCACCTATGCACGTGTACACTAGGAAATTGATTTTTGGTAAAACAAAATTGAGTTTCTGAAGAAAGAATAGCTTAACTTGACGTAATCGTGGTGACACAATGTTTGTACTAAGTACATAATTGTGACAGGTTGACAAAAATGATTTTTATTGATTAACCGTACAGATCAAGGGGAAGATGTAATTGATCTTTAACTCCATATTGTGAACTACTTACGGACACAATAAGCAGCCGCTTTATAGGAAAATGATAATTGTTTTGCCCTAACTGCTGGTTTTGTTAATCCTTCACGTTTCCGTTTCTCCTATTTTCATACGCCCTCTGACTCTTGTTGATTCCAAAATACAGGCAGAAGAAATTAATTGATAATATGAATTTAGCATACAATTTATTTTAAAAATCCTGAAGACTAGATAATATATAAGACAGTAGGCAGTTCAAGTAATTTTTTTTGCTTAAGGTTAATCTTGGCCAGTCTTTAATTTTATTTGATAACAATCTGGGTGATCGACGTTGCCCGGGTTGTCATATATCCTTAACCCCAGATTTGACTCAATCTCGGTTGCTTTTTTAATGTACTATATATTTATGTAACATCCCGCCACCCACACTCCTAAGAGTGTTCCCCTCCTATGCCATAAGGGGTTGGTAGAAATAATATAAATCTGTTTGACCCCGAAAAATATTTATTCTACACAAATACGGTCCATTAAACAAATTTTAACTTTCCACTCCGGTCCACACCCGTCCCTGGGTGATAAACATCAAATTGAATGTGATACAGAAACTCAGTGACATCCATAACCCCGGATTTCACTACAATCTCGGCTGTTATCGCGATCTTTTCTTATTACGCCCCTCAATCCCCACCCCTAAGGGTTCTCCCCTCCTATACGGAAAGAGTTTGAAATTATACAACGTAACATTTGTTTAATCACTATTAATCTCTTTGACCCCGAAAAATAATTATGCGACTTAAATATTGGCCATTTTAGCTTGTTTAAAAATTTTCATCCCTATTCCTGGATTTGTTTCCTGGTCGCAAAAAACTAGTGTTTGAAATTTGGCAAAATTTGCACCACGGACGTATATTTGTTCGCGGAACATACAAACATACATACATGCACACATGGTGAAGATGTAATGAGTCTTTAACTCCATATTATGAACACAACTTTTTAAGTTGCCTTAAGTTTTCCAGCAGATCCCCTGTCTAGAGAATATTGTACTTTTGGTAGGACTCACCCTTTTGTTCATTAGCTGATGCCTTAACGGACAGGGAAGCATCTCCTCTTGCAAGGATTTACAATTCAGAAGGATGAAGTGTTCTAGGAGAATATTGAATTCCTCAGCTGTCTATCGCACTTGGGGTTTCTCGACAATAAAACCGAGATGGAAGTTAAACCAAGAACAATGAAACCAATGTCTAGCTTCTCGAACACCAGAGAAGAGAAAGGCAGCGGGCGTCTTCCACTAAGAAAGCCAATTGTTTGTCTGATAACGCTTAGAAAACAGAAATTTCTGACAGCACTAATTTAACTTTGATTTTTAATGATACCCATTCCTTATTAATTTTGTAATATGCAAACAAAATATAACCTTTAAATTTTTTTCAATAAAAAGTGTATCACAAGACTGGAAGTTTTAACATTTTTTAATTTCTATCCGGAAATGTTATATAACAGTTGCGTTTGAGCGTGAATATTTTCAAAGCCCTGTACACCACAGGAAATGAAAAAAACGGCAGAATTGGAGAACATAAAACCACGAGTGCAGAACAAATGCAAAAAAATAAGTAAAATTGTCTCCAAAACAGAATCTAACTGTATTTCCTTATGATTTCAGCGCCAAATAAATATAATATAAACAACAAATGTTTAAGATAATACAATAAATTAACGACTCCTATAACAAACAAAAAAGCAGAAATTAATTTTGGACATTATAATTTAAAATTTGTACACGTTTCTTCAACTGCTGTGATTCATGTCAATACTATCCAGACTGAAGAGATATAGAGAAAGTTACAACAGTTTACAAAGAATATGATTACAAGAGATATAAAATTAACAAATATTATTAATACGTCATCATAAATGTAGTTTTAATGAGAAGTGACGTGTTTAAACATTTAAGGAAAGACCAACATTTTGTTTAGGGTAACAGGCAACATGAGGGTAATCCACATGGTTGCAACTCCCCTTTAATAGCATAGGAAGGGATTTGAAAGGGGGAATTCGTAAGGGTAGAGGAAGTAAGCCAAGGGTTAACTAGGGCCCCCGAGCTATAGCAATGCTGGGAAAACCCTAGAAAATCTGCATCAGGTATGTCGGGCATTGGGTACTTGTCCCACGCCCTTCCGATAGCGGGAGACGAGTGCTGTGGGGTCGCAGCATTCCTTTCTCCGTACCTTGACCAGTTTAGGAAGCAGCTGGTCGACTGTTATTATCTTTCAATTTTAAACAGAACACTTCTAATTAAACTGTTTTTACGATGGTTTATTAAATAATATTGGTTTATTTATATAGTTTATTCATGTTCTTTGTAAAGAGTTGTAACTTTGGTTGTACCTCTTCAGTCTGACAAGGATCATAACAGTTCATCGAAACGTCTACAAATTCCAAATTATATGGTCCAAAATTAATTCCTGTCTTTTGTCTAATATACTGGGCGTTAATTTCTTGTGTTAGAGCCTATAAATATGTATAAACAACTTATAGATTATTAATATACGTTTAAATCATCAGTGAAACGGTTTATTTGGTGGCCCGACGATTTAAGTTCTTTGATTTTTGAGCAAAATATGCAGGAAGGATATAGTTTACATGACTATTTGTACGAAATAGCATGTGTGATAAAATTGGTAAGAGGACTTATACACGTCTAAAAGAAGCGGGTAATGGTAATGATAAACGTGTAGTCGGCGCTACAAAAATGTAATATCAAGGGGAAGTACCTAAGCGTCCAGTTCACCTAATTACCTCCTTAATCGTGTGTCTGTTATTGGAAATGAATAATTGGCAACGTAGCCGGAAGAATCCGTAACCTTAGTCACCGTTGGCACGTGAAATAGAAAAATGTTTGAATATGGACAACAGCTTGGACGTCCATATTTGCAGAAGTATGCTCTGAATACTAGAAAAAAAAATCTCATCGTTTTCATAAAGAAGCCATTTGTTGTGTTGAGTTGCCTATATTATCACGTGGATAACAGTGAAAAATGTAAATCTTGCCCAGTAATTGGTTTTATCTGATCGCAGTGTGGTTCATCGCCGACAAGGCACACTATAAGTAATCCATCACTGGTAGGTGATAAATGCGACGAATGCTCCCTATAGCGACAAGACATTTGTCACCTAGGCAGTTAATTCATACAGAGGCAGCGAGCTTTCACCCCGTGGTACCGGCTGTAACGATCTATCTGTAGCCATTTGTCAGTTCAAAATTCTCGACTGACGCATTCGAGCGCAACACTTCATGGTAAATAAAAGAAACTGGTGCCAGATGCGTGTGTCACAACAAAGCACACTCATGTAGAACGAGAGAAAGATTTATCAACTTTGCATTTCACGAACCGATCCTGGTCGAGATAATATTGACTTATATAATGTGCCAATATATAAAAACGTTATGAAACAATTTATGAACCTTGAAACGTTTTTCCTGTTATTAATTTTCCAATATCCTGAACCTACAATACCATAAAATAATAATAATTTACCAATTTATTGGAAGGCACTATAATAACTCAAATGGAAATATTAATTATGTGGAAGTTATGAGAAATTATTCACATAATGCAAAATTGATGCTGTCACAAATAAATACTATTTTAGTTCCCATTTGTGTGTCTCTTGACAAAGTTTTCGTTCCCTATTCGAGGGGCATCGTCTACTCAAGGTGCTACGCAATTCAGGTACACTTTAGGCAGGGATCACACGATTCATCATAATGTGCTTCAATCTTAAGATGAATTTTGTTTACTATCTCTGCTAATCTCCTTGACAGCTTTCTGTCACTTGTTAATTTTTGAATCCACAACGTAAATGCTGCCAACTAAGAAATTACTCGACAATCTACTGAATTATATTGGTCTTTAATGGTTATCAGCTGAATTAATAAGTAATATTATAGTGCGTGTCATATTTATTGGTTGCCCAGTTTAGTGTCACTCTTCGCAGATAATACATCCTCTCCGTGAGCAGTCAATCAGCTTAAGAAAGCGCTTAGTGCTTGGTCCAGTTAGTTCTTTGGGATGCATGTGTTCATTCGGCGCTGCCTACCATCACCTTCCTTCTGCGCCATCGTTCATGACTAATGCGATAGTTTAAATATAGAATTTTTTAATGACTTATAATTGATCTTTCCTTTAAAGGTATAATACAATATGAGCCATTATCCTCGAAGTCATGGTTAATTTCTTTTCCTATTTGGACTCCTGCAGTTAATATTTTTAATATGTAGCACTGAGCATATTACTTTAAGGCGTACAGTTGGAACTAGATCCATCTCTGAATAAATAGCTACCTCCCTTCTCCCGGCCTGTTTTGAGACGTGGATGTTCCGGGGTCGCAGACCTTGGGCATACGGTAAGAGTTGTCCGCTATTCCCATTGGAATAGTAGGCCAGCTGCCTCCTAAACTGGTCGAGGCACGAAGAAGAGAATGCTGCGTCCCCACAGCAAACTCCTCTCCCGCTATCGGAAGGGCGTGGGACAAGTACCCTATGCCCGACCTACCTGATGCAGGTTTTCCTAGGGTTTGTCCAGCATTTCTTTTAGGCGGATGCCGGGTAGGATCCTTAAACCATAGCCCAAGGGCCCTAGTTACCCTTGGCTACCTACCTCCACCCTTCCGCATCCCCCATTTCAAATCCCTTTCCTATGCTATAAGAGGGGAGTGGATTACCCTATACATAGCCTGTCTACACCCAAAAAAAAAACTCTCCGATTTTGATTCCACAAGCCGAGGCACCTCGGCCTGTTCTGAGAGGTGTATGTTCCAGGGTCACAGACCTTGGGCATACGGTAAGAGTTGTTTGCTATTCCCATTCGAATAGTCGGCCAGCTACCTCCTAAACTGGTCGAGGCACGGAGAAGGGAATGCTGCATCCTCACAGCAAACTCCTCTCCCGCTATCGGAAGGGCGTGGGACAAGTACCCTATGCCCGACCTACCTAATGCAGGTTTTTCTAGGGTTTTCCCTGCATTTCTTTAGGTGAATGCCAGGTAGGATCCTTAAAATATAGCCCGGCGGCCCTAGTTAACCCTTGGCTACCTTCCTCTGCCCTTCCGCATCGCCCCTTTCAAATCCCTTCCTATGCTATTAAAGGGGAGTTGCCCAACTTGGATTACCCTCATGCAGCCTGTTTCCCTAAAAAAAAAATCATTTATCTGACGCGGAACGAAGCCTGCGAGAGAATTGTTGTCTGCTATTCCGATTGGAATAGTCGGCCAGCTTCCTCCTAAACCGGTCAAGGCACGGCGAGGGGAAATCTGCGACCCCTCATCGCCTTCAAAAGGGCGTGGGACAAGGACCCAATGCCCGACCTACCTGATGCAGGTTTTTCTAGGGTTTTTCCTGCATCACTTTTAGTTAACCCTTGGCTACCTCCTCTACCCTTCCGCATCCCCTCTTTCAAATCGCTTCCTATGCTATTAAAGGGGAGTTGCCACCATGCGTATTACCCTCATGTAGCCTGTTAACCATAAAAAATATCCTCTCTCTGACGTCAAGGAAGCCTGCGAGAGGATTTACTCGCAGATGAACCCTCCCAGAGATCTGTGGCGGAGGCTACCTTTTGGGATGCCTTCACATCTCTCTGGTTTTTTTGAACTATGTTTCCCACTTGCCGAGGCAACTCGGCCTGTTTTGAGAGGTGTATGTTTCGGGGTCGCAGACCTTTGGCATACGATAAGAGTTGTCCGCTATTCCAATTGGAATAGTCGGCCAGCTGACTTCTAATTGGTCAATGAGAGGGGATTATTGCGTCCCCACAGCAAATTCCTCTCCCGATATCGGAAGGGCGCGTGAGAAGTACCCAATGCCCGACCAACCTGTTGCAGGTTTTCTAGGGTTTGTCCTACATTGCTTTTAAGTGAATACCGGGTAGGATCCTTAATCTGAAGCCCGGGGCCCTAGTTAACCCTTCCACATAACCCCTTTCAAATCCCTTCCTATGCTATTAAAGAGGAGTTGCCACAGTGTGGATTACCCTCTTGTAGCCTGCTATTCTAAAAAAAAATTATATATTTATTATTCAGATTCCCATGAATATAACTCATAATTAATTTTACTTAAATTTCCTGGGGGTTATTCTTTTAATATATTTCATAGCTCTATTAATATATTATCTAAGTTTCGAAACGTAGTCTTTCTTCTTGTGATAAGCACAATAATTGATAAAAATGAAAGTTCCATCATTTTCATCCATTAGGCAATTAATTATACTCATATTTATCAATTTCATGTGTCTAATATTGAGCGTCTTCATGCGATTGTTGTGATCCCTTAAATATTCACTCCTCACGGTTGCCGACAAACCTGTTTTTGTTTGTAATCCGATCAATCTTCTGGCTACAGTATTTGTTCACTGACATTGATAGATTTCATAAGGCCTTTTATCAGCCTAAGTCTTCTACTTCTTATGCGGGCCTCGTTTCTATGGGTTTCCGAACCATCGAGAAAAATTAATAGAAGGTGTATTAAGTAGTTTTCTCTTTATGCAAGTATTGGCAAATTATGACAAAAGAGATTATCTTGTTTGAGTTTCAAAGAAAGGATTCAGCGTGGTGAAGACTGAATATCACACCCGTTCTTACTAATAATTTCTCCTCGTACCCATCTTCGGAACAAATTAGTTTAAGGTAAGACGTATGGTTATTTTATATCGGTTTGTGGTGATAAAATAAAATTATAAGGCATGAGTAAAGTAACGTTTCTATTTTAAGAATGCAATTAACGAATACTGACTGTACACTCATATATAATATATAATTAGTTTTAGGTAAATTCACATATTATAATTATAAACTATATCAATTCGTCTATCAATGTGCAACAAATAGTATTAAAGTTTTTATCGTTTTAATATTGTGTTCTCCCTTTAGTTCTTTTCGTTCGCAGACTTAGTTCATGTCAAGTATGTAGAAACAGACACGAGTTAGTGGTATCTAACAATATCATTATGAGATATGACAACTCAAAACAAGAGGACATTTAACCGGCCGAAGGACGTGCAGAATCTCTCAAAATAACCAAATTTTGCTAAGTTACTGGAAGCCATCGACGAGAATTGTTTGAACAAAATTGAACACTGACGCCTAAAAACTTTGTAATATTCTCTTAAACTTATTTGGCGTGTGAATTAGGCGTAGAAGTGAATTTTCGTGGAGAAAATGGCTGTGATAAAATACAGTTAAAGTGATGAAAGAGGCAGTGAGGAGACAGTATTATGTAACGCGTGTATTTTGGTTTTAATTTGCTTTGTCTTCGGAAGTGATGTCTGCTGTAGTTTGGAGAATTCGAAATCGTACATTGGCGGACGGATGCCAGGAGTTGTTTTCTGTGAAATGTTGGACGAGGTGTGCGTGGTTGTGGAGGAGATAAATAGTTCCAAACCAAATAATTTTCGTGTCCTGCCTCGATTGTTGGCCTCAACATGACTGAACTGTTGGCCATTGTTGACTACAGAACTGCAGCTTCGTGCTATAACTCTTGTAACAATGGAAGAATCAGTGAAACAATGACATTTCGACCAAGTTTTCTAATAATGAATAAAGTTAAAAGAATGGGAGGCTATAATCGAGGGAACTTGAATATGAAAACTAAATGAGTTGAAGTGTATTGACGATATTTATTAGCAAGATATGGGAAACTTTTTAAAGTACGACGGCAGAGATTGGCAATATGGCGCACGTTTGAATTTAACGGACCTGTACCGCTCGTAATAAAAAGAGTCAGTCTGGTCGATGCGCTACTGAGGGACAGTTGTTAGTGATGAACTCCGCTCATGGTGCAGTTGCATAATGCAAAAAGGTCACGAAGCAAAAAACTGTGAGGAGCGAGAATTACGTGCCACGTCTTCCAGTACACAAGTGGGCAGCACGAGTACGTCGCAATAAAAGCCCGGAGGTCAGTGGTCAACCCCTGAGTCGACGCCATGCAGTGATCGTGACTAGATCTCGCTGCAGTTAACCCGTTCTGCCAGCTGCGAGATTCGGAGGCGTCAGTACGTTGGTTACGAGAGCTACAGCAGACGAACGGAACACATAAATTGCAGTACGTATTTGATAACTGGAGCTAATCTGTTCTACGTAATCCACAGGTGCCTGAGATAAGAGTTTTTCATGCTTAACTGTAATAAAATTATAAAAAATTCTTAAATGGTCAATAATATTTTTTGATTTAACGTAAAAACCCAGCCCAGTATAAAATAATTCTTTACAATTCAGAAGCGACAGAAATTTTAACTGAGGGTTGTGAGTAGCAATTTCCTGCCGCAGCCGACAATTATAGACTCGACTGAAATGGAGATCTTAGGAAGGAAGACGAAAAACCTCTAGTTACGTCTGTAAAGCGAGAAGACTTTCCTTTAAACCTGGAAAACTTTGTTCAATAGATTCTAAAACTTTGTTCGAAAGTTTCAACCAAGCTTTAAAATTGGAATAAATCAAGCCAAAGGTGAGCAAATTATAATTACGAAAAGACATCATGTATACGTTAAAAATGAAATATAAAGATGCTAATGTTACGGCTAGGCGTCAAATATTAAAATCAAGGCTTTGGAGCGACCATTTTTTGAGTTTCTTCGCTCCGGCAACAAAGAATTCGCTCAAGTTCTGCTCTGTGCTCCAGTTAAAATATTCTTACAGGACTTATTTTTTCTTTCATATGTAAGTACATATAGAAAACTTGTTTTTTACGCTTTTTTACGGAGAACAAAATTCCTAACGCAACACGTCCTCCAAAATATGTTTCCAGTCTACACTATTCTTTCGTAAACATCCTCAATGTAAGATCGGAAGCTTTAAGGTCAATTGTCAAAATATTTGGTTTTTTAAAAGATGTTTTACTTCATCTCATTCTGCTTTGCAAAATTCTAGGTCTTATGTCCAAGCAAAAACTACTTGATCTGAGTAGTCTTGGAAAAAAAAAGTCGATCAAGCATGTTGAACCCCATCATTTTTACTTCGTAATTTTACCACAACCTGTGGAATTTTCCCTAATATTTTTATTATTCGTTCATTCATTAATTCATCACAAATTTCCAATTGAAAATCCAATTACACCTCAATAGTTGAATTTTTTTTTATTATTAGATCATGTACGCAATATTAGGGAAGGATCTTTAACCTATTGTTACGTCATGTATACATTAATTTCTTCAAAATCTTCATTTTTTTCATCTTCTTAATCGTTATGATGCCAAGTCTCTTTACAGCACATGCCATGTTCTCTGGTTTATCAAATTGCAAATTTGTTTCATGTTTCTTTAATGTTTTTTTTTACAATTAAAGACTTATGCTTTGCCTCAGTACCCAATTCTCATCTCAGGGTCGTTTATTTGGGCCTTCTAAATAAAGAACCAACCTTTTTACATTTAAATTAAACAATCAAAATTTTTCTTTACAACATTAAAGTTAAACAATAAAATAAACGTGAAACCGAAATCTGACGATTTGATCCTTATTTAACGTTTACAAACTTTTATTAAATTTGTTTCTACTTACAGTCTCTGCGGGCTTTCGTTTTGGGTTCTGATACACTATGCACTTTTAACACCTAACACGCCATAATTTCACTGAATTTAAATTGACTACGAAACACTGTCCAAACTTCGGTATCTCTCAACTTGAACGATTACTCCGTACAGCTCCTGTGATCCTACGCATTAAGTTTCTTTCTCGCCGCCAAAGATGGTATTTCACGTTCTAACTATTGGTCATCCAGATTGTTATGAAACTCATTCTCGATGAAATTCGTAAACAGTTTCACTATTTGAATTTCACTATGGCTTGACTTATTAAATTACATTCCTGACCCTTTTACTCGATGAATTACTGTCCGAAAACCTTTACTTGATCAAATTCAACCTGATACTTTTCTTGATGAATTTCTGCCCGCGATATGTCTCGATGAATATCTGCCCGTAACTGCCGCTGTTAGACTCGAGTTTTAGAATGCCTGCTGCCGACAAAGGCTCGCCTGTACATGTGTACCCATTGTTGTTTTATATTTTCGCCGATAACAATCCACCACAAATTTTCAATTATCAAAACACGAATGGCTTCTAATTAGTATTACAATATATATATATATATATATATATATATATATATATATATTGTAATGCCAATTAATTAGGCAATTAATTGGTTTTAATAAAATTTAATTGTTGCGACAGGAGCTTCCAAAGCGACAATGGAGACGAGTTCTGTTGCTTTGTCGGAAAATCAAATATGGCGTATGCACGCTAAAACTGGAGAGCACTAAGAGTCAGTTGGTGGCGGGACATTACAGAGGACGGAACGAATAATACTAGAGCAGTGACTAGCCATCGTTAATGTATATTATTTTACAAAGTTGTGAATTTAAGACAAAGTAAAAACATTCACGGAAGTATTACCCCGTAAATATCGCCAAGTTAGCAATTTTTACGTCTATCAGCAGCCAGGAAAGGTGTGCAGTTTTACGTCTGTAGCAGCCAGGAAAGGAAGTCGGTTTAAGTCCAAAGCGGTAAAAGACTAACAAATCTACGAATCATAAGATTCGTATAAGGCAAGCAGACATCAGATAGCTGACAAAAAAGAGGATCATCCGAGTTCCTAAAAAATTATAAAATGACCTATTCACATAATCGACTAAATTAAATGTAGGCGTATGATAATAAATCCTAACAACATTAATATTTGTTACTAGTTCATGCTCGATTAAAGAGCTCAAGGTTTATTTGATTTAATTTTCATTACGTATTTATCACTCCAGGAAACGATTCGGAGTTTTAACGGGGAAGAATGACACTATGTAATAAAAAAACTCCGCATAAAACATACGTCCGCCAATATTTACAGGTTACATTAGCATATTTTCTGTGTCATCAATTATCAGAATTAAGATATTATAATAATTTTAGAACTACTAAAATTAACTTGGTTAAAACAGGAGAGATTGGAAAGTTTTATTAAAATATATTTACATGGCTTCACCTGAAATATTTTAAAGAAATTAATATACTAATATCTCTAATTGATTTAATGGGACGGTTTGCTAATACAAGAGTGAACGTTGTGATATTATATTTAGAAGTGTTAATGACGCAATACCCGTTGATTCTCTGGACTGATTGGTGTCATACGCCCCCTTTGGGGCTTTAATATAACCGCCTGGTTCAACACCATCAGTGAAATTAAACACATGAATCATTCAGCGATACTAAAACCTTTCAATATTCCAGTTGTATGAATAATCCTGTCTCTAAGACCGTCAATGTACGAGTAAAATGATATATTTTGCGTCGTCATATTGGCGTTATTCTTACTGTGCAACACTTACTGGATACTGTATGTTATTTTTCGATTTAATAGAACTTAGGACTCACTACAGGTTATAAAAAAGTTTTGGTATACGCTTTGGAAGATAAACTGCAAAATATGAAACCTGCATACACGAGCCAGTACTCTCGTTATTTATATATTTCGTTGTTTTCGCGTGGTTTCATCCTGCTGTGCTATTTCGTTGCCCGACAGTGTATATAATTAAGAGCTGACTTTTGAAATTAACTCCGCCAGAAATGAAAAATGCACGTTGTATCTGATTAGATACAGAGAAACAGATGTACCGCGTACAACTCTCCGTGTAATTGTACATTCAATTCCAGCTGAACTAAAATAACGAATATGTGTATCTATATAAACCGAAATAGCAACTACATGAATGGGGAGGGAAGCAAATAAAACCGACACAATATTTCTGACAAAAAATTTCACCTCGTTCGATCAGGGGAATATGAGTTTTCATTTTAAATTCGATCTGCACACTAATTTTGGTTATAATCCGTTAAGGGTATTAAAAAAAATAAGCCCGTACTGTTTCAACAAAATCCTCGGTTTTATTTACTCAGTACTGAATTTATTCACATATATCATAATATTTACTCTACTGAAACCACGAGAAATATGCGTTTATATGTTTATAAAACAGCTTAATTTAAAATTCAGAAAAATGTGTGACAGATTCATTTAAAACATTTACTTTTTTCAGAACAATGCTTGACGCGAAGGGTTGGGGTAGTTGAAGACTGCATTTTTCTCAGCTACTTTCTGTGCCTGAATAAGCTTCTCATTAAAAATATGGAACGAAACAAACACTTTGAAATATAAAAAACGGAAAGTGTTTTAATGATTTCCTGTATAATTTTCTGTTGGGATGTATTAATTTTCTGCTAGAACATTATAAATTAATAAAACTTTTGAAGACTTAAAGTGAATTACTAAAGCATTTTATCTACGTCTGCAATGCTACCTAAATTTTAATAGGTTTCTTGGCTATCATGAAACTAGCACACAATCACCTTAAATTTTAAAATAATAAAGTAATAATGTGGTAAAACCTTACCTAAATTCTAAATAGAATTTTTATATATATATGTTGTAATAATTAAAAAGGTGGTCTTAATTAATAGGAATAATTAACAAAATTATTATGTATTTAAAAATTTATTGTTGATAATTACACATTATAAGCCCTGCTTTACACGCCGAATTCCATCAATTTAACAAAAAAATATTTCAATTTTATTTTATTAATTTGTGGCGTTCTAAAAAAATACAGCTTTATTTTTTTGCAATCAACTACGTCGAATTTCTCATTATCTCAGGGTAATCACTGGGTTTGATAGTAAGAACAAATACAATGTACTAAAATATTAACAATCCAAACTCATTGAAGTTAACAATATGAAATACAAAAGAAAAAGGCAACGAATGAAAAGAAAAACTCGAACGAAATCTGACTATACCCTTTAATTATCGTTTACAGTCATTAATAATTGTTTGAACTACGACAGTTCGAACTCTTGCAGCTTGAAGTCAACAACCACTAAACAGGCTATTATACAATGATTCTACTCATTATATTTTGAACACACGGTAGTTGCTCTGGATCAATGCTATCCTGGAACCTGGATAAGTTGCCGTATATCTCCTCAAAGTCTCTGTATGCGAAAATCAGTTCAGTTTGTGAAGAAAAACTTCTGCTTATAAATTGCGATTTTATAAGTGTCTCCGTCAAAACTGTTTACTTGCGTTTTATGTAAACTATTATATCTCGCCGTTGGACTTCCTAGATAGCCCTATTCATAATTCTAGATCCGCAGACTTTTACTGTTTTCATTTATCTACGTGGACCTATCTGCCATGTCCCAGTTCTCGACGTGGACTCGACGCACACTCAGTTCTCTAAGCGCACGGTCTCCAGTCTCCATTGTTAACAAAGAAAGACCCGCTGCGATTGTCGTCTTTAAGCACCCGTACTGCCAACAATTAAATTATATTAAAAACAATTAATGGCCTCTTAATTGGTATTACAATATATATATATATATATATATATATATATATATATACATATTTATATGTATGTATTATAGAATTGTGCTTAAATTAATTCCACAAACAGTATTTTATTTGTAATTTATAATTTTTAAATTATATATTGGTTCGTTCACAATCGCATCAACTTCTCAGGTTAATAAGCGACTCATTTTTGCCTTCCCGGGTAACTAACTGACTACAGTTTCTCTCACGCACAGAAACATCCATGCCCACGCTGGGAAACGAACCCGGAACCTCTGTGAGCGAAGCAGTCACGCTGACCCCTACACCATAGGCTAAAAATCTTATCTGTTTTTATCTTTACGGAATGTAAATATTTAAATAATATTTTCATAGCTCCTATTATTTTACCGAAATTTTTGAAAAGTGGATAGTATATAAAGGAAATATATATTTTACTTGAAACTTTAAAACGCGTCACAATTATTAAAATAAATCTTTGACATTTGTTTCATATAATTGATGCAATTTTAAACGTTGTCAAGTGACCGTTTGTTAAATAAATTGTTGGATGTTCTATAGTGTGTAATTAAATATAATATAAACAAACGAAGATCCAATAATTTCTTTATCTAATTTATCAATATTTCTCAAAGAACATCAGAAGAAGACTTTTTAACATATTCTATCAAAAAAAATTCTCATTTTCTCATCATATAAATTTCCGCTTCCGAAAATCTGAGATAACCATTTAATACTTAGTTCATTAAAATTTTATACTTCTTTAAATATAATAAACATAAGAATTTCTTATTTAATTTTTCCTAAAAAGTAAGGAACATTGTAAATTTATTATAATTTTGATACATGTTAAAATTTTATGGTTTCAATTTAATCCCGGTAGTAATTTATTATCGTATTTCAAATATTTTTATTTTATTTAGTTTTTGGACGATTTCAGTTACTAATATATCGAAATTAATGCCATTATAATCGCCCATTAATTAAGTGGCATTCAATTTACATAAACGTACCTTACGGAAATAAAAAAAGAAATAAATCCGTTTATCAGTACCAGAAAAGGAAAACACCGACTTCAAAAATAAAATTGAATTCATTTGCACCTTAAAGGTTTGTATAATTATTTTGATAATGAAAATTTCTGTTCTCAAATAATTTTACGTATTAGATATTTTGAGAAAAATATTTTACTGGACAACCTCTATCTTATTCAATTTATTTCTAAGTATATAAGATTGGCTTAACTTAATTTCGGACTAATTGTTCTAATTGTGACTTTTTTATATCGGCTAAAAAAATGAACTTAAATTAAAATAATTAGAGACCGTAAATCTAATTTTAGTTGAACATTGTAGTTCATTTAATCATTATTTCGACTTTGACAACACTTCTATTTTAGCTAGAGAACCACAAATTGTAAAATATTAATTTATAAAATGTTGTATATTAAAAATTAACCTAATTCTGTTAATATTAAGCGTAACACAGAATATCTTTATAATTTATATGATGTTACATTTTCAGGTCTTTGGTCCTTATGTATTAATCTTTTATTTTATCTCTTACGTTTCCAGTCTTAAGTTTTTCACAGTTACAATAATACGGCAATTCGCGTCGAAACGTCAAGCACTTTTAAATTTAAGTTTTTGTATTTATTGCTAACCTATTTAAAGTTTTTCTGTCGACATAGTATTATTATTTTGAACAGACGTAAATTTCTGAGCTATATTAGTTTATGTTTGAATTGAAAATAAGTTTTAAATCTTTATATAATCTTTTTTGTACCCATGAGTATGGTAATATTGCGGAAAGCTCCATATTTTAAAAATTGAATAATTTCTTAGATTACTTTTCTTAATGAAATGGTGACTAATAAATAAACGGGGTAGCTTTCAAAAACAGCTGATATATTAGTAATATTTTATTTAAAATATATAAAATATTTCAAATAAATTAACTTTATTCAGTAATTTTATTTGTGGAAATTTTCTACGTTGACGTGATATGTAACGATAAAGAGGACCGGTCCTATACCTCTCTTGTAACCTCTCCTCTACCCTTAATGGTGGCCTTATCAATGTTTGCTGCGCCTTTGAAGAGCGGAGTGGAAATTCACGATCAATAACTACTTATAGTCTTCTGCGGCAAATAATTTATTTAAATTAAATTTGACTTCTATTAATTAAATAAATTATTTTATTTAAATACGTTATTATTAAATTTTGTTTAAATAATGTTTCTCGAGAAAAATCTCTAAAAATAACATAGAGCGGGAATTCAATACTTTCCAGGATGCACACTGGGTGGATTCGTTAAGTAATATTACAAAGTAGTACAGATGCGGTTTAAAAATTGTCCCTATTTCTCTGGCAGTTATTTTCGGATAACCCAATGGCCTTCCGAGGCCAACAACTAGTCGACAATGTTTTGGGGGCACATCTGCTGCTGAAAGTGCAAACGCAATCCTTACCTCTCTTCATGGAAACGTGGGCAACAAAATTTTACGTGCTCTGCATCCTTTATCGTTCGGTATAACCAGCTGATTTCATGGCGTTGCCCACGAATTTACTTATCCTAATCGTATATAACACAACAAAATTAATTTATTGTGTCTATAACTTAAAATCGGTCCAATTCAGATTAAAACCATATTTGTAAGGAGACAGAATAAATGAATTATTGGGTGAATCTATCCTTGTGCTAAAAACATAAATTTATATAATAGAATTGGTGTATTATTTTTCCCATTGATATATTTTCTCGATATCATGCTTTGTAATTCTTCCATAGTTTCATCTTTTAAGTCTACTGTCAGGAAATATAACTAACGTAGCGTAGGAGGCAGAAAATGAGTCTCAAACGTTTCATGCCGCGTGTTCGATCCCCACCCGGGATGAATACTTTCAATATGTAGAGAACAGTTTAACATTGACGAAAGATTTTCCGGAGGTACAGCTCCAATTCCCAGCGCCTATTTTTATCAATTCAGAATTAGATTTTTTAATAAATATCCTTATAATTGACATTGAACTTCAAAACTATCGAAAGGCGTTTTCGAAGAATGTAAATTGACAACCATTGTGTCTCTTTCGAGGTTTTCCGTTTTATGCACTCGTCGACGGATTCGTTTACATTCGATCGATTACGGTCGTAAAACAAAGTGGTACGTAGCGGAAACTCTCTTTCAGACCATATTGAGTCCTATACCCTTTTTTATGATCTTGCCCAAATGGGACGCCTGCAGAATATTGTCAACTTTAGAGAATCGTCTTTTCCTACTTTGCTTGAGTTAGTTGCCACTTCCCTACCTCTGCACTCAACAGAGGCGACGTAAAGCAACATTTTAGTAGCCATTCGTGTATTCTAGTAAAAAAGGAAGTCAATCAGATAACTGGACAGAAAAGATGCTGGTAATACTTTCCCATTGACTAAAGATTTTTATTTATGTAATAATTGGATAATTTTTAGACGAATATTTTTGTGTTATATCAAAGTGTTAGAAACCATATATTTTAGCTAAAATTTATTTCATTTATATTTTTTATACATATTCATATTTCTTTGCAATATCAGCCAGAATTTTTCATAGCTGTATGTCTGATCTTAAAATACACTTGTGTTAGTATTCATTTAAGTAATATAATTTAGAGGGCTTAATTAAACTCCAATGGATAATTATTTTCTGTTATTAATTTTTATTAATACAAATAACTCGAAAATATAGAACATAGTTTTGACTTAAAACGTGAAAACTCAGTTTTCTGATAATTAATTTAAATGTATTTAATACCCCATCCGTTTCTTCATCTCCAGAGCATATCACATTATTTACTTTTGGCTTAAATAAGAGAAACATATAAGCTCGATACACTTCCCGCTTTGATATTCATTCAAAAAAATCTGAAATTATAGCACTAATCAGGTCCAGTCAGAAACGTTTCTCAAACAAATGTTCACAGGTCACTAACGCTGAAAATATTATTTCAGTAATTACTGGTGATACTCTTCCAAATTCCCTTGAATCATTTCAAACGTTTTTGGGGGCCGTTAATTAAAAACCGCGGATGCCCAGCTAATGATATCCTAAAAGAATCCAATCGTATTTTGAAGACCAGAAGAAGACATTAAATGAATTGCTCTCATTAGCAAAACATTTTAATGTTACCAGCAATAAATAAAATTGTGTTAAACTTTGGTGAAAAGCTAGCTTGCGCATTAACTACGGAGGTGCTCCCTATTAAATTGCGAATGTCGTTCCTTCTCGCGACGCGTAATTGCTACACCACAGACAAATAACGGTGGCAATGATTACATATCTGTTTCAGGGCGCCAATTAAAACTTAGTTTCGGCTTGTTAGCTGCGTCGTGGAGCTGCTTCGCTTCAATAGCGGGGTCTGCTGAACTTCACTGCTATTCAGTAATTAGAGACTTGGCAGCGAAACACTCGTCAATCCGCGGCTGTCATTGTTCCAGCTCTTATAAATATTTAGATATGGAGTAACGCGCCCACAATTTCTATTCCACTTATTATTTCAAGTAAAGTTGAGTTTCAAAGAGGTTCGAGAGAAATCTTACGTTATTTAAAAGTCCAGAAGAGAGAAATTCATGTCGGTAATTCGAAGCATATAATTGTAATCACGTTTAAATCTCAACTTTCAACACACAAAATACGCAAGGGGCACTTATAAACCACGAATTACATATGAGAAGGCGAGTACACTAAAAAAACGAAAACAAAATATTCAAAAGCCATTTGTAAATTTAAAGAGGATTTATGTAAACACATAGGTTGACAGCAACATAACAAAATTAATTCTGTGTCTCTTCAGCTGATATGAACAATTACAGGTGATAAATAAGGACCAAATCGAGTCGTCACCCTTGTCCATACGTTTCTTCCACTACTTAAAACATTTCTGTACAACGCTTTCCCTGAGTAGCTCTGCCATTTCTGCTTGCGCCTCTTCCACTGTTGAATAATAGACTCCTCTTAGCCCCGACTTTATTTTGGAGGATAGAAAGACATCGCACGGAGCTAAATCAAGGAAATTGGAAGGATTTTCAGGGATGGTGATTTATATCTTCGAGTGATCAGCGAACTGACTGGTTAGAAACCATCCTGTCCTTAGACATCTATACAGATCACAGAATACCATTAGTTCATTATATTTGGAAACCAGGCTATGTTACAGTAAATTATGATATAAAATAATTTAATATTGATTACTATCCATCTTCAAGCCTCATAAATGTGTTCTTTATTAAAATTTATTTCATATCGTCGGTTTATTTTGGAATTCACACAAGAATATTTTTATGAGTCAATTCTATTTATAAATCAATTTATTAAAATAATACATTCAGCGATAGTGATAAAAACACTGTTCGAGCATACAAACGAATAAAAATGTTATGTTTTATAGAAATAGGTAGTTACAATATGAAACGATCGATACTGAAGTATTTATTCTTGAGAATACCGATGAATGTAGGAATAAAGGTTCAGGAAACGACCTTGCGAATAATCGCTTCCTTTTATGTGTTCATAAATGTTAACAGAAAACGAGAAAAGATGAACATTGAAATTGGAAGCTTGCAGAATAGACCCACCCGCAATACACGTGATTCTATGAACACATTCTCTGTATGGAGTTTCGTTATATCTTCCCACTTCCTGACTGTTAATATAGTCAGAACGTAGGGAAGAAGGCAAAAAAATTATGAAAGGCTGCCTAAACAAATTTCCTAGTACTTCGCGCCATTTAAATTATGTACCTACATTTTAATATCGTTCCACTCCAATTTCGCTACAACTTGTGCTATAATTCATGTAAGAAAATTAAAATTAAAAATCTGTAATATTACACTAACTATGGTAGAATTAGAATTGGGATTTCAGTCCTTTATTCGTCTCAGAATTTTTAACTTGACTGTTAGTAGATTAACAACAATTATGGTTAGAAACTCGTTTAAAATTTTTTTATAAGCTGAAAAATTAATTTCACGATAGATGCACTTATTGTACGTAGCGTCGTATCTTCTTTTCTGAACTTAATTATGGCAGTAGAATCCTTGATAAAGATTTGTGACGGATTTCTAATTTTAAAATAATGGCGAAAAGAGGTTGAACTCAGAAATATCACCAAAATATTTGTAATGGTATTTCAGCGATTTAACTAAATGATTTAACTACATGAAACGACAGTTCGGATAGAAGGAAAAGTTTTTGTACGATTTAAAGAATTAGAGAAATTATTTCTATATCATTAAACTATATGTAACTTAATGCTACAAGTAGTAGGAACAGAATATAAAAAGTTCCATAGAATAAATTTAACGAAATTGAGTCAAATATCTGGATGTAAATTTGATTGAATTTGCCAGTAGGGAAAATTATGTATGTACCGAAGAACAGACCACGGAAAATATTTTCTTTTATTAACAGTCATGAATACGGAGAAATCATAATAGTTTTGAAATATAAGTGCCTTTTTCAAAGAACAAAAATGTTTCCGTAAAAATATAAGTTAATGTGAGATGATCATTTGTTTCTAGTATAAATTGCTTCTTTAAAATATTTCGGCGTATTTTGTATTTACGTATATGAATTTGTTTGGTTTGTAGAAATATGAAATAATAGAGAATTTTTAAAATTACACTGAGGCCTTATGAAAGTTAAAAAATATATAATCCAAAATAAGAATGTAAATATGTTTCGAATTTTAGACTAGTGTTGCGACATATAGAAGTGAAAATAAATAGATTATTTCAGGGAGATTTATTTTCACCTACGTTTTTACTGTATTATTTTTTGAGATTTCAATATGCTACATAATCTGAAAAAAACTCACTTTCCTTTAATTAACTTACGGTACAAATACATGATATTCGTTTCATATGCTAGAATTTTATCTAAGTAATAACCACATGAGGGATTCTATCAGTAGGTAGGTCACAATAAAAAAGCCTAGTGTTATTTTACTACGTTGCAATAAAACGTTGTGAACTATTAAGCCGTGGCATATTGAACGTAAGGCTTTATATGAATGGTAAACGCCGGGGACCATGTGAAATGAAATTTTTATTGGACTTGGAATGTTTTAAATCAGAGAAACGAAATTTGAAAATATTCTAGTTTAATAAAATTGCCATAAGACCATTATTGGACATTATATGTTATTAATTGTCAGGAATTTTAAATTGTGATTATAAATACCTTTTTAAAGTAACTCCACCTATATATCTTAAAAGGGGCAATTTAAAAGATTAATCATTGCTTTAATATTATTTGTAATTGCTTAATTTCTTTATTTGCATTTAGTAACTTTGAAACCATTATATCTGTTCCCAAATTTATTTCTAGTTTCGAATAAACTGCGTTTAGATATTTTTTTCTGCCAATACTATCGCCCTCTCTGAATACATATTTTTACATACATGAAATACAAATGAACCGGAAGCGTAACGTATGCTACCTACGCATTTAGTTTTAATTATTAGTCACAGACAGTCAGAGTCATATATGAAAAAGTTAACGTCCTCTCTGTTGTAGGATTATCATAATAGTGGATCTATACTCTGATATTTTAAATTGTTTATATACAGGTTGAATATAATTTTAACACTTGCACTAAAATAGTACACAAAGGAAACACAAATTAAGTGCTAGGACGCAGTGCAGTGAGGTGAAGAATAATTTTTGTCAGGTCTGAAACTGAGATTAATAACCATCAGATTATGGTGAGATTACGAATATTCTGCGGTGGAATCTCACCTCTTGTCTCCAGTGACAAGAGTGCGATTCCAATTTCTCTCAAACATATTTTCTCCGCGAAATTGCTACGGATATTGGATGGAGAATCGACAGAAACGTCAAATAGCTGGTCTCAAAAGGTCAGTTTGTAGGCTACAGTTTGTTAAACCCGGAGGAAATATTATCTGTCTTAAAAACCAACATCCACATACTGGATGTATCCAACTGTTCATTAAAAAAATAATCATACAGTACGTCTTTGAGTGATGATTCTAAAGCAGATCCTGTTATCAATAGACTTCCGCGGATTTCAAGGAAATTTGATTGCGCGTATATTTATTGAATCTAACTCATTTTCACCAGAAATATGCAAACTTTGATAGACTTGTAGATGTTTGAAATTCTCATGCGTGTGACCACTTTCTAGAAACTGTCTATTAACTATTTCAGTTACATCATTAATTAACTTTAGATCTGTAATTTAATAACTCGGAACTGCCAAATGGACAGTGAAAAATTTAAAAATGTTATTGATGATGTCATATAGACACCGTCGCTACATAGATAAAAGGAAATTAGAAAATAAATTGCAGTGTTGGGATTAGAATTGATAAACTCTTAATAATTATAGCCGCAAATTTCCAATGGTACGCACGCCAATAGGCATAGGTGAGGAATTTAAAACATTATTCTAGTCAAGTCAGATTTTAATATAAATTATTACTTTTATTACCAATTTCTACAAATTGAGATTCAGAATTTTTCTGATGCAGAATAACGTCGGGTGCAGCGACGAACACTCTTTTTTTAATCGTACAACGTACCCAACCTTGCATTCCGGTCACATTCATGCGTCAATGTGGTAATTGATTCTGAAGTTTCTTTTGCACGAAATTACACAACGTGACCAGATTCCCTTCTCCGTAATCACGGAACGTTCACTTTTAATCCAATAACCTTTCCTTGCCCGTCACTCATTCTCATCACAAAAGGGCTCAACCTTTGCTGGAAACACATCACAAACGAAAGGTAATAACTTCGTTATTAATATTTAGTTGCACTCCACTATATTACTAATTGTCTTGTTTGAATTATTAAAATTTTTAGTTCGCAGTACGTACCAAGAACAGAAATAATATGAAACATAAATGGCTTAAATTTAATACAGACTATAATTTGGATTTCACTTATCTCTAAATTTCTTGGAAATAGTTTTATTAATATTAATTATCTAACAGAATTTCATTCACTACTGACTTAGAAATTACGTTTAAGCATGAGTAGCGTATCGGAACCTTTATATTCCTAGTATTATTTGCAAAATTTGTAACTTATTGGAGGTTGGGTTGCATTAAATAACCAGACATTTACAACATAAATATTATTTAATAACATATGATTACAATTACTAGTTCCCTAAATTTTCATTTAAATTAGTATTGCATCGGGACACTGTAAAACGAGGAAGCTAGCATCCTCCTCAATTCTGTAGGCACGTGTGCAAACATTCGTTTGACAAACTCAGCAGTTGACTGGTCCGCAAAGCCACTAATCGTTGCCGATTGTCAGCCAGACACCCTCTATCATTGAACTTGTGCGTGCTTCCTCTCAAATAATTCAAAACAGTTTAGTGTTTCCATTCTCAACTATATATATTGTAATGCCAATTAATTAAGCCATTAATTGTTTGGACATAACATTTGAATTGTTTGAAAAATCCATTATAGCGGCCTAATCGAACAAAGCAACAATGGAAAAGCAAGTTCAGCCGCTTTTGTTGAAAAGTCAAAATGGCGTTTTGCGCGCATGAAAGTCGGTCAGTTTACGTCTATCAGCAGCCAGGGAAGGAAAGCAATTTTACGTCTATCAGCAGCCAGGGAAGGAAGTCAGTTTAAGTCTATAGCCAGCCAGGAAAGGAAGTCAGATTTTTTACGTCTACAGCCAGGAGTTAAAGAAAAGTAAGTTCACTCCGAAATAATAAACAGTTAAAATAAATCTTCAAGGAGATACATTACAGTTTAAGTCCAAATCATTAAAAGACCAATAAATCTACGAATCATAGGATTCCTGTAAGGCAAGCAGACATCAGATAGCTGACATTACGGAGGATCATCCGAGGTCCTGGGAGCCTATCAATTTTGACTTCAATAGTGTAAAATCTGTGAGTCGACATTTAGAATCAGTGTATAATTTTGGAATAGTGTACTTCCGAAAGCAAAAGGAATGTTGGTACCAGCTGGACAGTGTGTAAGTAACAAAACCGAAAATAATTATTAATTCTAAACGCTAATTGAAGGATAAAGTCAGATTTCGTTCTCTTTTAAATTGTCAATCAGAGTTAATTTCTTTACTTTTAATTTCTTTCATTCTATCGACATATTGTTTAGGTAAAATGTAAACTGTTTTGTTACTGAGATTTTAAATCAATTTGTTGTGTTCATTATCAAACCCAGTCAAGGCCCTGAGAGAACCAGATCTAAAATTTTGTGTTTGTAATTATCTTTTATTGCCACAAAATAAAATAAAAATATTTTGTTTATTAATTTTTGATTATTATTTCATTTAATAAACGACCTACTATTTGATTATTACATAAATGGCGCTTCGACGTGAGGCAAATTAATTAAATTAATTAACGCCTTATTGTTGTATATTACAATATAATAAAATGTTTAGAATTATTAACAGTACATGATAACACACCGAATTTTTAATGGGTTGAACGCTTCACCATTTATTACGTTCTACATGTATTAGCATCTTTTATATCTGTGTTATTTATAATTATATTCATATGTATTATTTGAATATAATTCTTGTGGCTTAGGCCTCGGGCACGACACAAGCGGCGAGCGGTGAGCGTCTGGGAGCAGGTAGACCGAGCGACTCCGCTCAGTTTTATTTCCCAATAGAATATAATGGGTTTGGGGGTCTGCTGGCTACAACAAGCAGCTGCGGCAGGGCGACACCGCCTGCCTCTCAGTGGTCGACGCTCGTCGCTGATCCCGGTCATTAAATTTTCTCTCACCGCCCAGTGTGAAAGCACTTGCACAATGCTTTATACGTTTAAACACGGGACAATATCATCATGTTCGTCAATGACTAATTATTTAATGAGTTTATTAGGAAGCAAAATTTGTTAAATTTTTGTATTCAAAAAAATAATATATTGAAACGGAGGCATTTTCGAGTCGTACTAAGTATTGATTTAGATATGTAAAATAACATTTTAACAGTAAAAAACAATGAAGTCCGCTTACATGATTTATTGAACCTACGTCAATGCCAACGGAATTTTACCTATTCCTCAGTTCTCTATATATCTAACTATGTATCTAGTTTAATTTATTTATACAGGTGTTTCTCTACTTAAGTATATTTATTTGTATTTCAGAATATGAGTATGGATGTATTTTAGAGAGGCAGAAAGTTTCTATGTGCATTGACGTTGGTTAAATACATCATTTAAGTTAAATTTGGAGGACTTATTTTGTTTTTTAGTCAGTTAATCAACATTATAATAGTCCTATGTTTGAAACTGTTTAATATATTTTATTTGGAAGACAGACAGATTTGATTTTACGTGGTTTTGCAGAGCTCTGCAAGATGCTAATAGACCGAGGTAATATTTTCGTTAGGTAATTACGTCTTTCAGCTTACTGCAGATTGCAGTAAAACAAAATTATGTTTAATGTAAAATTGGTATGCGGAAATAATTATTTATTATGTTATATAAATTTATGTCAGTGAAGTTACATTTGTTGATAAACAGCCAATAACAGACAATTGAAAAAGTAATTTATTAAGTAATTATTAAATTGAAACATGTTTTAGTCGTAATGCTAAGATAACATAGTAAAAGCCAGAAGAAGATCCCCGTGAGGACCGAAACATGTCGCAATTTAATAATTAATTAAAAAATTAATTTTTCATCTGTCTGTTATTGGATTTTTGTCATCAAATATTTGTTATATTGAAAAGTGTAAGGGAAACAAATTTTCTTTTCGTTTCTCAATAAAAAATATTTTTTAAATGAGGTATCCCTGTCACAACTATCTTTGGCTTGGAGTGATCAAATTAATACCCGAATGGAGTGTTGAAATAGTTAAAGACAATATGCAGTTTAGAAATCGCCCGAATGATGCTAAAAGGCCCAGGAATTTTTTTTATGGATAATTATTGACGGCTTTTAGCATACCTCTAACGGCACCGAAATAGCACAATGGTAGAAAAAAAACTATCTTAGTGTAGGAATATTGTTAATGGATTTATTTTGGCATCTGAAATTAAAGGGGGTTTGACCTGCTTGGGGATATAAAACTGTATTGAAGTCCTTAAAAATAAGATTTATGTATTCAAAAGACGTGCTTAATCTTTTCTTAAATCCTTAAATAAATGGTGGTACTTTCCGTAATGACTTCTACACCTATTTGTGGGGTGAACGTCATAGTTCCTCTTGCCTTTCTGTGAAACGCGTTTCCATAAATAGTTCTTGTTTTCACTCAACAAGAGAAGCCTAGCTACCTCACGCGACGATGCCATGAAAGCGACTGCAGCAAGTTGACGCTCAGCAGCTCTGTATCGTACCCGGCACCGCTCATCGCTTTGCTTCCCAGACTCTCCGTCTTCCAATTGCTTACCGCTCGTCGCTTCTATCGTGCACGAGGCCTTAGGTTGTATTTGAATAGTACTCTTTGATACGTTTGGAAAAGTTCTGAAGTGCAAGGCATATTCTGTGTGTGTTATTGCATATTTACAATCTATATTTATTAACTGTATCGATTTTATTACCAGCTGTCGGTTTCCATAAAATTTTCAAATATTAAAGTCATGTTCATGAGGGGAAACAGGCTGTTTTCCAGGAATATTGCATTTCCTAGAAACAAAATGTACAAAAGGTTATATGCAAATATAAAATAAATTCATGCCTGCCATCCGTTGTATACAGACTATTGGAGAATGAAATTAATCATCGCTAAAATTAATTATTACAAATATTTATTTTTACCTTGAAATTATTAATTTAAATGAAAATCATTAGCAATGTAAATACTTTTAAATAAATGTATCATTAAAAGTTTTATTTCCAGGATCACTTTTAATTTAAATAATTTATCATAGCTCTTACATATCGGTCTAAAATTCACATTAAAATTGTAACCTAGGTTCACGTGTAAAACTTTTTATTCCGTAGGTAAAAGGGAATAAAATGTTTCACGGAATAAATTTTCGGTATGCGTTTCGCATAGTGTTGAGTCCGTCGAAAAGTGAATTAAAGACTGACAATTTTTTTTTTGGTTCAGTTGACACGTCAAGGGCATTCAACGAACGAAGGAGCTGGGAACTGATAAAGAAAAGAAAGAGAGGTAACCTCTGAACTCCTTCTGACGTAAACTGTGGAGTAAAAAAAAGCTTAAGTGGACGTACGATTTAGGGGACAGATTTACTTGATGGGAGGTGATTTTTATATTCGTGCAGAAGACATTACGTCGGAGAAGATGAAAGATTTTGTATGCTCAAACTTACCAGTAATAACATCAACAGATTCAAGATTAAATAATGTAATTTATTGCTAGAATTATTTAAGGAGTGCGTAACGGAAATTATGAGTGAAAAAAATGACAATAGATGCGCTCAAAACCGCAGACGTAATAAAACTCATACAATCTACTCATTAAATTCACGAATTCTGAAACGAATGAAATCAATGACTAGCATATAAGTAATATAATATGAATTAATTTAATTCACCTAATTAATTTTTCTCGTTTGTTGTAAAGATCATGAAGCAAGCTCCATTTGGTTTATTTTATTCAGAATGACAGTCTCCTAAATTATTTTGCGTCTGCGAACGTCTAAAAATGATTTATAATTTTGTATAATAAATTGTTACTATATTTCAGATATTATAATTACATTTTATTATATTGAAATTTCAATATTAATATTATATATTTCAGTCATTACAACACGTTTAACAAAGTCAGTTATAGTACGATGTGAACAAATAATGAAGATTTGGGCACACAGATACATAAAAATGTCTATATAATTGTCCGAAACTCCGGTTTAGCTATTACAAACTTGAAGGTAATATTTAATTAGTAGTATTCATTAAATAAACCCTGAATACTGGCTGTTGATTTATTATTTGAGATTGTTCAGTTGTTTACAAGAGTTGAAATCGATTCCGAAGATTGAATAGTAATGTAAAATATTTACTATATTTGGCCCTGTAAAATCCTTGAACACTACGATAGTTCGAAAAACTTATATGTGAAAATCAGCTACTGAAAAAAATTAAATTTGAACCATTCTGCGGAATTTTAAATACGCATGGACTGACGATCTAAATTTCCATATTAATTGCTCGGGAAAATTAATGTTTGTTTCAACGCAAAGACAATAGAAAAGAAAATGGGGTTAACCTAACAATAAGACATCATAGCCATTCATAGTCGAGTAATGAAACTAAAATATATTTAATTGACATAGACGGCGGAAATAAAACTTAGATTAACAATTCTTCGGTTACAGTTAATATCGTCTGACGGATATCAAAACTGCAATAATTAGAATATAATATTATGCGTCTAAAACAGAAGATTAAAATTGTCTATTTAACTGTCGGATGTGCAGCATATTTGCAAAGAGGAAATAAGTTAACCTGAAAATGTTGTCCGTCACTTAACGAGTCTTTTTTAAATGTAAAGCGGTTATAAAATCTGTAAATATAAGCTTCAACTATTTAAAATATAATATTTTGTAACTTTAATTTGAAGTTGAAATAATTTACATTAGCTAATCTATGAACCGGGAAGTTGTTACACTAGTATTTTGTGGTGCTTTTTAAATAATATAATAAGTTTATATGTTGTTTAGTTAACTAGGGAACATTTTCAAGGCGTCAATATAATCCAATTCCAATACTATTGAGAATATATGGATGTAAAAGAGAGAAGGAACGAAGACCTTAGAATTTGCTGGAAGAATTTACAAAGAAAAATTGTAGTTACAGGTCGAGTAACTCATTAATAATATTTTTTTTTAATATTCCGTCATTAAATTATTCATAATAGGTTTTAAGGCAGATAATACTGTAAATTTTTGAAAATTTCCATTATCAATTTTACTACCAAGTTAACTTCTTCAGTCTAGTCACTTAAATTGAATTTGATTATATTATATACAATGCGCATATATATATATAGTAATAAACAAACAAAATCTTTATTTAAAAGAATTTCTTAAACAAAAAAATTAATTATAATTTTAATCATAGTTAGCCACACTTTGAAGACGCCAAATATGTAATAATTAATAGGGTCTATTTATAATTAAATTGCCCCACGTTGGTGAAGCCAATTATGTAATGATTAATAGGATTTTCTTAATTAGTAGGAATAATTAACAAAATTATTATCAATTTAAAATTTATTGTTGACAATTACACATTATAATCCCTGCTTTGTACGCTGATTTCCATCAATTTAACAAACAATTATTTCAAATTTTATTTTATTATTTTGTGGCGTTCAATGAAAATATAGCTTTATAATTTTACAATCAATTTCGTTGAATTTCTCATTATCTCAGGGTCACCTCTGGGTTTGATAGGAAGAACAAATAGAATGAACTAAAACATTAACAATCCAAACTCATTGAAGTTAACGGAATACAATATTAAATACAAAAGTAAAAGAAAACGAATGAAAAGAAAAACGCGAACGAAATCTGACTATACCCTTTAATTATCGTTTACAGTCATTAATAATTGTTTTGTTCTCACGACAGTGCTACTGGTACCAGTTCGAACTCTTGTAGCTTGAAGTCAACACCCACTAAACAGGCCATTATACACTGATTCTACACATTGGATTTTGAACACACGGTACTTGCTCTGGGTCTCAGCTATACTGGAATCTGGATCATCTCACCCTCAGCCAGTTTCCGGACGTAGGTCTCCTCAAAGTCTCTCTATGCGAAAATTTGTTCAGTTTGTGAAGCAAAACTTCTGCTTCCAAACTGCGATTTTATAAGTCTCTCCGTCAAAACTGTTTATTTGCGTTTTATGTAAACTATTATCTCGCCGTTGGAATTCCTCGATAGCCCTATTCATAATTCTGGATCTGCAAACTTTTACTGTTGCTAATTCTCTATGTAGACCGAACTGCTATGTCCCATTTACTTTCGCGTCTTGCTGCTAACTTTTCAGTTTCGCTTCTTGCCGTAGACTGCGTTCCTCTAGGCGCGCGGTCTCCAGTCTCCCATTGTTAACAAAAAAGAAAGACCCGCTGCGATTGTTGTCTTTAAGTACCCGCTCCGCCAATAATTAAATTATATTAAAACAATTAATATCCTTTTTAATTGGCACATACACATCTACATAAATATATAAAAAATTAATTGGCTAAACATTATGTTTCTTATTTTTTCTTATTATTTTTGGATGTTCTACTTTTCAATCATTTTAGTATCTCTGGATCCTTTTTTTCTATCTCTAAACCTTCGTTTCTATTATTAACAATATTGTTTCTGTTTAGGTTGATATAAATTGTTTCAGCTATTCTAAATTTTATTTTATGGATATTATTATGTAATATTTTAATATTATTAAAATCGAATTCATGTTTAGCTAATTTTGTGTGGATGGACAGCGCTCTGTTGCTTTTGGCTGTGGGTTTTTACGTCAGTTTATGATGATACATTCTAGTTTTAATATTTGTTGTGGTATATATATAGTAAAGAAACGACATGATACAGTAACAAACGCTTCCTGAATCTCAGAAAGTTGTTAATGAAAATTCGTTTTTAACGGGATTTTGTAAATGAATCCTGGGGTGGCATTTGCAAGAATACAAAAAAATTATAGTTATTATTCCGAAGGTAATATAATACGATTCAGGAAAAGGGCGAAACATCTGTAGTCCGTGAAAAATTCAGTAGCATTTAGTGACGTATTTTATGTTATTTTACAGGTTTTAATAATTTTAAAATATTTTTAATTTTGAAAAATATGTTTAATTGTATTATAAACATTTTAGATGATTATTTAAATTAAACATATCTGCCCCTGATCAAAGAAACATAGAGATAAATTAAGATCCACGTTGGCTTTGATCTCCATCGATTGTGTTTATGTGTTAATATCTTTCTATGATAATCGGTAACATTTTAAGAAACTACAAGTCATTACAAATTTTTGCACATCATTCTATAATATAAATTACATACTACTCAGTGTAAACTTACTGCGGTTTCAGATAGTGCCTGGTTGAACGTAGATAATTGAATGTGACATTTATTAATGCTCTTGATTAATAATACGCCCAGGAAGGTCAATTACACGAACAGCCGCGAAGTCACGCCATCAATCTTGATTTTACTAGTACTGAAGAACAATTTTCTTCCCATGAATCAACCGACGATGGCATTTACAGCTTCTTTTGTATGTTGAAAAATTCCTTAGCTCTGTCGGTTCCATTCTAGCTAAAAATATAAAAATAAAGTTTTAGAATGAGTAATAATTGTAGTTTGATGTTCTAATGATTTATGTTGTTGTAGTAATAATTAAAGTCGTTATTTTTAAATAAATGCAGTACATTATTTTTCTTCAACCCAAAGTATCTTTGCAATAATACATGGACTCCATCCACCGTTAATGGTAAATAGGCACATTGTTTAATAAGAATTACAGACCTCAGCTACCTTAAAATTTTATCAGGTTGAATTAAATGTTTTAACATGGAATTTATTTTCTTTCTCCTCTCATATGATAAAGAACAAAACAATTGGTAATTTCATAGTGTTCGTTTTCGAATTATATAGTGAATATCTCAATGATGAAAATTCGCTAATAATTTATTTATGGAATACTTGATTATTTTGTTATTTTTAAATTAATGACACATTAAATCTCTAGAATTACATTGTTATTGAAGAAAGAAAATTGTTACAGGTGGTCCACTGAACTGTTCATGCAGACGGAATAGTTGCCTCAATCGTCAGAATTTTCATCGGTGTTTATCGGCTGACAAAGAGTAATTTTTTGAGGAAAGTATTGGACACCGATATCCCGTACCAAGGTATTGAAGACTTCTATCAATACAATCTTATTTTATGTTTGACGTACGACTAACATAATTCTGAATCAAATATGTAGAGACAATGTGATTAAAAAGTTTTAACGTACATATTTCATATTGGAAGCAAATATAAAGCTTATATTGTAACGCGTGTATTTTGGTTTAGTTTTGCTTTGTCTCTAAAGTGTTCTTTGCTGGGGTGTGGAGAATTCGAAATCGTGCACGTGCGTGGGGGTGGAGGAGATAAATATTTCCATCCAAGTAATTTTCGTGTCCTGTCTCGATTGTTGGCCTCAACATAACAGAATAGTTGGCCATTGTTGACTACGGAACTGAAGCTGCGTGCAATAACTCTTGTAACAATGGAAGAATCAGTGAAACTGACATTTCGACCAAGTTTAATAATAATGAAAAAAGTAAAAGAATCGGAGGATATAATGGAGGGAACGGAGATAAGCTTCTGAAACTGGAGGAGTTGTTCTGCGCTCACCGCAGCTGGTGGATGTGATTATGAGAGGCTCCGTATTGCGTTACGTGTATACGTTTTAAGTGTCACCGCTCTACAAATCTCACGAGTTCTGCTGTAAACTTTTCCAAGTTGTTGCCTCTGATATAGTCCGAGGCAGAATCGTCGTGAAAAATTTGTTATTGAAGAGTTCATCGAAGCCACACAATTTAGTACGACGACTTGCCAGCAATCAATCCCGGAGGCCGACGCCTTAGCCAGTGGTCAACCCCTGAGTCGACGCCTTGCAGTGGTCCTGACTAAAGTCATCACTGCAGTTAACCCGTTCTGCCGGCTGTGAGATACGGAGACGTCGGTACGAGAGCTAAAGAAAACAACACAGCACAGAATAGCAGTACGTATTTGATACGGGCAGCAGATCTTTTCTACGTAAAAACCACAGGCGCCTGAGATAAGAGTTTTTCATGCTTAACTGTAATAAACTTATTACAAATTCTTTAATGGTCAATAAATTTTTGGTTTATCGTAAAAACCCAGCACACAAAAAAATAATTCTTTACAATATATATATATATATATATATATATATATATAATTTAACTCATATAGAAATTTACAGCTTAACTTAAGAACGAAAATATGATACACCTTAGAAGGAAAGAGGCTACAATTTCCTTGTGCAAATTGTAAGAAATTGTGGTAACAGTTGACCGCGTGAATTTTATGCAACAAATTTATTTAATGGAAATATTTTAATGGGAATATTTAAAAAAATGTATTACAGATGCGTTTTCAGATGCACTGAAATGCTGGAAGCATCTCTGGTTGACGATTGACATCAACAAAGACAATACCCGTGAAAAACGTAATTTTTTCTAGCGAAATTTTGAACGTAACCTATGAAAAATCCACTACATTAAAACTGGTGAAAGAGCCAGAGAAGATCTTCGTAAACTTAGAAACAAATTTACTAGGCTAATGAAAAATTGTGACGAGAAGAGAATAGATTAAATCAATAGGGTTTGGATTTACTAATTAATTAAATTGTTATATGAATAAGATTTGTTAAAATTATTACACTATATAGGTGTTATTAATTCAGTTGTTTATCGTAGCTTTGTGATGGGAGATCAGTAATAGTGACAATTACTATGTATAAGACGAAAGCATTAAAAATATTTATTAAGAAGAGTGAAATCCTGAAATAGATGAGCAACGTTTTTCTAACACGTCCTCGTAATATTGATGAAATTGTAAGATATGTTATCCAGGAATGACACGAATAAAATAAACATATATTGTATATTCAGTAAAAGTTATGTTTGTAATGCTGAGTTCTCACTATAGAGGTGCTGGTGTATGGTGTGTGGTCATATTTACGCATGGCTCAGTTTTTTTTGTTTGGCTGTTGCCGCATTAGTTTTTTAAGCAGTGATACACAGGTCATTTATATAACTACTGTATGTGGGTAGCTACTTGTTTTTTTTAGCAAATAAAATGTGTTATGAATAATGTGGTTTATCTGAATTGTAGTTTCAAAATTAATATATTTGTAGAAACGAAAGCTTTTTCAAATTTTATTGACGTGATGTCATGTTATTTTCATAAAATAAAGAGGATTGAATGTTGTATTTAATTGATTTATTTTATCTATAATTTGCGAATGATAAAGAGCGAATGAAAAAATTAGATATATAAAATGGCTTGATATTATTGTCCATTTCAGTAGTAAATTTGATATCACATAGACATAGACTAGCAGATAAGTCCTTTAATGTGCTAGACAATTGTGCAGGAACGGACATTTGCAGATGGCCTCTTGAGTATTTTAAATTCACCGTTCCGTTTAATAATTGGTTGAAAGTCGCTCTATTAATGTTAGAATTATATATATAGATGTATAAATATATATATACATTTAATCAGTGAACGAAAAACTTCCTTATCCATTAAAACAATATCAGAATTTCCGAAATGTGTGATAATCTTGAATTCATACAATTTATTGCGATTTGAATAAATGATCAGTCTTATATTCTTATATTCTCCGCATCTGAACGTTGTGACATAGATGGAATTTTGAAAAAAAATATATAAAAAAAACTTATGCCTTCTATCTCGTTCGCGCACGTGGGTGGACATTAATGCTCTAAATCTTCATTGAAGAAAACATCCTGTCCGCACGCAGTGAATACGACATTAATAACGCGTTAATGAAAAGAAATTCTGAAAAGGACGTTAGTTGCGTTTTTTCCGTATGCGATGAACGTGCAAGATCATCCGAAAATTTTTATTTAAGCTTCTAAAGCAACCTTAAGTAAGCTCAATTCTTTTAACCTTACGTTGAACAATGACCGCGAGAGAACCGCATAAAATTTAAATGCATTAAACTTATAACTTTAGTTGCCGAGCTAATTTTTTTTAACTTTCTTTTATTTCAGCTCCCTGTAAGTGCTGGAAACTTTCAGAATGTTTCTTTCGCGGAAGGTTTAAGAAAAAGTATTTTGATTCCGAAATAAAGTTAAAAAGAGGAATGCAGCTTTACGTAACAAGTCATTTTAATTAAGACCTGATGAATTTTTTATGAATGGTGCTAAAATTATTAAATTATATGTATTAATTATAATTATTAATATTAATAATTGTAATAAAAATTAATCACAATTCTACTGAGGATGGTTTTTCGTAGCTTAAAAAAGTTTTCTTCTATATATATTGATATTTATTCGATAAGAGATATTTCTCCTTAAATTTAATTTTAATCTAGAAAAATCAAACTTAAATATTTATAGAGTAAGTCAATGCACCTGAAAATGATTACATTAAATAATAGAGAATATTTAGTTAATTTTTTGCGTTTATTTGTATTCTTATGCCAGTGGAATAACTTACAAGTAGAATAATTTGCAAAACAGACGAAACATATGAAATAGCATTATTTAGATAATGAAATTATCTACCCTAAACATTAAATAATAATTATTGTTTCCTGTATCCGAAATATTATTCTTTCTTTGATTTTTGAAGTTATTGAGAATAATGCAACTCAAATTGAGTGTTTAGCTATTCAGTGTTCTAATGGCTGAGTCATCCGGGCAAGTCAACAGAGTATGCAAACATAGCTCGCGAGCTCTAATTTGTATTCCGGTCAGCTTCTGCACTAAAATCTTTTTCATGTCCGCCACGAAACCTCAAATGCACCCTGAAATGAGATTTAATCTAACCTAATTACGTCATTATTGTCTAGTGATGGAGGGGATGACGTGGGAGAGGGCATCTGAGGCAGCACGTACGTGTATGTATGTATGTGTTGACGGCATGGTCTAACTCTCTGGATAAATATTCAGAAAAATGAGCTCAGAATAATAAAAATGTCATAATCATTAGTTAAAAGATTCGAAGTTAATCCGAATACCAAAAACAATAGTGAACTGGGGTCCATTTAGAAAGGAGTATAGTTAAGTATGATATATGTAACCCTATCTTTACACAAATGGTAAGAATTTATTCATTATTCGGTGACTAATAAATAAAATGTGAAAATCTTCAGTGAAAGATATAGTATATAGAGTATAAATGTATGGTAATGATAAAAGGGCACTTAAAAGAAATAATTAGAACTGAATTGTTGCCGGCGAACACACAGAGATACAATATAGCGTATTGAATAGGAAAGACATTATTAGACCATAGCGCGCGTAAGTCGATGGAGCAGCAGTCAGCCACGAGACATTGATGAATACGGAAGGAATTAAAATTAGTTAGTCAGCCATGAGACCTTGCGAGTACGGAAGGAATTACAAATTGTCAGTCAGCCACGAAACATTGCTGAGTACGGAACTAAACTTTAGCAGTCTGCAATCAGAGGCTGACGATTTTGTGGTAGAAGTCTCCAGTTTGCCGTTGCAAGTTCCCGATGATTGGCAGAATCCAAGGCGTATTAATACAGTTATTCAGATCTTAAACATTAAACAGCGATTTTTTAACGAGCGGTGTGTGATCGACAAACAATTAAACATACAAAATGAGAAATACATCAACAGAGTTTTAAGTGTTTGCAAACTATGATAAAGCAGAATCAGTGTTACATGGCCTGTTCATAAGTGTTCGAGGTGAATGTGCGTTGCAGAAACTTTACAAATTGTCCTGGTACCGGTACAAACAGTGAGTAAAGAGAAAACATTTGAATTAAAATTGTAAACGTTAATAAAAGGTAGAATATTGTCAGATTTCGATTTCATTTCGTGTTATTTCATTTTATTCGATTACATTTTGAGAGTTTATTAAAAATACTTGTCAGTAGTTCACTGTAAAATTAATTTTTCTTTATTTAAAAGGTCCTATAAAGACCCTGAGGTAAGAGAAAAGAATATTTTTTGTATAAAATTGTTGTAAAGCTCAGCAAGTAATTTGTTTTGTAAGATAAAATAGTCGTGTATAATAAACTAATTGTTTAATTAATTAATAATAAATGTTATTATTTCATGCTCCTTTCAAGGATAATTTCCATTATTATTTCAATTTAATTAATTATCTTATTTATTGAGTAAACACATTTTAATGCCTTAACGTATGGACAATCAAATCATTTCAATTATTTCATTGCATATTACAGTATATTTAAGAATTATAAAAGATAATATAAATTGGAAGTTTCAATTTATTTTGGAGGAGAATACGTTAATAAATGAGATAGTTAGGGATTGATAACTATATTTATTGGCTGAGAAGAGAATAAATGTTGACAGTTCAATGAAACTAACATAAGGAGGACTTCGTTTTCATGCAAATCATTTAGTAATATTCTTCATAGAGGTTTGGGCAAACGAGATTTATAAAATTTGGAAAGGTAGGTGAAATGGGCACGTAATTCATCGGTATTTGAGGAATATGTGATTCTCCAGGGTTCAGAAAATATTGTGAGTCCGAAATCCTTCAATACATATATCTACCAGTTCGTCTTATAAAGTGAGTTATTATCAGAGAAAGTACTACAGGAGGTAAGCCGCTTTCCGAGAACATAAACGATTGCTATATTTGAAGATAAAGTGATGGGAAGGTGAATAACGTACTGTACATGAATTAAAAGTAGCGGTGAATTTTCAAATAACGTGGTTTTGGCCGATGATATGCTTTAGTCTCGGAAATGTTACTAAATTAGAAAAAAATGAACTCGTAAATACAAAAATATAAAGAACCTCTAGGACAAACAACTTGAAACAAATATCAACAAACGAGAAGGGTATACTGATATATTTGTGGACCGCATTATTAAAGTTATATGATCTAGGTTACTAGCACAGAAAATAGTGAACAAAATAATCTAACAATGTAGAGTTGTAACAATTTTACAGTATCCATATTGAGTAAGCTTTCAACAAAAATCATAGTATTGAAATACGAATTCAATCATCAGGTTATAAATAGCAAATTTATGTAGAAAAAAATTTTGGCGTGAGAAATAACTTTGAAACTGAAAATTTTGAGTTAGACGAAATAAATATCTATATAATAATGTATGTATTTACGTTAATTTCTACACATTAAAACGCGTGGATAGATTACAACAAAAATTGTTACACACATTTTTCAAATCACGAGAAACGGTAGGCCTAGTGTGTGGGTGAGAAACCCTTAGCATGAGGGTTGAAAGAATTTAAATAATTTAAATAAAAAGTCATAATTTTCTGACGTCATGCGAGAGAGACGTTACTACGCGACGATCAAAGGAAATAGATCCTTTTTCCGTAATGAAATAAAGTACAAATATTTTCATTGAATAAAATGTTTAACTTTATACAGCAATGCTCCATCGAATGATAATTAAAAACAATACGAAATACTTTACGATCCTTGCGGAAAATGTAAGTTAAGTCCAATATGGCGACCATTTGTTTATATTGTGAATGAATTTAATCTTTCGTAATGTCTTAATGAGGGACAATAATATCCTGCAGTACTGAAGGAGTATATTTAAGTATTCTATTCGCATAGAAAGGTTCGAAGGTATGTTCTTTGGCATTGATGCAATAAAATTAAATGTATTTTATAGTCAACCCTGGGGGGAGCGGAGATGGAGGGTTGATAAAATTATCATTTTCTCTGCATAGACTTCTTGCCTAAAGATTAATGTACAATTAAATACTTTTTCAGGTTTATAAAAATAACTACACGGGCAACGCCGAGCACCCGGCTAGTTAGGTAAATATATTACATGAAACAGTAACTTTCAAGTGATAATTTAATGGATAATTTCTGGGAACTTTTATGATGCAGAGGTGACCGCCCGTTACTGGTTCTTTACATCAAAGATCTATTCCTGTCATCAATTCACTGTATAAATAATTGGATCTGCTAGCGAAATATGCTGGTGGAGAAGAAAGAGAAGTGTATCATGGGCCGTAACCGCTAACAAGATTGGTAGGTAATATAACGGAGTAGCCCGCGAGGAGCTGACGATGCAAACAGGCCTCACTTCCGCCTGTTGAAGCCTTTGTATTAATAATGTAAACCATATTGCAAGCCGCCTATAGAGAAGGATAGACTCAAGCATGTTGATTCATCTGTGAGCTGTTCACATATAACACAGCAGTTTAATGAAAATTAGTTCCAGGCAACATTAAAATTTTTTAAACATTTATATTCATGATTTCATGAGTCCATCAAGAAAATGAGAGTGACCTCGTTTATACGACACAGATAAGTAGATCAAAAAAATCAAATAACGTCAGAGTTAGTTTTTTAAAAATACAGCTCCATCAAGAAAATGACGGTGACCTCGTATATACGACACAGATAAGTAAATAAGAAAAATCAAATAACATCAGAGTTAGTTTTTTTAAAATACAGCTCCATCAAGAAAATGAGAGTGACCTCGTATATACGACACTGATATGTAGATAAGAAAAATCAGATAACATCAGAGTTAGTTTTTTTAAAAATACAGCTTCATCAAGAAAATGAGAGTGACCTCGTATATACGACACAGATAAGTAGATAAGAAAAATCAAATAATATTCAGAGTTAGTTTTTTTAAAATATAGCTACAGTGCGAACTTTCCAGATCTGGCAGTTCAATTAATACCAGCGCGACGGTAAACAATCAACATCTTAATTTAAATAGAGAATTTATAATTCTGTGTCAAAGTTTTCTGATCAAATATCCATCATTCACAGATCTCCTATTACCTTTTTTTTTTAGGGCAACAGGCTACATGAGGGTGATCCACATTGGGCAACTCCCCTTTAATAGCATAGGAAGGGATTGGAAAGGGGGGATGCGGAAGGGTAGAGGAAGGTAGCCAAGGGTTACTAGGGCCCCCGGGCTATGGTTTAAGGATCCTACCCGGCATTCGCCTAAAGAAATGCAGGGAAAACCCTAGAAAAACCTGCATCGGGTAGGTCGGGCATTTGGTACTTGTCCCACGCCCTTCCGATGACGGGAGAGGAGTTTGCTGTGGGGACGCAGCTTACCCCTCGCCATGCCTTGGCCTGTTTAGGAGGCAGCTGGCCGATTATTCCAATTCCTACTTGATTAAAAAACACAAGGACCCACTTCATACCTGCAGGAAACATTGTGTTGTTTACAAAACCTCTTCCTCTAATTGTAATTCCTGCTACATAGGGCAAACAAAACGTTCCCTTTATGCACGTATCAAGGAACATATATCTAATATCAAACTTCCCATTGATAAACAATCTGTAGTATCCAAACATATCACCAATTCTAAACATACATTTGATTGGCAAAATGCTAAGATTTTAGACATTAACACCAGGTACATTTCCAGACTCATTTCAGAGATGCTTCACATTAAATCAAATATCACTGGTAATAATGTACAAACAAGACACAATTAAACTCAATAATTGTTATGATCCCTTATTATTACGCTAAACCTTGTGTTTTCTATTGTCGTTGCTCCCTTATTGTTATGCTAACCCTCCGGCACTCCCATTAACCCAATAAGTGGTATGATCCCTTATTATTACGCTAAACCTTGTATTTTCTATTGTCATTGCTCCCTTATTGTTACGCTAACCCTCCGGCACCATTGTCATTGCGTTTTCATCGCTTTTGAGTTTTGTCAACTGACAAGTGCAGTTGTGTCGCTCTAGGCATAGTTCATCGGACCCGTTTGACTTCCTATTAACAGGAAGTTAACGTTAGTTTCAGTCTACTAAGTGAATATTACTAAGTGACTTAAATTACAAGAAATTAAAATAAAGATGCTGTAATTTCTTGAAACTGAATTAAATTTTAATACTGTAGTCGCAATCGCAGACACAGTATGTGTGCATGGAGAAATAATTATGGTTCCAGGTGGTATTTAATAAAATTATTACTAAAACAAAAATTTCATTTTGAAGTCTCAGGTCGCGCTTTCCCATTTATTACTTACTGTTTGGAGTTTCCGTAGAATTTCTGTTTTCAATTGTCTCATGTGCCACTGTACCAAATGATTTTACTGTCGACGGTAATTACCCTTGTCACAGTAACGAGTTCAATTGTGTTCCCACTGCGGTCAAAAACAAAGGCAGTCGAATTTGTTACACTAGCCACTAAATAATAATTGCCCGTCAATATTTTCAATACTTCGGTAATTTGCGCGAACCCGAATTGCAATTATATGCAAACGAAATTGCTTTGTTGTTGATGAACTGCGTTTGTGCTAGTTTTATCAGCAGAACTGGTAAATTGACAGCTTGGAGCGCGGCGTTGTTCATCGGAGTCGGGTATTGAATTTATGAAGTGATAGCACATACCCTGGTTTCACGTACCGTCGAACTATATTTCGCCCATTCAATTCCGGTCGCCGCAAGAGAATATTATCCCGATATGATTATGTGGTACATGACCCCTGTAACTAACTCGTGACATCGTTGTATACATCAATGACGTGGAAATCTCGATTTTGGGTGAGGGAAATTAAATTGTACTTAGCCATTAATCACTTCGTCATTAACTTGGTCACTGTCCATACGGGGACAATCGTAAATGATAACGTCAATATACCGTTTTATAAATGTTTCATGCGATATTAATTCGTTTTTATAAAAGCTACATCATATTCACGACTTTGTATAGGGTGTTTAAATAATATTTATACAAAATTTAAAGACCAGTATCTCACATCGAAATAAGGAAAAATATAATATATATAATATGACAGTACGTTGTAAATAAATTAACGATTTCAGAGAAAATCCGTTCGTCTGTTTTTCTGTCCAGAAAACTACATTGTTGAGCCAAAAATTGTGTCCATCTTGTTAACAGCACGTTGATCAACACATGGAACGCAGAACAGTAGTGAATTGACGTGATATGGATTCGACAAACCCCTGGTTGGTTTCCGGTGGTACTTGGCACAAGATGTCTACTCAATTGCCTTAAATTACGGGCCGGTGGATGATTCTGAGTGCGGAACTGGAGTCCCAGATGTGTTTTACGCGACTTCGGTTGGCAAGATTTTACTGTCATGCTCCTCAAACAACTGTAACACGATTCTGACCTTGTGAGACAAACAATCATTCTGCTCAAAGATGACATATCGGAAAAGACATCTAGATGGACAGAATGTTCAAAAATGTCTATTGAACGAAACCGTGTATGATAAAATACACATATCCTTAATCATAGGAGGGGAAGTGTATTTACAATCAAACAAATAAGTGGAGGCCGTTTTCAACATTTCTAGAGTATTTCGGAGTGAATGAAATAATGTTTCAGTTTTTTCTTTTATTGATAAGTTACCAAATCTATCAGACACTTTTCGGATGTTGTTTACATGATATGTTTTGTTTGTTTGGGTGTCAGAAACAGGGCAATACAGTTTGTGAATGTATTTTTAAACACCCTTTATATATACCATAATCTTATACAGTTTAGAAAGACAATTTTAATTAAACTAAGTTAACATTATTAGAATACTGACCTATTAATTTGAATTTTATAGCAGCATCATAATTTGATTTGCAATGACAGGAGCCAGATATTTATTCGTATTATTTTCTTTTGGGAGATACGGATTTCCGAGTTTGATTCACTGAAATGTCAAACATTCAGCCCGGAAGTCTCTTTTCATAAACGTTGTTTGGAAACTGCTAAATGTTTATGCTTGTATATTTGTGATTTTTTATACTAACGTTGCTCTAGAACGAAGGAATTTATAATCAGAGTTATATTGTCAGCTCATTGGGGTGATTTAGGACCTCGTATGACTAGATAAAATAGCTCTTCCATAAATTATTTATAGGAGCAGCATATAATTAACTAAACTTGATGTTTATAATACAAAATATTGCCGGTATTAAAAACAAAAGGTCATCTGAATTTGATGTTTATTATGGAAAAACACAAGTCACTCATAGAAGAGCTTTCAACAAATATTGTCATTTATATTTATCTGCACGTTAAATATACTCGTCGGATGAACGAGTCGTCAAGCGCAGTGCCTACATTACGCGTATAAGTTTCCGTCTAATACACTATAGTTCGCGTCAGGCGCATATTGGGGGCAGAATAACCGCATACACCAAAATTACATAATACGGTCAAACTTTAGGCGCTAACAGAGAGGGGGTAGCATCTGCGAAGAAATACAAGTTGGGGTGCCAAGAAATGTGACGCGCACTATATTACTGTTAGACGGAATATTATACGCAGAATGTCGATACTGTGCTAGACGAGTGGTTAAATCGACGAGAATATTTAACGGACAGATGAATATGATTGACAAATTTTTCTCGGATGGCCTTTTTTTCTATAATAAACTTAATTTAATTACTAGTAATAATTTTGAACACCAAGTCGAATTATCTCGTAACAAAATAAAAACAGTGAAACATAATAATATTGCTACGAAATTCTTAATGTTTTTAGATGATGAATAAAGTCATCTCGGGCTTCTAACCGAGTAAACAACTGCATTCGCCACGTTTCGATGACGTAAAATGCCATCGTCTTCTAACAATAGTGTTACGCATGCGCTAGCGCTGAGTAACTAAAAGTCACCTGATGGCGGGCAGTGACAAGGAGATGGGGGTAACCAACGCTCCTATATAAATACAGGCTAACACCGGACTAACACTATTGCTAGAAGACGATGGCAATGAGCGTAATCTAAACGACGCTATTACAATTGTTTACTCGGTTAGAAGACCGAGAAAACTTTATTCATTCTCTACACCCAGAAAGACTACATTCGTTTTTAGCTGAGTTAAATATTTGAGGTATATAAGTGTACGTGATTCCTGCATTAACATTAGTGGATTAAACTATTATAAAATTAGCTATAGTTGTAATACTGTTAAAGCTTAATACTTCTAATAAAAGATAACTGGGCTTTCAAAATATTTGGGCTATTATAATACAGCATAAAAATACACGGGTGGAAATTAGAGTACTGGCAACACTGCAATATTGTCTTTCCAAGTTGTAGAAATTATGAAAATATTAGATAGCTTAATTTCAAACGCATTTAAGAAAAATAATTGCATAAAAGCTTTATTTAGCTTATACTAGTGGTTAACACTAGGATGCGCGAATGCTGTAATGGTTTTAATTTCATTTTAACGTGTATAGTATCGTAAATTCATGGATGATTATATTTAAACATTATCATACTGTTTTTTTTTTATTGTGGTGATATAATAAATAGGGAATGAAAGTTTATTATAATAGTAATTTATTAATATTATGTATATTAACTATTTTTATTCTTCTGTAATGTAGTGTCTTTTAAGGCGCTTTTACTTGTGCCCTAAATAAATTTGTCTGGCTTGAAGTAAAAAAATGATAATGCAGTGTAAACCTGTCCTCCTCAGAATCTTCGTGAATTTACTCTTCCTAGATCAGATGAAAATGCCGGTGAAAACCATAAGTCTGCTCTATAATGAGGCAGGAGGCGTTCGAAAAAATTTAGATCTATATATAAAGACTACAATAAACTAAATGACGCGTTGTAGGGAAATTCTAGTTATGATGGACGCTCGGGAATGACTTGGCAAACAATGCTAAATGGAGTTGTGAGCCAGGTCATAACCAAGGTTCTCGCTTAATCCATCCGCCGACGTCATCCTTGACGTTGATGGAACGACGGGCTGCTTCAGTAGCTTCATTCCCGTTAACCCTCGACATCTGGACCACGTCTTGTGGGCTGGGTTCTGTTGCAAACCCCAGGACTCAACTTGCGGCTTCCGCCAAAGACACGGAGTAGGAAAACAGCTTCGAGCGTCTGGTTAGCACACAAGGAAGTGAAGTTTGAAGACAACATTTTTTTAAGTAAGCTGACACTAATTCCTAATTATAAATATTATGTATTTCATGACTACTGATGTAAAAATTCTTTATGTGTTTATTAAGTAAGATAATCTCTAATTACTGAAATTCAATTTGTTACGTCCCCACCTTCACCTAAAACCTACTTGTATATCTAATAAGTGTAAATTGGCCATAAGCGATAATTTATATATCAGACGTAAAATTTACAATAAACTAAAATATACAACATATCATCCCTAAGTTTATGGATCTCTTCAGATGTATATTTTTAAACAATTATCATATTTGAAACTAAGGGATGAAATTATGACTTATTGCGAATTTCCACTATTTAAAATATTCCCTTAGGCCGACTTTTCTGACATGGTTTAATATGACATCCTATTGTTCAGATGTTTAGAGTTTAATGACCTAACTCTGACTAGCATCTACCACAGCAAATAGTCTCCAACCGATATTCTTGATATATCGATATGAAAGTTTAACAATAGTATGTCATATAAAACCATGTCAAAAAATTGGCCTAAGAAAATAGTTCAAATAAATTAACAGGTATATAAAATATAATTAAATCTCTGTGACATTATATATTAATATATGTATACACACAATTTAATTCAGATGATGTACTTAGTAATTTTACAGATTTTACAGATAAATATGGTTAGAATAACCCAAAGCTCCTGACGGACTATTCTAAAGTCTTGACACTTTTAATGTAATTTACATTGAAATAAAAATTTAAATGGGACGATATTAAAAAAGGGTCTAATCATTTGTAGTATTAATGATAATTAATTGTAAATAATTCAATTGTGTACTGCTAAAATTAATATTTCAGAGAATATAAGCTTTTGATAATCGCAAAAAAGTGAAATGTTTATTACTTCAATATAATTTCTAGTTATTAAATTGTAATAATTGCGTTAGTTTTTTTATGTGAAAACATGGTGTTTGAACAGTCAAGATCATTTGTCTTAAACATTTAATTCCGGTTCAAGTAAATAATTTTACAGAAAAGAAATAAGGGTTCTGTTAACGGGAATTAATTCTAGTTTTAAGACGTTTATTGAAGGTTCGCTGAATTTTTACGCGAGATCCATTACAATAATTGCAATTCAAATATTTACCTTCCGATTATGTTCTAGGGTTTCCGCACTGAATCTAGATTTTTTAAGACGATTGGTTCAGAAATTGTTGGTAGGGGTCTTTACAACCCTATCCTGAGAGCCTGAGGTCAGCGGGTAATTGTATTTTGAAATCTGTCATTCTTCAATATATCATTGATATGAGATTATGAGAACTTTGCCATGCGGTCTTCCCTTACGTATATAAAGAAGTAGAATATAATTTTACCAGGAATCCCGACTAGACGTATGAGAGTATGAAGCAAAAGAGAAGATTTTACTATTCGTGAAGGAAAGAAATGCTTCTTTTTTTTTAAAAAAAATCAGCAGTTCTTCGAATATATTTGAATACTATTCTGACTATCCTGGTAGAGTTAGTCATTTAAGGAGAACAATTCATATATATATATATATATATATATATATATATATATATATATATATTGTAATAATTAACTGGTACCCTTTATTTAAATATGATTTTTGAAGAATTCGAGCCCCACGTTGTGGTAGCCAAATATGTAATAATCAAATAGTAGGTCGCTTATTTAATTTAATTTTTTTTAAAGATTTTTAAAGAGTTTACCTCACGTGAAGCGTCAAAATGTAATGATTAAATGGAAGGTTTTTTTATTAAATGAAAAGATAATCAATTAACAAACAAAATATTTATTTATTTTGTGGCAACAACTCAAAAACAATTACAATTTAAAATATTAATTTCTCAGGGCCTTCACTGGGTTTGATAATGGACACAACAAATTGATTTTAAAATCTTATTAACAAACAGTTCACATTTACCTAAACAATAAGTCGATAGAAATAAATTAAGAAGAAAAGAAATTAACTTTGATTGACAATTTAAAAGAGAACGAAATCTGACTCTATCCTTTAATTACGTTTACGATTAATCATTTGTTTTGGTTTTGTTACTTACGTAGTGTCCAGCTGGTACCATCATTCCTTTTGGTTTCGGAAATACACTTTTGCAAAATTTTACACTGATTCTAAGATTCACAGATTTTACACTATTGAAGTCAAAACTGATAGGCTCCCAGGAACTCGGATGGTCCTGAATGTCAGCTATCAGATGATTTGTAGATTTGTTAGTCTTTTAGCGCTTTGGACTTAAACTGCAACTTTACTATTCCGGCTGGCTATAGACGTAAAACTGTCAGACTCTCCTGGCTGGCTGTTAGACGTAAATCTGCTAACTTAGCGATATTTACGGGGTAATACTTCCGTGAATGTTTTTACTTTGTCTTAAATTCACAACTTTGTTTAATAATACATTAATGATGGCTAGTCTCTGCTCTAGTATTATTCGTTCCGTCCTCTGTAATGTTCCGCCACCAGAGCTTAGTGCTCTCCAGTTTTAGCGCGCATACGGCATTTTTGACATTCCGACAAAGCAACAGAGCTCGGCTCTATTGTCGCTTTCGAAGCTCCTGCCGCTACAATTAAATTTTATTAAAACCAATTAATGGCCTAATTAATTGGCATTTCAATATATATATATATATATATATATATATATATTGTTTTTCACTCTGATACTATATACCACCCTAATGATGAAGACCCCGTTAATTATTTTGGCAGTAATATACCGGTATATACCAATATTTTTGTTAAATTAATTGTTAACATTTAGAGTCATTAATTTAATAAATTAATTACAACTAAAATTTCCTGTCACATATAAAGTACAATTACTAAAATTGTTTCTTACGATCGATAAACAATTATGAAAATAATTATTATTCCTTCACGCACTGTCCTTAAGAAGCCGGTGGTAGTGGCCACTATCTAAACGCAGTCACTTTTTCTAATATTATTTATACTCGCATCAACTGCTGAAGTAATTAACGACTAGTATTATGTTGACTTTCTTCGTTTGGGAACTGACGAGTCGGATTTATCAGTACGGAAACACGCACACAAAATCCTTTTCGGCATTCGAACAACGGGAATCTGTGATGTGAAACAGTCACAATGACCCCTACAACACAGGAGGACGGTCCAGACATCTCCTCGGTTTCCAACCCAGTTGTAATCACGCCTGGATTGTAAAACCGAATAGTCGTCATACGACGAATGCACCGGGGAAATCTTCGTTCGATATTCGATGAAGTCTCCATTTCTTCCGCACACATTTGCCTCGCTGTTACGGGAAATTGAAAATTACCCTGCAGGGTCCGAAGACACTTATTTTGTAGCCTTGCGCTTATTGTTCCATTGCATCGATGTGATAATAATAACGGAAGGTTACATTGTTGGGAGTGCAAGTGTGTGTGTCTATGCCGGAAAATCACACGAAATGTCGAAAGGAAAAAAACTGTAAAAAAATTCAAGCTGACGATTGGTAATAACACCTAAAAAGAAAGTGATGTTGCAGGATTTGAAAACTTACGGAATAAGAACTGCTATAATTTTAACAGTTAATAAAAATATTTTAGAGGAACATACAGGATAAGCTAAAACGATGTCATTAATATAGTACGGCAAATAATAAACACTACATTAGGATGTAAAGAATAATTCGATAAATAGTTTATTCATTTTTACTCCTAAAGTTTCCATAACATGTTTCTAAAAGTCCAAATTTAGGCAGCCAATATTCAGTGAAAAATTCTTTCCATTTTATTGAAAAAATCGAACATATAACCTTCCCTCACGACCACTTGATAATTTATTTCAACTCTATTCTCAATAAAAGTTTTGAAACTACTTGGTCCATCTTCAGGCAATTTACCAAAATTCCACTTGATGAAATTTTACGCGTTGTAAATCTAATCCTCAATTCAACTTATTTTAAGTTTAATCAAGTTCAAGTTCATCAAGTCAAAGGTTTTCTCACGGGAACCCACTCAGTCTTTTCTTTACTGAGATAGTCATGAGAGATTTAGAGAATTCTTGTCTTCCTCTACTTCCTGTCCAACCTCAATGCGATATTAGATTTGTAGATGACATTGTTTGTATTGTACAGTCACATAAAATTAGCCGTATAGTCAATCATTTCAATAACTGTCATCCAAATTTACAATTATCTCATGAAGTTGAAATGAACGGTCCTCTTAATTCCTTTTATGTCACTGCACCCATTCACAAAACTTCTATTATCACCAATTGGTTAAGAAAACCTGCATACTCAGGACATGTACTCAATTCTCCCCGAGCCAAAAGAGAGCTATGGTATACAATCTTGTAGACTCCAATATTGTCTGTAACATTTTAATTTTTAATGACTACCCTTCAAATTTTATTAATAAATACATACACAACAGATTGAACAAATTTAAATACCCTACTGCTCCTCGCCCCCAACAAGCTCCATCCAAAGTTTATCTTTACAAGTAGGCCTATCTCAATTTTTTTTCAATAATAACAAATATATCGAACATTTACAGATCTACTATAGTCCGATTTAAATTAGAAGTCTCCTGGCGTGTCCGCATGGAAGATCCCACGTACGACACACTACTTATACAGCTCACAGAAAACAGTAGAACAACACCGCTAATGTTCAGCAACGGTGCTTTCTTTCACGCGATGTGATTGGTTGATTCAAGGTCACATCACTCGTCAGGAAACCAACCACAATGACTTCTAATTTAAAACAGACTATAATACACTTTGCTTCTTGATAAAGAAAACCCCACGTACCACTTGACACCTTTGTCAAAAATTATATAGTTCACACAATCCCTTGGTCTGGTTATAATTTCTGTTACATTGGGAAAACAAAACTATCACTTAATTACAGTATCAAAGAAAATATCTCCATTATCAAATATCCCATGGATCAACAATCTGTAGTTTCCAAACATATCTTTAAAGATTCAGTTGATTGACAAAATTCTAATATTTTCGATATTTACACAAGGTAATATACCATAATTATATCTCAAATGCTTCAATTAAAATCTAATATCACTTCAATTAACGTAAAAACTGATACTACGAAACTCAGAAATAGCTATGATCTATTACTATTAGGCTAACTCCTCTTTGCTTTTCCAGTGGCGTTGCAATTTAGGTTTGTGCGGTGAGTTGTTCTCAAGACTGATCCTTTACTTGAATCATCTGACGAAAGAAAACCACAAGTACCACTTGACACCTTTGTCAAAAATTATGTAGTTCCCAAAATACCTTGCTCTGGTTGTAATTCCTGTTACATTGGGAAAACAAAACTATCAATTACAGTACTACACCATTAATTGGGTTGCAGAAAGGTTGCTTGATGCTTATTTAGCACTTACTTTGCCTTAAACACAGACGTTTTATTTTTTAATTTTAAATCGGTTATTCGTCGATAATAGTTGGAAATATCATGACAATGCTGCAGATGCAGTGAAATGAAAGTATATTCCGTAATTATGACTAAAACTGTAATGATGTTTTGTAATATTAAAAAATTAATTTAAATAAAAATTAAAGAAACATAATTACAATTAGAAACAACCACGCAAAATTGGTGTCTTCCTACAGAGTCAACCTAACGTGTTCTTTAAAAGAAGTCGAAAATAATAGACACATAATTTTCGCATTTACCCGGCATTGATCTCGTTATCGGACGGGATCGTGGGCAATTTGATTACGCGACACTCACGGTTCACTTGCTGAGATCGTCCTCCTGGGACGGTGACCCGCTTCAATATTTGGACGTCCTGATGGAGGAGATGAAACTCGCTCGCTGGTCTCCTCCTCGTCAGTCTGGTTATTCTCTACTCTTGAACTTTGCTTCTTCAGTGCTTCTTGTCACGAACTGCTGCCACGCCTTCTACTGAGAGACCTGCAGTTTGTGGCACCCCATAATGAATACATTTCTAAAAAGAATAATAAATAGATTGCATACAAATCACGAGTTACATGATGGTATCGGGTAATTACTTAGAAAACTGGCTCGGCCTTAAACGAGAAATATAACCATATGGAGAAACTATGTGTTAATTCTTGGGTGTTACCGATTCCAAAATATTGTTTACAGTTGAAATACAAAAAAATTATACCTTTAAAATTAGTCTATAATTCAGGTAAAGATGTGTTAACTCATCTTGGCAGGATTCACTATTGTCGGCGATTTTAAAAGCAATTTTCAGATTAAGAATACGACTCACTAATCCTCAGACGAATAAATAAGTTCGTTTACTAGGATTTTTTTAGAATCGGTCGTGAGAATTCTCCATTAAAAAATTCTCAAAGATTTATTTCAATGTACCGAACAAAAAATGCAGAGTCGTTGTTCCTTTAATCTCTAAATCGTCTTAATTCATCAAGTAATCTGCGCTACCTCTAGGCGGCCATTAGGACCCGTCAGAGCAATATTCAAGGTTCTAGATCGTCATTACCGTGGAGGGATGAAGCGTGAAGAGCGGATGGAGGTAAAATAATGCCGGGCAGCGTCATTAATTTCAACAGGCGCTTCTCAGAATGTAGCTGAGCCATCTTCTGCTACTGTGATTCAATCGCAGCACGCATGGGTGAGGTCAGAAACAGTAAATTAAAATTAACTCGAGAAGGTCCACATTGTTAAAAATTTTCTATTCGTATAACTAATAAAATAAACATTTATACGTTGAAATTTTGAGATACAGTGCAATGCTCTATGTAAACTACGGTAAGCGGTGTTTCGATTCTTCGGAACAATAAAGATATAATTCAAATTTCAGGTATTGAAGTATTCCGATTAGAAGAATACTACACGAAGTATTTAGAAAAAAGTACTTAATTTTTTTAAAACCCCTTATTACATTGTAGAAAGACGGGAATCACTCGGATAGTAACTACGATTAAAACGCGACGTTTCGACGACCGCAAGCTCTGTCATCTTCTAGACGAAATTTATTTTATTAATGAAAATTGTGAAGGGTACACTGAACGAAAATTTAATGACAGATGAGTAATTTAAGTGTTCTTTTATCAACTATAATACTCGGTTTAAGTGATTAAATTATAATTGTAACCATCTTATAATTCGATCACTACAATATATTAGAAAATGTTTATCCGCGATTTCTATGTATTTTATAAGTAATATCAACATTTAATTTTATCACTGTTTTTGAAACCTTTGTGCCATTACATTAATTTAGGAATAGAATATAATTCGATGGTTTAGTAGAAGGGAAAAAACGAAGACAGTAAATAAATTATTGTTATAATATATTGTAATGCCTAGTTAAGAAAGCCATTATATTTGTTTAAATTTGTTAATATTTTGTTTCACGACTAGAGGTAGACGGCCATTATTTAAATCATGTTTACCAACTCAGACTGGGGATCTTGGGTGGCTCATGTAAAAAAAAATGATGATTGACAGCGGATGAAGCCTCACAAAAAGGAAAATTATTTTTAATTGGGGGTCCTTAGCGGCTCTTAGATCTGGTATCTGACGGGCAACGGAACAGGAGGCTCAAAGGAAAAAGGACAACAGTTTTTGGTTAACATCCAATTATGGGATAAGGGAATGTTTATCTAACAATACTGAGTGTGGGAAAGCCGGATGAGGTCCGAACGTGGGAAATCAAAACTGTGGGAAAAATGAATATTCTGGAGAGGGGGAAGCTGATAGAAAAGTTGGTTGGATGGCAGATCTCGAAGGAGAAGGAGGTGCAAGCAGTTGGATGTCAGAGAGCAAGGGAGGAGGACGTGGTTGCAGAGAGCAGAGTTTGCTCATCGAAAAGAGATATAGGCATAAAGTGGACGGTTTTGGCAGTAAATAAAGCCAAAGTAATGAAGAATTTAGAAGAATGTTTGTGTAAGAGATTTTAGAGGAGAAAGACATAGAAGTTGATGTCATAGCTGGAAGGAGAAAGGAGTGTTAGGTTGAACACCAGTTTTGAACTCTGTCTTGGTGAAGGTTTAGAGATCGAGAACATTTTAAATAAGACAAAACGCAATCAATTTGTCAATCATACTAGACAAATTTATTGGTGGCCGCGGGCGAAACATCCATACGAGTAGTCGGAAGTCTGCAGTCTGGAGTTCAGATACTGAAAGGATAGTGTTGTGTTGTAAAACGTGAGTCAGTAAAAATTTCTGTGTAAATTTTATGCACAGAGTTGCCATTATTAATGTGAAGTGTGTTCCCGAACCCAAAGGCATAAAAATTGTAAGTAGCGATTTAAAATAAATAATTTTGTAAACTGTATATTTAAAGGTGAAAGGTGAGATTTCGTTTCTAGTAACTTCAATAAATTGATTTTCTATATTATGTAAAATTCTTTCAGGTCTAATTGGATTTGGTTCTTTCTATCAGGCCTAGTGGAGACCCTGAGATTTGAGTTTCATTTTTTGTAAAAGAAAAATTTAGGTATAAATTTTCTTAAATGCCACGAAAGGTAAAATTAATTGTTAGTAAAATGTGATCTAAATGGGGTGAAATAAAGAAGAGATCTAAATTGTATTTTTGTGAATAAATTTGTTTTGTTTTGTTAAATTTAAATTTTTGTTTAATTTAAATTTCATTTTATTAAATATTTTAAAGTTATTTATTACAAATTGGCAAACAAATTGGGGCAATTTAATTTTTTAATTTGATAGTTAATATATATATATATATATATAGTAGTATGCTCACAAGTTAAGCAAACAATGAAAATTAAAGCCAACACGTTATGTGGATTCCTAAAAAAAATAATAATAAACTTCCAGCACGTTGTGGCGCAAAATTATGTGGTATATCGTATATAAAATATATGAAAGGAAACAAAGGAAGGAAGTTTACAGGATTTTATGTTGAAATTAAACCAAATTTAAAATAAATAAATGCCTTACTTTTAATGAGAATTTATATTTCAGAGTTACGCCGCCAATAGTTAAAACAATTATTTTAAAAAAACACATTATACATTGGTAATCTCCACAATTATATCGATATATATTGTAACATATCAACGGGTGTTGATAGATGAGAAATTTGGATATGCTGTCAAGTATTTTGTATATTGTTAAGTTCTCCTTTGGCAGCTAGACTCTTATCAATCGAGACTGGCGCGTGAGAAGTATTGTTTGTGTTTGTAAATTCAGTCCGCATTTCAACTCCTCAGCGAACCAGAGGTCTCGCGTCTCGAAACACGCGCGCAAAAAGTGTGTAGCGCAGAAATAGTACTTTAAAGCCACATGTTGTGTAGGTCAAAACCACGCCTGAGTAATTTATGTTTCATGTCTCGATTAATAAATTATTAAAATCATCAAAGTTTGGTAATTCACTTGATAAAATAACCTGGCACCCAAGAAGCGCCGATTATTATTATTCGTTATCGTATGCTAGACTCAGAAGTTATTCATAACGGAAATAAAGAGTCGGCATGGTATTGTCGCAGTTGTTTGCCCACAAACTGGTGGGAAAGCGAAACCATTACTACAATATATATATTTATATATATATATATATATATATATATTGTAATAATTAACTAGCTGACATTAATTAAATGAAATTTGCCCCACGTTGTGGTAGCCAAAATGTAATAATCAAGTAATGGGCTTTAATTAAATGAAATTATCAACAAGAATTTAAAACATATAATTATTTATTTCCACTTTGTTGCTTTAACTCAAAAACAATTCCAATTTAAAATTTTAGATCTCAGGGTCTCTACTGGGTTTGATAATGGACACAAGTTTTTTTTACAACATTATCGACTCGCAGTTTATAATTCATCTAGACAATATGTCGATAGGAAGAAATTAAAAGGAAAAAAAATAACTCTGATTGACAATTAAAATAGAACGAAATCTGACTTCTATCATTTAATCACGTTTACATAAATCATTAGTTTTGTATTTTGTTACTCACATCTGTCCAGCTGGTTGCAGTATTCGTTTTGTTTTCGGGAGTACACAATTGCAAAATTTTTTACACTGATTCTAATATTGGCTCACAGATTTTACACTCTAGAAGCCCACCTTGAAAGGCTCCCAGGAACTCGGATGAACCTCCTTTTTGTCAGCTATCTGATAACTGCTTGCCTTATATGAATCCTGTAATTCATAGATTTGTTAGTCTTTTTACCGCTTGGGACTTAAACTGCAACTTTACTATTCCTGGCTGGTTACAGACGTAAAAACTGCACTCCTTTCCTGGCTGCTGATAGACGTAAGAAAAACCTGCTAACTTAGCGATATTTACGGGATAATACTTCCGTGAATGTTTTTACTTTGTCTTAAGTTCACAACTTTGTTTAATAATACATTAAACGACGACTAGTCTCTGCTCTATACTCATTTGTTCCGTCCTCCGAAATGTCCCGTCACCAACTGAACTATCGTAGTCTCGAGTTTTAGTGCGCATACGCCATTGTTGACTTTCCGACAAAGTAACAGAGCTTGGCTCCATTGTCGCATTGGAAGCTCCTGCCGCTACAATTAAATTTTATGTCCAAACAATTAATGTCCTATTTAATTGGCATTACAATATATATATATATATATATATATATATATATATATATATTAGATAACAGAAAGAAACGATGTAATATATTGTTACTCTAAAATTCCTTCGGTTGGTTAATTACATAATGTAGATTGGGGGTGCTCAAACGGTCGATCGCGAGGCCTTTAAAGTTTCTTCCATGAAATTAAAAAAATGACACCGAGATACATTAAAATGAAAAATAGCTTTATTAACAGACGTAATATGCCATTTAAATAGCATTAACATGGAGCTAAAACCATTACCGACATAATTAGCGCCACAAACGCTTTCAAAAGAAATTGCGGCTACTAATTAATTAACTAAACACAAACGATTTAAAACATTTCAGCTTTTGAAAGTGTGAGTTAAACCTGAGATAAATGAGGTAATTTATGTGATATAAGCAAGAAATATTTTGATTGAATTTGAAAACGTTTTGCCGATTTTAAGAAATTGACGTGAATTATTACTTTTATAAGTCATCTGTTCTCTTGTGTAGAAGATGTATACTGTGAAGAATCTGTTAATGAAATATCAAACACCTTCTAGAAACACTTGTCTTGTGCTGAAAATGAGACATTGAAGATGTACAGCTTATAAGCCAGAGCATGTGATGTAAAATTTTGGTATTTTATATCTAAAGTGAAATATCAATGTTTCAAACAAATTGCGCTACAAATAACCAGATTATTCGGGTTAACTGATCCAAGCGATTCTGCGTTTTCTGAAATGAAAGTTATTAAATCAAAATGTCGCAGTCGGCTAACTGACGAACACCTGCCATCATGTCTATCAGCAATTAGGTGCCATCCCATAAAAAGTACGTGGACGACATGTAATGTCATGTATCCAGATTCAAAGATTAATTGTGTGTTAGTGATACCCACATATAATTATAATTGGTTTTATGTATGCATAAACTGAATGCACAATAAAAATTAATATATATATATTTGTATATATATATATATATATATATATATATATATATATATATTGTAACGAAGTGAATTGGATTTGGTTATTGTCTGTGTGTGTTTTTGGTATTGTTGGATCTACAAGAATGAAGGAAGTTTTTTTCAGACACTTGTATTGTAATTATAATTTTTTATCCACGTGTTAACTCCTTCAGAATATTTAAGTATTAATATTGAGTATTTAATCACCGATTTATTATGTTTGTAATTGAAAACTCTTTATTTTGCTCCAGTGTTACAGTGAAATTCTGAGTTTTAATTATTGTAATAAAGACGCGACTTAATAATCGGAAGCGACAATCAAGGGAATTTGGGTGAAAATTATTATTGACGGGTACAAGGTGAAGATCAAAAAACACACTATCCCGTGATCAGATGTGGAGATCCTTCATGCGAGCCCGTACGCTGATTCGAAAACAGAGAACAGGAAACGTAAGAGAGTTCTAATTTTTTTGTATGCAGTGTGAGGACAAATCACGAGGTTTTTATTGCGGTAGATTTCAGCCTGCAATTTCTAGAGATACTTACAGCACTCTCGCTTAACTCCCTGATAAATAAGTGTTTTAATGTTAACTGACTTTTAAACTGAGCTAGAACCTTCTACAATTTTGTTTGTAATTAACTTTTCAATTTTCAACAATAATAACATCTGTAAATTTATAAATTTTGCGTTAATAAATGTATTTTTTTGAACTGATGAATTTAAAGAATCGGAGTCAATTAATTTTAATTGATTAGTGCAATAAATAAAATAAATAAATCATAGCATAAATGTTACAATATATATATATATATATATATATATATATATATTGTAATAATTAAAGCGCAATTAAGAGTTAATAATAATAAACTGTTGAACTGGAATTGTTACCGGCAAAGACACACAAAGATACAATAATGGACGATAATATGAACGGGCAAGGTATTGTTGAGACATGGCGTGCGTGAGTTGGTGAAGTGGGCAGTCAGTCAACGACGAGACATTGCCGAGTACGGAATAATTAAAATTTAACAGACTGCAACCAGAGTCGAGAGAAATTAGTCGTATTGGGAATAGTCGAGAGGATTAAAAATATTAATAAGTAAAGTAGAAGCAGGTAGAAGTAAAAACGACAGAAAGCGTTTGTAAGATAAATCAACGTGACGTAGTATTGAAAAGTAAAGTTGGACGGAATTAATGATGATAGTGATTCAGATGAATTTCTGAGTGTTACGCCAAATTATTTTGAGAATCGACGTGGAGGAATTCCACGAGGTGCCGCCAATAGTGAAAAGTCCGATGGTTATATGGTGTAAATTCAGTGGAATAATGGCCTGTTTTGTAATTTGTTTAAAGTGAGAGTGTGTTGCTGAAAGTTTTCCAATTGACCTGGCACCAGAACAAGACAGTGAGTTAAAAACCATTTAAATTAAATTGTAAACGTTATATTAGAGGTAGAATTTCGTCAGATTTAGTTTTTTTTTAAATTAAAATATTTGTCAATAGTAATTTGTAAATTGATTTTTTAAAAGGGGAATAAATATTCTTTATTTAAAAGGCCCAGTAAAGACCCTGAGATAAGGAGAAAATTTCATTTATCTATAATAAAAACAGTTGTAAAGATCGGCGAGTAATTATTTTGTAATGTAAAGTATTAGATTATAATAAATTAATTGTTGGGTCAGTTTCAATAAATGTTTTATTTATGCTCCATTATTAGATAATTTTTCATTATATTAATTTTCTTTTAATTAATTGTTCATAATTGATCATTACATTTTGGCGTGCCAACGTGTGGCGAAATCTTAATAGTTGTTCCATTTAATTAATTTAATTGGCTTTATTGAGTTTTAAATTTATGGATTCACCAACGTGGGGTAATTCAGTTAATTAATTAGGTAGTTTATTGTGTATTACAATATATATGTAATTCATTTAGTTGGTTTCCACGCATAACACAGTTCTTACATAAATACAGTTTATAATTAATTGGGCATGACGCTGATGAGCTGTAACTGAAAATATATAACGATGTAGAACAATTTCATGAAGTGAAACACTTTTTTCTTTTCTTCATATTGCTTAATATTGTCGTTTAACATCAAAACCGTCGCCAGGACAGTTCCAATTTTGGCCAACATGTCGCCCTAGGCCTCTTGGGCAGTGCAAACGTCTAGAGATATGAGGCTCTTCAGCCTTTCCAAGAGACGGATTTCTGTCATTTACGCAGAGAAATGAAAACTCTCTACGTTTCCCATTACACCGAAAATAAGTTGGCTGCAGTGATTGAAA